>CM072165.1:2111469-2350484 GCA_036850595.1 Rhyacichthys aspro
TGTTCAACTGTTAAAAGTGCAACTCATCCTTCTTTAAAGACACATGTTAAACCGTCTTAAATGGTGTTTTGTGTAGTGTTCACCAGTCCAGGATCCGGAGCCTCATCCTCTCACACATCGAGGGAAACTGTGGAGAGAACATGGCGCTCAGAGCAGTGACAGTGACAGGATTAAACTGAGGTGAGAGCGGGTCTGGGGTCGTACCCTGATGGGCATCGTCAGGCTCTGGTTCCACTGAGGGTTGGCGTTTTTCTCCAGGATCTTCGTGCAAACCTGGAAATAAACAAAACACAGAGGCTTCTTTTATAGGAACAAGATAAAAGGAAAAAAGGAAAGTACCGCAGAGTTCAGTCGGTGACCGGTTCTAAATGTTATGATCCATCAGAATTATAATCCCTCGACGTTAACGATTCCTCTTATCGATTTATATGTCTCTTTTGTCCTTTATCAGACACCGTAGCTCAGCATCAAAGGAGGAAATCATGGAGAGGAAGAAACGCTCCAAAGGTTGGTTTATTTCAGTTTTCCTTCCTCATTATATACACTTACTTTTGTTTAAATGATTTAACAGACTCAAGTGAAAGTGTTAAAACAAATAAAACCACTTGTTTCTTGCGGAAAAAGCAAATAGGATGACTTCCAATCATTAATCAATAAGAGAAATCGATAAAAAAGGCATTTATATTGATATAGTCTGCAGTGTTCAGGATCGTGTTGGAGTTTTGAGTTAAATACATCATCAAGAACTAAATGAAATGGTTGAATGTTGTTGACTCACAGTTTTTCCAGCGAAGTGGATCTCCACCAGTGGATCCACCAGGTTTTTCCTGTTGCTGTCGAAGCCCAGGATCTGCCTCATGCCGTCCATGAAGGCGTCGTCCACTGCGTCACAAGAAACAGAAAAGCCTTGAAGTAGTCGTGTAAACCACTAGAGAACGTGCAGGTGAAGGCGAGACTGACTCTGCGGCAGGTCTTCGGCTCTGTAAACCTTCAGAGTGAACGTGGCTCCTCTCAGAGACAGACCGGCCGGACGCAGAAGGTTCCCCTCGATGTCCTCCTTCTCCTCCACACACTCGCGTTTATCCGCCTCCAAACACAACACAAACGTTACACAAACAATACACACCTTTAGAACATATTTATAAGATATTAAATTCATTCCAGTGCAGCCCTTAGACATCATTTTAAATGGATAAAGGTTCAACAAAAAGAACAAACTGTGCATAAATAAGCTCCTCTTTTCTACTGCAGGAACTTTTTTCATTTATTATTTTGAAAAAACTCAATGTGTTTCCACTGAAATTACAAACTGGAATGAGACTAATATAACACACAGCACATTCAGTATTTCATTTCACTCTTTTTTAAAATAAACTTCATGAAACGAGCTGAGTTAATGTTGTTAGATTTTAATAAAAGGCTGCACAAACATCACAAAGAGGAACTTGTTAAACTATTTATAGTGATTAAAAAAGTTAACGGATTAGCTCACGTGTGGTAACTGGACTGAAAAACACACCCAAAAAACACCCACTGACCATTAACTTTGTCAAATATGAAGCTTTAAATGAAAATAAAGTCTTTTCCTGCTGAATCTATCTTTGAGAATAAATAAGGATCATCTGAAAAAGAACTACTGCTGCTTTTGTTGCTGCAGTGGGTCGATTATGTACGTATTTACTCACAGGAGGTTCGTCTCCAGCCGCCAACACGAACAGGCTGACCTTCAGGTAACCTTTGACCCCGGCTGAGAGGTCATCGGGGTCACACAGCAGCAGCCATTTTCTCAAGAAACAGTGTCCTACAAAAACACAGACATGTAACTTTATAATATCACCTGAATATTAATGTGAAGGAGGTCTGTACTCACTGTGTTCGTTGTAAACCGTCCCAACGTCCAACTGGGAAAGAAAAGGCTTTGGATTAAAGACAAATCACATTGAAATGGATCAAAAACATATCGAAAATAGATGAGTTTACCTTAAATTCACCGATCACTGCGTCAGTTCTCAGAGATCGAGAGTCACAGACCTAACATGTGCACACAGATGGTTTATTATTAAAAGTATATTGCAGTAAACGAGTATTTCAGATGAATATTTACAACTTACTGTGATGAAGATTGGTTCGTCAAACAGGTCTGAAGGAGTCTCATAGAAGTTTAGGAAAAATGTCTGCGGGAAAATATTAACTTACAGCGTGTTTTTGAATTTAAATCACCAGTAAAAGTCTCATTTAGTAAACTGTCGTATAAAACCACCTCGTCGAACACCGGGTTGTTGCTTTTCCGGATCCGTGTCCTCTTCGTTTGCCCGGCGACCGTTACCTTGACGACGGGCTTGATGTTGATGCCCGGCAACTGTCGGGCCTCGATCACACGAACTCTGACCTGACGAAGACAAGAAAACACAGAGGAATAATGTTTTAATGTGAAGTTTAAGCTTTTAATGGAAGACGGCGCTTTAACCAATCACTTTATTTTTGCTAAGCTCCGCCCCCTTTGTTCACAGACTAAAGCCCTCCATCTAATTTATTTATTTTTCCAGGAACATATGTTTTCCATAATTTTAAGAAATAAGAAAAAACAAAGACAAATACATACAAAATAAAATGATCCAAAAAATATATAAAAATACATATTTTAATATATGTAAGATTCTTGGTCAGTCCTTGGTCTCGAGGGTCTCAGGATCTCAAGGGTCTCAGGGTCTCGAGGGTCTCAGGGTCTCGAGGGTCTCAGGGTCTCAGAGTCTCGAGGGTCTCGAGGGTCTCAGGGTCTCGAGGGTCTCGAGGGTCTCAGGGTCTCGGGGTCTCGGGGTCTCGGGGTCTCAGGGTCTCAGGGTCTCAGGGTCTCAGGGTCTCAGGGTCTGGAGGGGGGGGGGGAGGGTGAGGGTCTCAGGGTCTCTGGGTCTCGAGGGTCTCGAGGGTCTCGAGGGTCTCGAGGGTCTCGAGGGTCTCGGGGTCTCAGGGTCTCAGGGTCTCAGGGTCTCAGGGTCTCAGGGTCTCAGGGTCTCAGGGTCTCAGGGTCTCGAGGGTCTCAGGGTCTGGAGGGTCTGGAGGGTCTCAGGGTTTGGAGGGTCTGGAGGGTCAGGGTTCGGGTTAGGGTGGAGGGTAGGGGGTTAGGGTTGGAGGGTTCAGGGTCTCGGGGTCTGGGGTCGGGTCGGAGGGTCTCAGGGTCTCAGGGTCTCAGGGTCTCAGGGTCTCGAGGGTCTCAGGGTCTCGAGGGTCTCGAGGGTCTCAGGGTCTCAGGGTCTCGAGGGTCTCAGGGTCTCAGGGTCTCAGGGTCTCAGGGTCTCAGGGTCTCTAGGGTCTCGGGGTCTCGGGGTCTCAGGGTCTCAGGATCTCAAGGGTCTCAGGGTCTCTGGGTCTCAGGGTCTCAGGGTCTCGGGGTCTGGAGGGTCTCAGGGGCAGAACTGGGCCTGTACCTGCAGGTCCTGGGGTTTGTTGGGGAGTGGTTTGGGCTGACTGTTCGTCCCCCTCCTCCTCTTCCTCAGCCCTCCGTGACCGTGGTACGAGGGCGGGGAGCGTTTGGGGGTCTGCGCGGCCGGAGACTCCCGCCCCGTCGGCCCCTGGGGTCCCACTATGACCATGGAGCGTCCGTCGTCGTTGCCGGTTTCGTCGGGGACCTCCACCATCAGCATGCTCTCGGTGTCCTCCTCTCCCAGAGTGTCCAGAGAGATCACTGCAGACGAGAAACAAGATCAGCTCCGGGATCATTTCAAACCTGTGTGGATCAGAAACCGGGCCTCACTGGTGACGGTGTCCAGCTCCACGTTGGGCGTGCTGTGGGGAAGGGGCTCGGGCGGAGCTGGAGGGTGGAAGATGGGGGCAGAGCCTGGAGGAGGGCTGTAGGAGACCTGCAGCGTCAGAGTGGCCTGGAGACGACAAGAGAGGAGTCACACAAAACAAAACAAACAGAGGAAATGGAGGATTCAATGACTTTCTACAAATGAGCATCAGGTGTGACATTAGTCTTTGTGAAAAAAAAACACTATGGTGGATTATCTGGGATTTTCAAGAACCAGACCCAAGTCCATTTCCTGATTTTACTTTTTACATTTTACTGTTGCATTTAGTTTTTCAGTGTAATCTCCTAAAGTTTATTGTAACAGGAATCAGACTACAAAGATAAAAGTTTCAGGTAAACTCTAAACTTCGATTTAATCAAACGTATTAGTGTTTTGTGGTAAAGAATTGCTTGAACTTTTTTTTAATAAAAGAAGCGGTAAAAATTCCTACACTACATTGATAAAGTATGATATATTAGTGCTAAAAGGATTGTGTTATAAAGACTGTGTTGAAAATATTAAAGAGAACAACCACATAAATCTGTTTAAGATAAGCCCAGGTCCAGATGAAGGTGTGGCTGTTATTGTGCGATGTATTTTCAGACTAAAACAGGAAGCTGAGGGTGATTAATGCCGGGTCACGGCGTCAGGACTCGGACGGAGCATTAATCTGTCTGTGCTCCGTCTGATGAAGTCTGGACTCACTCCGGTGTTGTTCCTCTTCGTGTCCAACAGAGAAACGGTGAACGTCGCGGCCAGACCCGGCGAGTTCAGGACGTCTCTGAGGGAAAGCCTGGTCTCACCCAGAAACCTGCAGAAGCACAGGTCAAAGGTTACTGCTGTGGACGACCTTCTCATTTCTGTAAAAGTGGTCTTGGTTTTCATAAATATAAATCCTGCTCCATTAAAAACCTTGAATAATGACTCATCTTTTATGCTCCTTCCTTTGTTACTGGTGTGAATTTCTCTCAAAATTATCTCTCAGCCTTGTGTCCCATTTATGCTCCACCAGTGACAACCAAACAAACAAGCTCCTTTATCCTTTTGTCTTGGTTGATTTTCTAGTGTGACATATTCTGTATACGTCACACAAGCTCAAAACTCAAAAAGGTTTTTAAAAAAAGTACATGGCTAATTTACATAAATAAACACAAATGAAGTGGTAAAAACACACTAGTATGTCATTGATTTTATATAGGCTACACTCAGCTGTCCCATTTATGCTCAATATGTGCCACCTCCCACTGCCTCCCATTTTGACAAAGAAAAAAACACTTCTAAATCATTACATTTTTTGTGCTTTAGCAAAAGGCTAACGTTAGCTTGACATAACTGAAACCTCACTATTTACAGAGGTGAGAAAAGTAAAATAAAACACGTAATATGAGCATAAGTGGGAAGAGAGGCTAAAACAACATGATTTTTCTGATAATTTCTACCAAATTGGTAAAAAAGAGAAGAGAAAAAACTGTTTTGTTTGTAGTATTTGGACAGTTAGATGTAACAGGTCACAAAACAGAAATTAATTAACCCACAAGTGAGATATTTTTGAAAACTAATGCTGCTAATGTTTGAGCGTTAGCAGTGACGTGTGAACAGAGATATTGTTTTAAACAGAAGGAGGAAGTATCTGATTATAAAAACCTTCAGAGTCCAAGGGCTTCTTCAACATGGCCGACCATTTACAGTGGACTGACGCCAGAAATAAATGAAAGCTTGGATATTTAAATTCAAGACCAAAGAGTGTATGTCAAACAAATATAAATCTGTATAAAACATTGAGCAGCTCGTGTCCTTCTCAGAGCGACAGCTGAATGGACAAATGAATCAGTGGAGAATGGGTGGAAACAGTTGGAGAGACGGACCACAATCAGAGGATGACCCGGGCCTTTTTAAGCCTGAACCTCTGCTGACGTCTGGACGAAGAGGAACAGGACTAAAATAACCGTCGGAGCAGAACAAACTGGTCTGAGTCAAACGCCACGCCTCGCTCAAACAGTTTAAACTCTTTATGAGACTTAGAAAATGCTATAAAACGCTGGAACTTATTTAAAATGGCGGCCAACACTCACCTGTTCCGACCCATCTTCTCGTGGTCTTTGACGACGCAGTGCAGCTCGGCTCCAGAGTCCAGAGGAATCCCCTTCAGGTCCCACTCAAAACCCTAAAAACACACAGACAGACTCATACTGTATTGTTCCCGTGTTGTGTACTGCACTAAATAAATACATACCTCATTCCAAACGGGATTGGGGTTGTTCTTGATGACTTTTGTTTTCTTCTTGGACCCTAAACAAAATAAAAGACAATGAAGGATCAACAGAGAACTGGTTTAAATTAAGTTCCTTGATGAAACCTCACAGTCACAGTCAGGTGATAAAAGCCCAGACCTCCCTCTCCAAAGACGCTTCCTCCAGCACCTTTAGGAAAGATGTTCCCAGACTAAGAGACCTACAGTAGTCCCTTTCTTTGTTGGGACAAGAACATTATTGCAGGACGAGTCCGAGATCGTCCTCGTACAAAGAAGTTTCAGGATTTAAAACCACGACATGAGTTTGGATTTGGTCTCAGACTGGACTTTGAAACTTGGATTTTAAAACTGTTCTGTGCTTCATACACTTGATCTTGACTTGGTCCTGACTCTTTATTAGCTTCAGTTTAACACCAAGAGCTTCTAACGCTAAAAGACCAATGACTGTAAATATATAAATGGTCTTTAACCATAAATGAGCTGTGAATGTGAAACCACACTGGTGTAAACCACTGTCTGTGGTTGGATGCTATCTTTCTGTGACTTCCTGTTACAAGACAATCTGAGCTCTGACTTCCTGTCTGTCGGCCGCTCTGACAGGAAGTAGGTCTGATCAGTCAACGCTCAGGATTTATTGGGCATTCCAAAAATATAGGCTTCACTCTGACCAGACCACGTTGATTTATGCAAGAGTTTGTCGGAATTATTATTTTTGTACTATGCTAATGCTAAAGAGGCTAATCTGAAAGCTAACCAGCTTCAGTGCAGAATGTTTCTCTTTGTGACAAACAAACCAGGAGAAAAAGAAAAAAAAAAAAAAAAATTAAATGGAAGTCAGTTGATTCCCTTCTTGTTTATGCTGTAAAGTTTTGATGTTTAACATTTAAAAACAATAAAGTCCTAGTTTTCATAAAGACAGTAAAATACCATTCGACCAAATCATCAGTTTTCCAATAGTTACACCAACTCCAAGAGTCTGGTATAATTCACTTGGTTTTCATTTCTTTTATGTGTTTTTTCTTGTATAGTGAATAGTGTATGACTTATATAAGTATTATCTGTTTTTATAAATATAAAGTTGTGGAGGGAACCTTTCCAGTCTTAAGTAAGAGTATTTAAAAAATAAATAAGAAAATATTGAGTTTTTGCATTCAACATGACATAAAATGACATCTTACATTGAATCACATGATAGTTTACTGCTTCTGACTGACTTTTTTTTCCAATCATTTTAAAAGTAGGCATTTTCTGTAAGACCCTATTTTTATGATGGAGGAAAAATATTTTAATTTCTTATTCTCATTCTTCCTCTCATAATAAAACTGTTGAAATGCAAAAGCGGATTTGAGGTAGAGCTGGGATTTCCAGGAATTTATTTAATTAATTTAAGTGTTGATGTCAGACTCTCGTGGGAACCTCGCCCTCAGGTTTGTCGGATCCGTTATGTCCCTTGTTTTCACTTTACGTCACTTCGATCTAATTGAAGAGAGTTGTTTTGTTTCCTGTTTTCACACAAACTCGACTAAGTGCTCTTCCATCTCTGAAAACACTCACACCGAGGGTCACCGGGGTCCGTTCACGTTTATAAATGGTCTGTTTGTGTGAAATCTGAGCTGGCATCTGACAGACAGGAAGTGGCACAGCGCTCACTTCCTGTTCGGGCTTTGGCACAGTTTCTGTCACGAGCCCAGAATAGAACGGACCGTAAACCGGAGCCGAGAAAAACATATGGAGAGGCTAAAGTTAGACCTGACCCGAGTGAGTCTGCGAAGCTCTGGACGGATACTGCTTTGTTCTTTATGAACTTATTATTAATCCATTATTATTTATGTTTTTGTATAATTATGTTTCCAAAAAAAAAGGCCTATGTATCTTCAATTATTACAAACTTATAGCATTTTTATGACTATTGATGTTTTCAGTTGAGCTTTAACAGTGTTTTGTATGAAAAAATCTACAAAAAGTGAGTGTATTTTGAAGCTATTACAAAATTTTGGAATTGGACATTTTGTGTTTTTTTGTAAAAGTATTAAATAGTATTTTTTTTAAATCATGGTATGGCAAATAATTAATAAATACTCTAAGTTAAAGAGGCCAAAGCTTTTCAAGATGAATGTGTCAATATAAGCTAAACTAATATAAACGACCAAAATTATTAACACAACTTTTTAATGGCCGTGTGTTTGGCTTCTTCTAACAATTCTTTAACTTTTTCACAGCTAGACTTCATGAGTTCTCATCACTTCTGTCCTCACACAGCTTCAGGGGAAAACCGTCTCGTTCTAGTTCTTATAAAAGTTTTTGGAATCAGTTTTGTGAAGCAGAAGCAGCGGAAACTCTCCCACATTCACTGATTGTAAAATACAAAAGCTACACTAAAACCACCAACGTTATGGACTCTATTTGTGAGGCTTCTCTTAAATCAAACACTCTTCAGCTTCAAGGTTTATAAAATGGTGAAAGATGACGTTAAAAGAAGGCATTTTATTTTGTTTATAGCAAAGACAAAAACACTAGAAATTTAAATCCAAGAGGCGTCTGGATACTAAAGTAAAAGCACTGTTTCGGTTCAGAAAAGGGACTCAAATGGAAACTCCTGGGCACATCCACACGTCCTCTGTTTGTATTTGATTGTGATGGCACCAGGAAACGGCGCTGGAACAAAGGCAGGAAGCTAAGAGCAGCGTGTACCTCGTTAAGTGAGAAGACAATGTGCTTTGGCAAAAACAACAGCAGCTAAAGGTGTCGGAAAAACACTCAGGGACAGGTACCGAGGCAGGTTTAAACTAAAATATACTAAAGCTTCGGAGAAATAACAGTTTTGAGATTCAAGAAGAGGAGAAACGGGCCAGTAGAGCGGCGCTGTAATGCATTTCAGGGCCACTAGATGGAGTTGTGAGCTGCTGTAGGAACAAACAAAACTGAAATTAGCTCGAGATATGGTTTTAGATTTTAAATGATCAACGTTGAAAACTGCAGCCAATCACTCTGAGGTTATTCTGCCGTTGTTTATCAGCGTCACTTTATTCTGTAATAATTCAGACTGAATCAGACTTTAGATCCATGTATTTTAGTAAAATTTAAAATATTCAGGTTTACTTAAATCACTAGAAAACCGTTCACTGATGTCAAAAATTATATTTTGTCAGATTTGTGGCAACGCTGTAATTTATCTTTCGACCACTAGATGGAGTCATGAGCTATTGCATTAACTAAGCAAAGACTAATTGAATTTTCATTTTAATTTACATTTTAAATGTTGCATTTGAGAATATGAATGGAAACAGTAAGTACTTGACTGTAGTAGTTCAGGGAGCAGTTTATGGATTCTTTAGTTTTCTTCCTTTTGTTTTACTGGATGTATAAGATTACCTAATAAAATAGTTAAATAATTTCACCAGAATATCAATCTAAGTAAATAAAAGTCTAATTAGTGGACCCTTGAAATGAGAATCATTTTTGAAGTGGTCCATTTGACATGAAAACATTTCAGTTTAAATAATTCTCTTGATTTAAAATACGTGTTAAATCTATCTATTGTGTTTGATATCTATTACTGTCCATTCATCCAATAACTATTTGTAGATTCAGTTTTTGATTCTGAATCTGGCAAAAACTGAATCTATCTGATTTTAGTTTAAAACGTTCCCAAAGCCAAGTCTGCTGTTTCGTCAGAGAATGAATGGTTCCTGTTCTTACCTCTGAACGTGACGCTTGCGAGAGGGTCCGAGTGGCGAAGGTTAGAGGCTCGCTGTAAAATGCACCGCAGCATGACTCAACCTGCTCAAAAGTCTTCAAATTTTGAGAAAATCTGTGTTTTTTTGGCCAAAGTTCAGCGGGTTCTAAACGATTACATGCCCCCAGGAGCCGGACGACCAGGTTAGTGTCGTCCAAACTCACAATCTTCAAATCAATGAGTCCGACGTCCAGCCGCGATTTTAGAACAAACTAAAACGGATCTTTCCTGAGAATTGTGTGTTGTCGCCCGAGTCAGTCCGAATCTGTCTGAAGAATGGTGGGTAAAAAGAAAAGCCTGCTGGGAACACCTCAGATCCAGGAAACCCAACATTTCCTGAGCGGTTTTCCTCGTTTGTCTCCTGGTTGTTTCCCTGTTCTTCCACATCTACCTCCAGTCTGTACAAAGCAGTCCTATTACACACATGGAAATGAATGCATGCAATATTTATAATTCATACCAGAAAAATAAGAAAAGCTAAATGAAAAAGCAACAATTCCAAAAAGCTATAAATAAATTTGAAAATAATAAAGATGTAAAATGTATGCATTTAATATGTGAAGGGTGAAATGTCATAAAAAGTATAATATATATATTAATAAATTGCAAAAAATACATTAAAAAAAAGAGAACTGAAATTATTAAAATGGAAAAAAAATTTAAAAAAAATAAAATAAAAAAGTGAAATGAAAGCAAAAAAGGTAAACAATGAAAAAAAGGGTTAATTTTCTGATTTTCACTGTTTACTTCTTCTTTAAGGCTTTAATGGACAGAGTGTGTTTGTTTTTTGTTTAGTTTTTTTCTTGTTGTTTTGAGCTTGATATAATAGACTTTGTGTGGAAAAAACTAAACAAAAAACAAAAACAGCCTTAAGATGTCATCTAGGCTTAAATATTGGTCGATTTTAACAGAAAAGAACGCTCTCATGAAACAAGGAACCTCTCTTTGTGACGGCTGCCTGTCAACACTGAATCAATAATGGTGAAAAAACATAAATAAGTTAATAAGGAAAGGCAGTAAAAGTGAAAGAGAAAGACAAAAGTAGGTCAATGTGTTGTTGCGGAGGTTGGGAACCTAATATTCACCAGAAAATAACCTCAGTCTCATCCTTTACCAGATACTTCCATCTGTGAAAACTGACCTGATAAACTCAATAAAGTGAAAGCAGTGACCTCATGTGACAGCTATAAATACAACCTTTATGTCCTTTTCTAACGAGATTATATCTGCTGCAAAGAAATAGTGCAGCGGTTTCTTAAAGAGAAACCATCAGAGAAAAGAGACACAAACAACAGTAAGGGTTCGGCTCAGATTTTAAACTGATTTACCAAATGATTTCCACCAAAAAAATTGATAAATGTGTGCAATTTTTATAATTCAAACCAATGATAATAAAATAAATTAAAATAACATTAAAATGTATATGAAACTAAAATGCTGAAATCAATAAATATGTGAAGGGGAAATGTAATAAAAAGTTTTTAAAAAATAGGGGGAAAAAAGCAAAAAATGTATTAAAGCAATTTTTTTAAAAATGAAAACAAAAGCCTTAACATGGAAAAAAATTAAAAATGTGACAAATGAAAAAAGTAAAAATATATTTTAAAACAACAATGGGAAAAAAATAATTATTTAATATTCTGACATCAGTTTAATCTCATAATATTGATTCAAGCTTCTTCAATTCTAGTGTTTAACAAGAATAAAATTTGGGCACAATTTGGGCATTAGGATTGTTAATTGCCCACAGAAACACCTGCCCTCGGCTCATTCAGCCTCTGACCCATATTCATACGTCTCTATAGAATAATGAATGCTATGTTGGTGTCATTCCGCTGCAGATTATCGCCACATAACTTCTCTCAGTCAGAACTGGCCTAAATCCCACAAGGAAACTTTTGTGAAGGAACTTAGTCATGAGTTCTTGGAGCAGTTCAGGCAGCGAGAGATATTTTTACTTTCACTTTGACCTTAAAGCCATTCCCTTTTATATATTGTCGTATTTTAAGGCCACAGGCGACACATACGTCACGAAAACAGCACAAATTACAGCCTCAGTGTTTCTGAATTACAAAGCAGACTCACTCATAATAAATGAGTGATTTTGGCGTTGTCAGTGTAAATATTACATCCTGAACTCCCCAAAGAAATGAGCTGAAAAAGCCACATCCTTAACTCAACTTTGACATTTAACAGCAATAATTTCACTGTTTGTGTAAGATTTAGAATTTGGGTCACTATACACAGCACTTAAATTTGTGTTTACTAAACTCTTTCCTCCAAATACGGTCCCGTCTGGCTTTAGAATTGTGATGGAAAACCAGACGATGGGAGAGGGACCCCAGGAATGAATGAAGCTGAAAGAGCTGCAGGGATTTCTATCAACACAGAGGCTTTAAACTCACAGACCTACAGAATGGAGCCTGTCACATGTCGGGCTCTCACTCTTTTACAGATTGTTTTCCAGGACTTTTTCACGACATAACCGAACTGTACTTGTGTTTCCATAAAAGTTGATCAATGAAAATTATAAATCAGATGCATTTCCGAAAGCTCCACTTCCTGATTTTCTTTTTTTGTCCCTGTCTCAGACTCTCCTCCAAAAGCAGCTTCTCTTTTGTTAAAAAATAAAACCAGACCAGTTTTTCCTCCAAAATACTAATCCATTTGACCAAACTGAAGTTTAGAGTTTAGCGTTAGCTTAGCTGTGACTTCAGCGTCAGGACGACAATTATCTCCTCCTCGTTAAACATTACGTGATTGAATTGACAGTATTTATCTGTGTTTTACGTTGCCTCCCTTTTCTCTGTTGATGCTTTTCTTTTTTCAGCTGTTTCTCTGTTAAAAGACATATTCAGCTGAAAATACACTTTATCTGCAGCTATTAAACTTCCTGGAACGTCATGTGACAAGTGTCGACCAATGGGAGCGCTCCTTTTTGGAGCATGTGATTGTCCAAGGTTTTCTGTTCCCGAATAGATGGATCATAAAGACTGATTTTACAATAAACTATTTGGGTTTAAATCATTTACACACATTTACGCTACAGTCTATTTATTTTTTTTATTTTTTGGACAAGTTTACTGCTTCTGATGTAATTTCTTGAAAAGCTAATCCAAATTAATGCTAGAGACACTCAAAACTACACTGAGAATGAACTGGTCTAAGAAATTATAATCAATTCATCCAGTTATTACATCCTTTATCTGACTTTTCTTTCATCAACACAAAGCCCCACCCCAAAACAGAGCGGACGCAGTGAAAGACAAATGTCCAATAATAACCTCAGCTGTTGGGGTCAGAGTCTGACATCAATATTCAGCCTGGCACAAGTTCACAGAAACACATTCAGCTTGGGAAGAAAACAGAATTAAAATGAGAAAAGGGACTAAATGAATGATTACCTTCATAAGTGACAGTGCAGTAGGCGTCGCTAATGTCATCGTCCGGTGTTTGGAGACGCTCCGAACACAGAATAAACACACGGAGCATCGCTGTAAAGCCCTGATAAATCCACAAAAGGCAGCATTCAGTCCAAACAATGTGGAAAATTAAAATGTAGGCATGTGGTAAAAGAGCGAGGGACGAGGGGCAGTGGAGCAGCTGAGGCTCGGTGCAGTAAAGGCTGACTCATGCAGCACCAACACACTCTGCTTTCAATCACAACCGACTTAAAGCAACAGCGAAGCACACACTCAGACCAGACCTACACACACTCACACACTCTGGTTTATGCTCACGGCTCAAGGATTCATGTTGGCAACGAAAAACTAAACGTAACGGGTTAAAAAACGAATAGGAGACAGAGGTGTGTAGAAGAAAATAGAGGTTTACATCACAAAGTTTTATGAGGCCCTTCAGTACATTTAGAAGAGCTGAACAGGTTTTAGTTGGAGCTGAACAGGTTTTAGTTGGATCTGGACAGGTTTTAGTTGGATATGGACAGGTTTTAGTTGGATCTGGACAGGTTTTAGTTGGATCTGAACAGGTTTTAGTTGGATCTGAACAGGTTTTAGTTGGAGCTGAACAGGTTTTAGTTGGATCTGAACAGGTTTTAGTTGGATCTGAACAGGTTTTAGTTGGATCTGAACAGGTTTTAGTTGGATCTGAACAGGTTTTAGTTGGATCTGAACAGGTTTTAGTTGGATCTGAACAGGTTTTAGTTGGATCTGAACAGGTTTTAGTTGGATCTGAACAGGTTTTAGATGGATCTGAACAGGTTTTAGATGGATCTGAACAGGTTTTAGTTGGATCTGAACAACTTTTACATGGATTTGAACAGGTTTTAGATGGATCTGAACAGGTTTTAGTTGGATCTGAACAGGTTCTAGTTGGATTTAAATTTTGATACAAAGATGAATAAAATCTAATCAAATCCACCCAAAACCTGTTCAAATCCATCTAAAACCTGTTCAAATCCAACTGAAACCTGTTCAAATCCAAATAAAACCTGTTCAAATCCATCTAAAACCTGTTCAAATTCTCTGAAAACCTGTTCAGATCCAACTGAAACCTGTTCAAATCCATCTAAAACCTGTTCAAATCCATCTAAAACTAAACAGCTTATTCTTTTAGATTAAATGTGCCCTGTTCAACTTTTGTCCAGCAGAGGGCGCATCTCCCTCTGTGTCAGTATCAGCACCATCATTATTTAGTAGATTCATTAAGACATTCTCTAATTAATAATAAAACTGCTATAAACAATACATGAACTTGTGACAGAAAGAGTGTCTTAAACTAAAAACCCACAGCTCTGGTTTGTGTTTGAGAAACGAACGCTGCTGTTTGTCTATTTTTAGTGCGACCCCTGAACTAACGTCATCTCCAGTCTGAGCTGTTACCGTAAGAATGTAAACCAGACGAGATAAAAATAAGCCTGACTCCGAGTGTGTTCGGGTTAAACAGCAGTGAAGTGATTTCGCTTTATTTTATTTAGAAAAGTAAGAGAGTAGGGGAAGAAAAAAATAAAATACACTTCATAATATTCTATAAATAATGTACTACAAAAGAGGATTAAAAAAGAGACAATATTGAAATTTACTTGAGCTGCATCTTGACTAAAATTAATAAAATAAAAAAGCAAAATGAGTCTTTTGTTTGTTTCAACATTTTCCAAAAATGAACATGAAAAGAACATGCATTTTAGTGTTAAAATAAAATAAAAAACAACCAAAAAACAACTGTTTGTCAAGCATTCAAACTACTTCCAAATGAATCTGTTGTTGATACAAAGTTGAAAAAGAGAAGAGAAAACAGACAAATTATTACAAAAAGTAATAGTTGTAAAACTGGCTCATTGTTATTGTGTTGATTCTGTAAAAAGCTAAAGCTAGTAATGCTAACAGTTAACGCTTATGTTTCTGGAGCATTTGAAAAACAAGGGCCGTTCTGTCAAAACCCAGTGATCAGATTAAAACTTTTTACAATCAAAATCAATTTATGCAAAAATATGAGCTTAAAACAAATCTTGACTCTGCTTCTCCTTCAAAAATATTAAATCAATAATCAATAATACTCTGTATCTAGCTTTTATTTAGCTTTCATATGTAATTAAATGAACAGACAATGGAGTTTTAACTGTATTTTGCATAATCTGAAGTAAATATAAACTCATAATTTGTCCTAAACCCAGTTACGTGGCTGCAATTATTGATTTTTATTTATTTATTATAATTATTGTGTGTATTTACCTCAAATATTTGCATTTTCATTGATTTATAACAAACAACAAATGTAGAAAGAAGAATGTTTGTGTACAGAAATAGAAATGTAAATGTAAAGCAAAAGAAAAACCCCAAATGAAGCTAATATTTGTGCATCCTAGTTTTAAAGGATTAGAAACAGGAACCAGGACTGAGTTGAACAGCGATGGCGCCAAACGCTGAGCCTAAATACACCTTTATTAACTGTAAATAAACATTTAAAAAAAACTATTATGTACTTCTCTTCCTCAAATATAACAAGAATGGTTTTACCTTTTCATCATTGTGTATAAATAATAAATACCTAATACAATATCTATTATGTACAATCATTGGTATAAATGTTTTAATGTTGAAAATCTCTCTGATCCAGTTTATACAAAATCTTTTTATGAGCATTAAAAAAAATAAATGAAAACAGCAGCAAAAAACAAAACATTGGGGACGAAATTTCAGTTTCCACAAATGTAAAATTTTAAGCAATATTTTATTTATATTTTTGAAAAACAGCACAAATATGCGAAAAAATTATTTGGTAAAATTTGGAGAGATTTAGTAAAAACAGCAAAGCCATGTGTAGTTTAATGTCATTGAATCTGTTGGAAACGCAGCGAGAGATTCACCAGTTCATCGTTAAATAAATGTGTTTGTGCCCAGAGCAGCACCAGGACCAAGTTTAACAGTATTTACTCGTTTAGAAACCAACAGGTAAATGTCAGACAGGACAAAATGATATTTACACTTTGGGTTTGTCCAGTTCCTTGAGACGAAGGAAAACTGGAGTTATTCTGCTCATTTCCAAACGAAGTCACGACGACGGAACGTAACTGTCACCATTAAACTGTTCGCCGCTAAAATGAAGATAAGAACTGTGGCTGTATTTCTTTGTGCTCTTTTCACATCAACAAAAACTTCTGGTGAGTATTTAAAACAGCGGAAAAGGGAAGTTTTAACTGTGCGTTTCCGACAGTTTTATTAATAATGTGGTCGTTCGTATCTAAAGCAGGTTTGGAAGGTTTATCTCATGATTGTTTCATAATTTACAGCTTTACTTTGAGTTAAAGTGAAAATTCTTGTCGTTTTAGTCTGACTTTATAAAATTGTCAAATATAAAAAAAATGAAAGTCACAAAAAATAAAATATGTGTTTAGTTTGTGTCGAGTTTCCTAACAAATCTTTTTATTTATTTATTTTTTTGCTGTGACAGTCCGGACTGATGTGACGTGTCCTGAAGGATGGACCTATGCGTTTGATTTTAACTGCCTACACTTTTATGGAAAACAAACTAATTTTCAGGCAGAGGTAAGTAAAATAATATATGTATTAATAAATTGAAATAAAACCATAGTGGTTTAAAATATAACACCCTTTTTAATTTGTAATATTTTTCAGTTTTTAATCAAAGTGAAGCTGAAGTCTGTACATTTACATCTAACAAAAAAACAAACATATATTTTTGTTTTTTAAACAGACTGGACCTGATATTTTTCTTGTTGGAAAATGGTTTAAAACCAAATAGTTTTGTAGTTGTATTTTCAGCTGAATATGTCTTTTAACAGAGAAACAGCTGAAAAAAGAAAAGCATCAACAGAGAAAAGGGAGGCAACGTAAAACACAGATAAATACTGTCAATTCAATCACGTAATGTTTAACGAGGAGGAGATAATTGTCGTCCTGACGCTGAAGTCACAGCTAAGCTAACGCTAAACTCTAAACTTCAGTTTGGTCAAATGGATTAGTATTTTGGAGGAAAAACTGGTCTGGGTTTATTTTTTAATAAAAGAGAAGCAGGAGAGGTCTCTAGACTGATTTTGGAGGAGAGTCTGAGACAGGGACAAAAAAAGAACATCAGGGACTGGAGCTGTAACCGTCTTTTCTCTTTTAGCTCATGTGTCAGGCCACTCTGACTGAACTGGGAGCTCCACTGTCTCCAGATCAGGCCAAGCTCATTTACAATTTCGCAAAAAAACAAGGCGTCACTCTTAAAAACATCTGGTTTGGACACCACACTAAAGATAAGGTGCTGATTTCTATATTAAACATTTACACCAATGCTTTTCCACAGTCATTCTGTTTTTTTATTTTTATATGCATTTATTTTCCAGGATAAATTTGTAGAATATATACCAGCCTGTTCTGAGGGAACTGACCTGGGAAAAAAGTGTGTACAGTTGACTTTTGAAGGTAAAATATTTATTCATGATTTTGTATAATTAACCATTGTGTTTTATTGAAGGCAAATTTGCTCTTTACCAAAAAAAAAAAAAAAAGAAAATGTTGAATGTTTTGACTTTTCTTTAAGCACATCCAGTTATAATGAATACATTTTTTTTTTTTTTAGTTTTTAAGTTAATGATTCCATCTTTTCCAATGTTATTCTCTGTGCACAAACAAAAACATCCTACATTTAAATTTGCTGAAAACATCTTTTCCAAAACGCTCCGTCATTAAATGTTTATGGTAAATGTGTTGCTGAACTTTCCTCCTTAAAGCACTTCCACTAAAAGGCCAGGAGGGGGCGCTTATAGGCACTGTACATCATTTACAGATCATCAGGAGGACATTTTTTTAAAAAAAGAAAAAAAGCACAGCAAAGATTTAAACCAGTGTTTCCCAAACTTTTCTCTCAAAATACCAAATCAATTAAGACAAATAACAAATAAAAGCCAACTTTACATTTTAGCTTTGCTCCTTTTTTAGTGTTATTTTGGTTTTGTTAAGACTGGTTTTGTTGCAACTATATTAATTAAATTCCCAGTGACCGTCCCAATCGCGCTTCCAGATTTGAAGATTTTTATTTAATCAGTTTTAAGTGTTAATTCTAACCCGTCTGATCGTTGTGCTGCAGACGCTGAAACCCGATGCTGGTCGACGGTCGACTGTAACGAGCTGCTCCCGTTTTATTGCATCGGATCAGCCTCGATTCTGAGATTTGAGTCGATGAGTGTCATAGATTTTCACTAATGTGCTTTTGAAACTCACTCGTGTCTCTGTCTAAATCATAAATCAGTCTGTTTGTCTCTAGAGCAAGTCAGTTTATCTGTATCTGTTTGTAAAATGACACCATATAAAGTTATGTTTTTTGTTCCTCTCACAGATTATGACAAAGTTTTGGGTGTTTTATTTATTTTGAATACTTCCTCTGGAGACTTTTAGTGAAGTGTACTCGCTCAGTTTTCCCTAAAAACAAAAACAAACTTCCTTTAAAAGACCGACAACAAAAAGCTTTACATTAAATCATTGTCTTTTTGGGGCATATTGTATTTTCTCCTGTTTAACTTGGACTGGGAACAAATTCTTATACGTTTTTTTGTGTTTTTTGTGCTTGTTGCATGTGTCTATCTTGAAAAAAAAAGATTAAACACCTTTAACTTGAGCATTTTGTGGAAGAATAGTCTTTTACTGCGATAAAGAATAAGTTAAATGAACAAATAAACAGTTTGAAATAAATAAAACCTGCTGTTTTTTCTTTGGTGAGAGTATCTTTAAGGTCAGAGGTAAATGAGCTTTTAGTGGAATTATCAAAACGTCAAACGCAGCTATTGAAAAGTCTGGAAATAATGGATGGCTTTTGTTCGGAGAAAGCTCAGAGTTCTGGGAGAACGGAGCTGCAGGTGTGTTTCTGATGAAGTCTGGTTATTCTTGACCCGGAGCCGATTTAAAACACGCCTTTTTTTAGGTACATTCTGTTTAAGATTTATCTCTGCAGCGGCTCATTAAGTCGAAGGAATGAGATTCAGCTGAAAACGGACACAAATATGAAATAAAGAAAGATGAATGAGTGGATTGAGAGGTAACTGTCTGTTTGATCATTGAATTATTCCACCGTTTGAGGAAAGAAAAGGCGATGTATTGCTGTCGTTTTGTTTATTTCCAGCGTTAAAACGATTAAATCAACGCGCAATTTGTAGAAAATGACTGTGTGCTCTTCGTAAAACGCTGAGAAACTGAAGAAAGCGTTTTAAAATAATATTTGTCTGTAATTATGTATTTTGTTTTAGAGCGTGACAGTGATTATTTTGGAGACAGGTCGTTCTGATGAAACTCTGATGATTTTATTCCAAGTACAGCAACTTCAGGAACTCATAGAAAAACATGGCAACCAAATATTTCAGAAGATGAATTAATGCTTTTCGTTGGCACTGACCTTAAACGCCTGACTTTATCATCTCTCACCATCGCCACGTAACACATCCAGTTATTGAATCCAAACCAGACCAGTCTAAACCAGACCAGTCTAAACCAGACCAGTCTAAACCAGACCTGAGTCCTGAAAAGTGCTGAACAATGATGAGTCTGTGTCTAACACTGGTACAACAACAAAAATAATCATGATTTTGAAGGATACGTCATTGAGACCATTTGAATGATCAGCTTGTTTCTTCACATTTGCTGCAGGGGCCACTTTTAAATAAAATATATAGTTAAAGAAATGAATACATACATAACTTTGCTTTTTCTTATTATTTTTTTCTTATTATTTTCTTATGAGATTTCTTAACGGTTTAATATCTTTTCTTGTTTTTCTTTTTTGAAATTTTTGATGGTGAGTCATGTGAGAAATAAAAGAAGATATGAATTTTTTTAATTAATTTAATCAATTTCAGTCATTTTTGAGTCACTTAAAAAGCTATATTTATGTTTGAACATCATGTTTTATTTGCAATCATGATTTCTGATTTTGATAACGTGCTGGGGCCGGATGGAAAGGGTCTGATAATCACTGCTTCAAGAGGTCATTGGGCAAATGACCCAAGCCGGAATCGAACCAGAGTCGCCTGAGTATATGTTATGCACTCTAGCAGGTAAGACACCAAAAAGACCATTATTTTGTAGATTTTTACAGAAAATGTTGAACTGTTATTCACAGATTCACTCAAGATTGAGATTTCATTCAAATCCAAGTCCACTCCAGGTCAATCTTGTGCCAAAAAAACAAAAAAACAAGTAGCCAAAGTGTATTGAGACCTCAGGAATTAAATAATACAGTCCAAATAATCCAAGTTAAATTAGATTTGAGATTAGGTCCAAACACTTCAGAGGTTGGCGTTAAGTGAAAGATCTAAACAAGATAAAATTACAAAAGTTTTGATTGAAAATCCCAACAAAACTGAATAAATAAACCAAGAATAAAGAGGTTAAAAAGGCCCGTCTTGAGTCATTGTTCTAAAACTATCTGGGCCAAAGTTCTGTCAATCAAGTATGCTTTAGTTTCCAGCTATAAATAAAGCCTGACCCACTTGAATTTTCCCAAAAACGTGTTCGACATGTGCATCGAATTCCTAATTTAGTTGATTAATGTGAGCTTTCTTTTAAAGTCGACCCACTTCAACTCTTAAACTCTCCGTAAACTTTCTCTGACTCTTGCCTAAAGCTAGAAATATGCACAAAGTCAAAGCAGTTTGACCTAGTCTCGCATCTGCTTCATTCGTAACCTGTCCGGCCACATTTACCTGCACAGGTGAGTGCAACGGGTGAGGGGGCGTGGCCTAGAGCTACAGACAAAAGGAAACTCACAACTCTTCCTCGTGCAAATGCATTTATAGCTCCTTCAAATACAGCACTGAGAAAATCAACGACTAAAGTGGACGACAGGTACGTCACTTTAAATTTTAATGAAATGTGCTTTTATTGATCTTTATTTATCGCTGATGCTTTTAAGATATTAGCGTTAAAACAAATACTTGTAAATGTTAAAATCAGCAGGTTCTCTCAATATTATTTAAAGTAGTTGTCTTATCTTTACTGGATTTTACTTATTTCTTTTTCTTAATAAGATTTTAACTGTTAAATCTGTATGTGCATGTTAAAGTAAGACCTGTTTTATGGTCCATTTTGTCCATTGCTTTTCACTATACAGATAAAAATAACTTTAATGGGATTATCAGTGATTAAAAATGTTTACTATTCTTGGTGCATTTGATAAGACAGGTTCTCATTCATAAAAAAGGTAACTCCTGCACATTTTCTCCAAATGTAGTGTTTTATGACCAATAAAATGCAGAATTTGGAGAATGGTAATAATATACATATAAGTAAAGTTTTCATTCAATTAAATAGTACGGAGATATAAATCTGTGGTGGCTTTGTCTGGTCTTGATTTTAGCATAAATTGAATAAAAATGCTCTAAAAGATATTTATTTTAAAAAGTCATAGTAAAACTTTGTGAAAATTCGTGAGTGACTTAATTGGATTGTTCAGTATTTTGTGAATGGGTTTCTACAAGTTACTTCTGTGTAGTTTATGTACTGTTTACTGTAGAAAAGAAAAGTAATCAAGAAGAAAAAAGAAAATGGAGTAAATGTACTGTTGGGGTTTTAAATCCTGTCGACTGTTACCTTTAATTTATTGTTTTTAATCTGTTGCTTTTTTCTGGTTTCACTAGTTTTTATTGTTTAAGTCAAAACAAATATTAAGAACAGCTTATTGATTGTATTCTTCATTTTATTGTTAAAATTTTTGATTGAAAAATATAAATAAAGTGGATTGAGCTTCTAAAATATGGAACATAACGGATGTTTGCACTCAAGACTATAGTTTTGGACAGAAGTGCTAGAGACTTTTTTTTACCAGCCAAGCATCTTTTAAAAGCCTCTCTGTATACTATATATTGTTTTGTTTTTTTGCTTTGTAACTTTTTTGATAAATAATTGTCGTCTAGACTTAAAATGTAGGATTCTTCTTTGTTGTAACTCAAAACATAAGCCTTTAGAAATGATTTCAGAACACTCATTTAAAAATACATTACATTTTTATCTCATTTCCCACAAAAGTAACGTTAGCTTAGCGCTAAACCCACGTAGCTCAGCTCAGTCGTAACAACCGAGTGAACTCAAACGTTGAGTTTATCATGTGAAGCTGAATGCTGCTGTTCTTCATTCCTAAAAATCCCCTGTGATTTTGATAAGTAGGCTTTGTTTGTAAGAGTTATGTAAACCAGCTCCTTTAGCACGTCCACGTTACGCCTCGTGCTCCTGAATACGTTACGGTACTTTTTAAAAAATACAAAGGAAGTTTTCAGGTCATGGGAAAGAAATACACGTCCGGTTTGATGAAAGTACCATAGTGTACTTTTGATAAATCACAGATAAAAATGGAAAATGAATCGAGCGCATCCATCTACAGAGAAATTAAGTGGACTCATCTTTATTGATTTAAAGTCAAGCCTGAAAACAAAGTCACAATGATTTATACTAAAGTTTATGAGGAAACTAGGGCCTTTTACTTTACATTTACAACTGCAGTTTTGGATTTTACTTCATTTTTTTTACCCCAAATGGCAAAATTCTTGATCTTTAAACTTACAAATATTAGACTGTTACACTCTTAAGAAAACTGAGAGCCTTTGCCTGTTAAATTAATCAAAATCTCATTTAAAATACAGAAAAAAAAATTCTTAAAGCCTCTTAAATGAAGTCAGTAGAAAATGTTTAAAACTCCATCCAAATTTCAACTTTTTTACTTTTGCCGCCTACAGCAACACAATATAAAACCACACGTAATTCCATAAAGCATAGTTATAGAACTCAATTTATTTAGTTTGCTGCAATAAATGGTAAGAATTGTACATGACGCACGTTGGGTTTCATTGGAGGGATTTATGTTTTCAGAAGAATGTGAAATTTCTAAGATGATAATAAGAAAACGCATTGCATTTATACCAAGATAAATACATATATGAATAAATAAATGTATTAAATTGAAATTGTAAAAATGTTAAAAAGACAAGGGATTCATTTAGGAGGACTACTGGCACTCAAGTCAAAAACAGTGGCTAAAAATTTACAAAAAAGAAAAGTGATCATCTTGAAAAACTGATTTGTCTTTCAAAACATAAATCTTTCACATCTGAAAAACAATTTACAGATAACATGTGTCAAAGAATAATAAACTAGAAATAGATTTCACAATAAAGGCTTTTAACTTTCTTGATAGAAGTTTAGCTTTAGTTTTGGAGCAACTCTTCAGATTAAGAACGTTAGCGTCTGGGGTTCAACTAAAGCTTATCGTAAAGCTCTAAATTGTGAACGTACTTATGTGTCGTTGCCTTTGAGCCGTTCCCAGGTTGAGGTTCCAGATCCATATTTAGGTCAAAGTTGAGAGCCGTCAGAGATCAGCATCAGTCCAAACCTGCCGCTCCACTTCTCAGACACAAACTCTGTCTTCTGGGTTTTTCCCACGCAGCACAACGTCGCTCCGATTTTAAAACTGTGGAAACGAAAATACAGTTAGAAATGACCTTGTCCCTACTGTCCATACACATTTTACATAGATATTCAAACATGTAGCGTAAAATAAAATGAAATAAAGCTGTGAGAGAGGCAGCCTGTTGCAGCAGCTCCTTCACAAATACATTATGTTCAAATTAAAGATGATGCACCTTTGTCTCTAAAAACTGAACACATTTGGAACAATTCAAACCTTTTTGTTAAAGCGAAAGTTGAAGTTTATGACCATTGACTTTAAAACAGTTTCACAGATGGCTTTCAAATGTCCCACAAACACATTTTGATAATAAACTGATGCTCATACGCTAATTAGAAATAAATTAATGTTAAATAATTAAAGGATTTATAAGAAGAAAAAAAAAAATGAAATAAAGCTAGATTTATTCTACAATTTAACTGATTTATTGATTGATTTTTGTTTATTCACGTAGCATTTATTTGGGTGGAAACATGAGCGTAATAATTTTGTCTATTTGTTGTGATTGTGTGTAAAAAGTACCATGATGAGTCTTTTAAACGTGTAGTGTCTGTTGTGGGGTTAATCTAACGTGTTTTGCGTGTTTTGCTGTTGCAGGATGTCTCTGTCGGACAGTTTCCTGACGGACGATGAGTTTCAGTGCTCCATTTGTCTGGACCTCTTCACAAACCCAGCGTCGACGCCGTGTGGACACAGCTTCTGTGTTCACTGCATCAACAAATACTGGGACGGAGCCAAGGTCTGGACCGATGCCTTACATTTCTATTAACTTTAAAGCCTAAATAAGTCACTTAAATCATCCCAGAGTGGATCAAGTCTGTCCTTTTTCTGTTCTCTAAAAAAATAGGTCTCTGTCGCAATTTGAAAAACACAACTTAATATTTGTGCAACAAGATTTCTTTTGAGTAAAAATTACTGAAGGGAAAAGATTCCAGGCCAATATTTGCTTCAAAAATAAATGTGTAAAGGCCAGATAAACTCTTTAATTAAAGCAGCTCACGTGAAAAGAAGAGCATGAAAACGAAACAATCAAGGAATATCAGCAAATTGTTAGATGCGAATTCCAACCAAATTTTCAGAGCCTCTTTTAAATAAATGGTACAAATGATTCAAGTCTAGCAGAAAATAATTAATATTCACTAATACTAAACTAAACTTGCACTGTTTCAACATTATATTAAAATGTACAGGCATCAGAAAGGCTTTTTTCAGTCAGATATCTTATATTTATGAAGCTAAGTCACAATTTAAATCTTCCTTTAAATTATTGTTCATTTGAAGATGGATCGTTTCATTATATCTTAGTGACGTCGTTCTTGCTCTGTTTTTTTTTTTTGTTTTTTTACTGATTTTACCATAATTTTGCTTTATGTTGTCATTGTTTAACCTGCTGAATGTTGTCTGAGCTAACGCCAAAAGTGGAAAAAAACAACAATGAAAAACACATTACTTTGGTTCAACAACAACGAGAACTGTCAAACCAACAACTATGATAGATATAAAGAAAAAAGGCTGATATATGGAGGGAATTGTTATTATACATTTAGATTGTATTGTACCAAAAAGAGTCATTCAGGTTTGTCTAAAACTAATGTTGTTTCCTTAATGGGTTTCTTTCCAGGAAGTTCCTCCTGTTTCCAAACGTTTTTCTTCCTTAAATATAATTATGATTCACTTCTATCTTTGGTTTGCCATCTTATTTTTATTTGTTTTATGTTTTACAAGCTTCTGTGGCTTTATATCAATGCTTTCATTCATTTTCCGCTCAGACTGAAGAAGAAACAACACTCACCGAGAGCTGTGTGTCACAAACCAGTGTCGGGTGAAGCTTAGACAAAGACACTGTTGTGAAACGACAGAAAGAATGTACAGAAAGTCCAAAAATAACAAGAGCAAGTGTAGAGAGTGAAGTAAAAGCATGGCTCAGGTAAAATCTCCTGAAACTGGAGTGGATTTAATGAGCTCTGATGTGGACAGGTGTCGGCCTCGTTGGAAAAACACCTGAGCGGGTTTTGTATTTTCTTGATCCAGACTTCAGATCATTAAAGAAAGAGACGCAGCAAGGCCTTAACATTCATTTAGTATTTAGCTATAAAAAAATAATCTTGCTGAACTGATGATCTGTGCTTTCAAAAGTCATTTAGTCATTTTTATTTTATGTTTTGGGAGGTCCTCTTTCCCAAAAATAAATGCCATCAAATTAAATTAATTTATAAATAACATCTAATATAAGGAAAAGTTGTGAACATGTCAGCACAAACTAATTTATTTTTTGTGAGCCAAAAAAATGTATAAAATTAATAACCTGCTGTTTTTTTTGTCTTTTTTTCTGCAGTAGATTTAATGGTTAACTTTAAAGGTTCACTATTGCTTTTTTCTATTTTTTTATAAACAGAAAAATTACAATTTAGAAAAATAGTGTCAAAATTTAAAGCTTTGTTGATGATGTAAATTAAACTAAAACCTGTTGAAAAGACACTAATGTAACATGATTATATTAATTTATTTCATTGTGTGTTTAATTGGCAGGTTTGTCAGTGCCCTCTTTGTAAGAAAACGTTCCAGAAGCGCCCGGAGCTGCAGATCAACCGGACGCTTCGAGAAATCACAGAACACTTCAAAACCATGAGAGGAGAACCAGGAACGAGAGGAAGAGGAGGAAGACGAGGAACAGCGACCGACAAACGAGGAAAATCACACCACAACATGTTGAACGATCTGCAACGGAAACTGTCCCGACCTTTGGCAGTGCTCAACCACCACCGGCATCACAACAGTCAGGGTGAGTCGGGACTGAACCGGGACTGATCCGGGACTGAACCGGGACTGTACCGGGACTGAACCAGGACTGAACCGGAAGTGTACTGGGACTGAACCGGGACTGAAACGGGACTGATCCGGGACTGAACCGGGACTGAGCCAGGACTGTACCGGGACTGTACTGGGACTGAGCCGGGACTGTACTGGGACTGAACCAGGACTGAACCGGGACTGAACCGGGACTGTACTGGGACTAAACCAGATTACGGACTGTACCGGCAACGGACTTACGGACTAACCAGACTGTACTGTACCGGGACTGTACTGGGACTGAGCCGGGACTGTACTGGGACTGAACCGGGACTGAACCGGGACTGTACCGGGACTGAACCGGGACTGTACTGGGACTAAACCAGGAATGTACTGGGACTGTACCGGGACTGTACCGGGACTGAACCGGGACTGAACCGGGACTGAACCAGGACTGTACTGGGACTGTACCGGGACTGTACCGCGACTGAACCACGACTGAACCGGGACTAAACCAGCACTGTACTGGGACTAAACCGGGACTGTACTGGGACTGTACCGGGACTGAACCGGGACTGTACCGGGACTGTACCGGGAATGAACCGGGACTGAACCGGGACTGTACCGGGACTGTACCGGGAATGAACCGGGATTGAACCGGGAACGAAGTCATGGATTTAATTCCAGTTTGAAATATCACAATGGAAATTATGTATTGATATTAGCAAAAAAAAGAACAAAAACCCCTCAAAACTATGCAAAAAAAAAAAGTTACCAGGATAAATCCACTTTAAACAGGTTAAAGACCAGGTTAAACCAATTCTAACCTAATGAAATTTATTTATTTATTGATTGATTGATTGAAATCCATTCATAACATTCAAAGATTTGTCACTTCCCATCGCCACGAGTAAACAAAGTGACCCGGATTAAACTACCTCCAACATTTATCCATGTTTCATTTGCTGCTGTTTCTCTATTTTGATCTTTTTTGAGCTGTTTCTCTGTAAAATAAGACGTATTTCCAACAGAATAACCCATTTCCTTGGTTTATTTCCTTGTTCCTTCGTTGTTGACATCAGTGTCGACCAATGGGAGCGCTCCTTTTTACCTGAAGTGAGCTGTGATTGGACAAAATCCTGCTGTGGACTGATCATTCTCATCTATTAAAATCCTTCATTATAAAGACTAGATCACGTCTTAAGGTCTCATTTTTTCAGATGATTCCTGTTACAATAAACTTTAGGAGATTACACTGAAAAACTGAATGAAACAGGAAAAATAATCAGGAAATGGACTTGTTTTTTAGGGTCTTGTTTTCCTTTTATTTTCCTCAGAGACCGTCCAGTTGGCTTCTTCACTCCCGGAGTCGCAGAGTCTCGTGTCGCACTCCCCCAACGGGTCCCCTCCTCATTACGACGGGTCCCCTCCTCATTACGACGGGTCCCCTCCTCATTACGACGGGTCCCCTCCTCATTACGACGGGTCCCCTCCTCACCACAACGGGACCCCTCCTCACCACAACGGGACCCCTCCTCACCACATCGGGACCCCTCCTCACCACTCGCCCCGACTCCGGTTCAGACACTCGTCGAGACAGCGGCGCTTCACTCTGAGCGGAGCGGCGGACGTCCTGAGTCTGCCGCTCTGTGAGACCCACAACAGAGGCATCATGGTACAGTCTCAGCATTTTAATTCAGTTTTAGTCATAATTTATTCATCTAATCAATATTATAGTCTAGTTTAGTCGACTAAAGTTTCAGAAGAACTGTAACGCTATTTAAAATTGTTTAAATAAAAAACTGTGGTGACTATTTGTAAAAAAAATTAAACAAAATCAAAATGAATCAAACTTAACTTCAACATAACTCAAATAATCACTAAGTTGCACCGTTAAATAATCCATTGTCCAAACCAGAGAATGTGTTTGGTGCAGATATATTCTAAATAAAACAAAATAAGAAAAATACTACTTATGGGTAATACAAGTAAATATCCAAATACTAATAAAGAAAAATAATAGAAATAGTTTAAATGAGATGTCTGCTTTCCCTTGTTTTCCTCTCAGGGTTTTAATTAGTTTCAGACACAAAAATATGTTGATTCTTAATATTTTACGGCAAGACTGTTTATTACTGTGTTATTACCATCCTAATACTTATTCTTCCAACTTCTTCCGATTGGATTTCTTCTCAATTCGTCTCCTTTTGATTGGATTTAGTCTCTGTTCATTTTACGTTTTACTTTTTGGCGAAAGCGTCGATACATTTAGTCTGAGTTTACTTTTTAATTAGTTTTCGGACACAAAAATATGTCGATTCTTCATATTTTACGGAAAGACTGTTTATTACTGCGTTATTAACGTCCTAATACTTATTCTCCAGCTTTACTGTCAGATGGATCAGATGTGTATTTGTCCTGAATGTGAGGAGCTGGACCATCAGGACCACGACACCGTCAGCATCGAGGCCCAGTGGAAGGACACCAAGGCGAGACAAAAACATTCATTTATAATCAGTATTTGGTCTGATCTTTTCTTAATAGACGTGTTTTTGTCCAGGTCCAGTTGGATTTTCTGGAGCAGGAGATTCAGGACATGATCAAAGAGAGGACGAGGAAAATCGAGGAGATCCGAGAGTCGATGTCGGAGCTCGAGGTGAGGCTTAAAAACCGGAAAAGCCTCATGTTTACGACAGAAAGGATTTCACGTGTCGCTGCGTCGGAATAAATCCTCTCGGTTTGAGTTAATGGTTTAGCCCAGAGTCAGAAACTGTCAGCGTCTGTGAAACTGGTTTAGGTTCATTTATTTCAATGGTTTTAAATCTGTCACGTGGAAAATTAAGACACTTTTACTTGTTTTTCTCTGTCTGTTCAGCTTGTTTTCTGTTGTATTTTATTGTTTACTGTCAGTGAACGCACCACAGCTCCAGCTCTGAACAGACTTAACCTGGTTTAGTCCTGGTTTAGTTTTGGTTTAGTCCTGTTCTAGACCTGTTTCAGACCTGGTTCAGACCTGGTTTTGCCCGGTCTTGCAGCTCTCGGTGCAGAGGGAGACGGCCGGGAGTCTGGGTCTGTTCTCGGCGCTCGTGGTCGCTGTGGAGCGCGCTCAGTCCGAGCTGATGGAGACGATGGAGATGAAGCGTCGCGCGGCGGAGCTTCAGGCCGAGGACGCCACTCGACAAATCCAACTGGAACTGGACCAGCTCCGGACCAGACAGAACCAGCTGAAGGAGCTCAGCAAGACCGAGGACCACATCCAAGGACTCAAGGTCAGTCCTGGAAAGACCGGGTTTAGACCTGGGTTAGATGTGTAAGGTGTGTGTGTGTATTTTCCTTCCTTTGATCCATCCTTGCTCCTGTGTCCTCAGTCCTTCGCGTCGCTGTCCGCCCCTCCCCCGACCACAGACTGGACCGACCTCAGCGTGACCTCTGACCTCGGGGCAGGGACCATCTACAGGTCTCTGTCTGTTCAGCTGCAGAAGTTTCAGGAAGAACTCCGGACCATCACAGAAACAGGTTGGTGTGACACAGTGCCCCCTGCTGGCTCTGACCTTTAAATACAGGTTGGATTATTGATAATATTTAGAAACACATAAGTAACTTTATGTTTTATTACCTTTATCTCCAGGTTTTCCTGCTTCGGTTCTGGAGACCAGTCTGGTTCGAACACAGCCCAGTGAGTCCTCATTCCACCTTAAACACACTTAACAGGACATTATAATATAATATATATATAATATATGGAAAAAACAGTATTTTCAGCTGAATATGTCTTTTAACAGAGAAACAGCTGAAAAAAGAAAAGCATCAACAGAGAAAAGGGAGGCAACGTAAAACACAGATAAAAACTGTCAATTCAATCACGTAATGTTTAACGAGGAGGAGATAATTGTCGTCCTGACGCTGAAGTCACAGCTAAGCTAACGCTAAACTCTAAACTTCAGTTTGGTCAAATGGATTAGTATTTTGGAGGAAAAACTGGTCTGGTTTTATTTTTTAATAAAAGAGAAGCTGCTTTTGGAGGAGAGTGGAGTCTGAGACAGGGACAAAAAAAGAAAATCAGAGAGTGGAGCTTTAAGTATAAAACAGCGTACATTTTGTATTTTTAAGTGTCTTGTTTATGTGTTTTTTCTGTTGTTTTCTAGGAGTGAGGGGGGTGCAGGAGTACGCAGGTGAATTATCAACCAACAAAAACTACAATTTCATTCAGAATGTTCCAAAATACTAAAAAACTCTGGTCTTATTTCCTGGTCAGTGGACATTACTCTGGACACGAACACGGCTCATCCTCGACTCATTTTGTCTGAAAACATGAAAAGCGTGAGTCTGAACGTTTTATTATTTGATCATTTGTATAAAAAACATGTAGTAAATATTATTGATGTGTATGTGAGCAGGTGAAGTACGGCGACCGTCACCAGATGCTTCCTGATAATCCGGAGAGGTTCGACCGAGTGGTGTGTGTTTTGGGACGAGAGGAGATCTTCTCTGGACGACACTATTGGGAGGTGAGGAGTTTTAACCCTGAAATTATGGTTAAAAATCCCATCTACCTCCAGATTTTAAACTTATACTACATTTAACTTTACAGATAAACTAGTTTACACATACGATTAGGTATTTTTGGCTGAATGTTAATGTTTTGCTCAGGTGGAGGTCGGAGGGAAGACGGACTGGGACCTGGGCGTCGCCAAAAGCACCATCAACAGAAAAGGCAAAGTCGAAGTGACTCCCAGCAACGGATACTGGTTCCTCAGCCTCAGAGACAAGTCTGTTTGAGTAGATTACTCAGAAATACTTAATAAATGCCAGAATAAACCATTAAAACAGACTCTGGATACAGCACAGACATCAAGGCTCAGGGTTGTTGCTTTACAGTTTTCTTTTTATTGTAAAAAATGTAAAAGTCTAGTTTAAAAGTCTGTTTTTTTTGTTTTTGTTTTTTATTTTAACCTCTTTAGTCACTATCAGGTGTTTTTTGCTTCACACTAATAAAAAATTACTGGGAATTTTTTTAATGGATCAAAACGTGAATTAAAAAAAAGACTGATTAATGAATAAATTTTTTCCTATGAATTTAAAACGAATTAACTCCAACAGAACCACATTTAAACAATTCCGTACTGTCCCTTTAACATTTTCTTTTTTTGTTTTCTCAGGAGTAAATACGCCTTCCGCAACGAGTCGTCCACTGACGTCAGCCTGAACCTGCAGCCGCACAAAATTGGGATCTTTCTGGACTATGAGAATGGACAGGTGCATTGTGGGAAATGTAGTCCTCCTGTCAGGTCATTCTCATTCTCTTATCCATTTATTCAGATTTAAATTCATTCTTTTTTCTTTCTTTTAGGTGTCTTTCTACAACGTTGACGCTAAAATCCACATCTACACGTTTAACGACGTCTTCTACAGCAGCATCTTCCCATTTTTCAGCCCCTGCTCGAATAAAAACGGGAAAAACGAGGCGCCGCTGGTCATTACGCCGGTTTATGAGACGGACTAAAGCTGCGTTCAGGGCCTCACCAGTTTGGAAACTGGAAATTCAGAGAGTAGTTACCCAGATAAATAATGTATATTGTCAAAGGAAATGTTTATTCTACTTTTGCCTTTTACATTTTTAGGTTTTGACGCTCGAAAGCTGCTGTAGTTTGAGTTTTGACTCTCTAAAGCTGCTGTAGTTGTAGTTTTGACCCTCGAAAGCTGTTGTAGTTTTGACCCTCTAAAGCTGCTGTAGTTGTAGTTTTGACCCTCTAAAGCTGCTGTAGTTGTAGTTTTGACCCTCTAAAGCTGCTGTAGTTTGAGTTTTGTCTATTGTTCATTGCTATATCTTATTTGTTTGCTTGTTTGCTATATCTTATTGTTCATATCATTGCTGAATAATGGTCCTTGAAAATGAACCCTTAAACTGACTGTTTTAAATGTTTACTCTTTATTTTTTATTTTGAAACGACTGTTAACTCCATTCTTTGTAAAAACACTGTATTTACTATAAATATATTCAGTCTGATCACTGATTAAAATAATACTTTTTTAGATTGTATTGCTACTAATTGATGTAAGATTAAAGTGAAATATGAATTTATTTTTTATTTGCTAAATAAATAATTCTAACTAACCCAATTCAGTAGAAAATGAGTTGAATATATCAGTATCATGGCCACTAGGTGGAGTCAGTGAGCTAATCTGGCTGAAAGAAGGAAACTCTACTTTTACACGTTTACAGTTTTAATCAGGACACTTATCTACTGTTTTAGAGACCCAGTTAATATTTAAATTTTTATTTTTATTAATTAAATAGAACCACACACATAAACAAACACTAAAGATGAATGAATCATTTATGAAAATTAATTTATTTATGAATAAATTTAATTGTTGTGATAAAACAGGATTGTCAACATTAAAACATTAAGTAATTCTTTCAAAATGTGGAACCCACACAGGGCTCATCACATGACGGACAAATCACGTGACTTTACTGTCGGCCATTTTAAAAAGACACATTTAAAACATATCAGACCAAGTTTTATGAAGAACCCAAGGCTATTTATCATTATACACTGCACAAAACATAAATTTAATTCTACTATATGCCATTATTTAACAGATTTTGCCTTCATTTATTTATTTTCATGCAAAAAATACTGAGTTTTATTTCCACTGGAGCGGTTTATCTCACTTTGGTTTGTCTCTCAGCTCGGCTTCAAACAGTGAAAAGCCAAACTCTGCAGACGACAGAAAATCCACACTTGAAAATTAAAAACTGAAATTGGGAGTTTTCTGGAACAAAACTGGTCTTTTTCTTGTGATAAAATAGTTTAACAATAAAAAGGCACTATTATTTTCATTATTGAGGTTCACATACTGCCTGAAAAAAAAGGTAATTTAAAAGCAGCCCAGTTTTAAAAAAGAAAAACGTGTTAAATACAAGTTCTGCTGCAAAATTAAAGCCTTTTTTTAGTGTTGTTCACAGCTTGACATTACATTCATGCAGAAAACTACTGAAAGATCCCCAAATAAACTCAATAAAGACGTATTATTATGAGTCGTTGTGTATTACTGTCGTCAGCAGCTGGCCTGGTCGATGCGGTCCTGCTCCAGCTGAGACTTGGCCTTTCGTTTCTGGAGCAGGATGTGTTCGGCGAACTCCCGCACGGCGCCCTTTCCTCCGGCGATGCGGCAGATGTACTTGGCTCCGTTGATGGCGACGGTCGGAGCGTCGGAGGGAACGGCGCTGAGTCCGGCCACGTTCAGGCACTTCACGTCCACGTCGTCGTTTCCTGAAGCCAACGAGAGGGAAGTTCAAGCCTCATTTTCACCGCTCAGTTTCCAAAGCATCCCACAGTTGTTGGTCTTGACTCGGCTGTGGTTCAAACAGCGAGTTTTTAAAGTATCTACCGAGGGGTTCCTGAGGTCTAAGTTAAATATAGTTTTGAGATTAAAATGTGAATCTGAATTCTCTTTCAGCTGTGTAAATGAAAAAAGTGTTGTCTATGAGCAGGTCTTTAAAACGAATGATGCCCGCCTGGTGCCACCTGAAGAAATGAGGCTCGAAAAACAGAAACTGCAAAGACCAAAGTGCTTTCTAAACTGAGCTCATATCTTAATAGAGTCTGTCTTTGTTGTAGTTTACAACAAAACGTCAATGTTTACTCAAAAGATCTTCAAAGATTATAAAACAAAGCTAGTAGTACGGCTATTTGGAAATTTGTAAAAAATAAATGACTGAAAAATGAAGAATCAGAAAACGGTTTGCTGCGATCTAACGACATTAAATTCAAACTTTTTCATTTAACCCGGGTGCCGTCTTTACCCATAAAAGCCACGTCCTTCCAGCTCAGCCCTTTCTTTTCCACCAGAGGCTTGAGGTCCTCCAGAGGCTCCTCTCCGACCGACAGCACCTCGCAGCCCGTTCTCTCGGACAGTTTCTGAGCCAGCGCCTGAGCCACGGGGTCCAGGCTGGAGGTCAGCAGGATCACCTGAAACGGGACGGGGCCAGGGATTCCACATCAGAGAGGGTAGAGGGTAAGGGGTAAAGGGTAAAGGCAGGCTGCAGGTTCGGTAATGTCTGAGGAAGAGAGTCACTTCAGCTTCTAACAAAATATAATAACCCCCAGTAAGTATTTATCTTTGTAACGGGGAGGGGTGATGGGTTCGAACCAACATCTGTTCTGTGGCTCATTTTAATGATTCATAATTAGAGCTGACTCCGGACCCTGAGGCGTTTTCACACGAACAGCTGGACTTTAGAGCCTTTAAAAGACCTGACTTTGAACACAACTATCATCTGTGCTTCTGTCAGGCCCCCTTCAGACTTTACATTTCAGTCCGTCCTCTCTGGACACATGTAGGTGTTTGTGGAGGGTCTCGAGGTCATCGTACAATGACGGGTTAAAAAGAAGGCATCTGGACATAGTTTAGAAACGGAAGACATTTTGTCCTTCGTCCAAGAAATGTCACTTCTAAAGTAGACTGGTCTGTGAGAGTTTGTATCCCTCAGACTGAACCGATGACGTAAAGAAAGTAACTCTAGCCTTACTCCTCTGTCTCTCTGCTTTTTTTATTGAGTTAATTTGTGTGTGGCTTTATTAAAATTCACAGTGAGCATTAGTATATTAACACATGACTGAATTTAAAATCTGTCTTTGTTGTGTCTCCCTTTTCTCCTTCGTTTCAGGTTTTTGTTTGTTCCTCCTGAACCCACCTCGACCCCTTCCCGTCGCAGCATCCGCAGCCCGGCCGTGTCTCTGGTGTTGATGGACAGCATCTCTTCTCCGGACACAGACAGAAAGATGCGTCCCTCGGTGAGAACTCCCGAGACGTTACAGAACATGAGCTTCACCACTTCAGGCGTGGCTCGGCCGAAGTAACCGTATCTGCAACAGCAAACAGCTTTTAACTCAAAAGAAATGAGGAAATGTGATGAAAAATGTGAGAGAAATCCTGTTGGACAGTTCAGTGGTGTCAAACTCAAAGTGTGAGGGGCCAAGATAGTTTATAAGAATCCTTTCAGAGGCCGAAGAGACATTTGGAAGCTTTTATTAGATTTTAAATGTGAGATTACATCTTCATTTGAGTCTTACATAAGTTTACAATAACATTAATTTGCTCCTTTTATAGAAACTGTTCGTAGTTAATTGGTTTTAATTGGATTTGAACAGGATTTAGTCAATATTGAACAGGTTTTAGTTGGATTTCAACAGGTTTAAGTCAGATTTGAACTGGTTTTAGATGGATTTGAATTGGTTTTAATTGGATTTGAACAGGATTTAGTCAATATTGAACAGGTTTTAGTTGGATTTGAACCAGGACTAAAAGGATGGTTAAAAAGGGTGAAAAAAGTAATTAGATGGATTTGAATTGGTTTTAATTAGATTTGAACAGGTTTTACTCAATATTGAACATGTTTTAGTTGGATTTCAACAGGTTTTAGTTGAATTTGAACTGGTTTTAGATGGATTTGAATTGGTTTTAATTGGATTTCACCAGGTTTTAGTTGAATGTTAACAGGTTTTGGATGTATTTTTACAGGTTTTGAGTTTGACGTGTGCTTTAGACCCCTTCAGGTGCTGGACACTGACCTGTACTGTACCACTTCAGTAGAAACGAGGCTTATAGATGTTATTTACTAATGTAACCCTTATTATTTTGAGTTTTAGGTCTTTGTTCTGACCTGAGGACCCTCTGCTCAGCCACGGGCCAGTCGATGTCCACGTCTATGTCCACACTGTACTCCGGCATCATCTCGTAATAGGTCACTTTACCGCCCTCAAAACAGAAAAAAGAGACACATTTTACTTTTAATTTGACTAATACACACCACTTTTCAGTCTTTATTTTCCTGCAGATGTGTAAGAATGATTATGAGCGAGTCTTTTGTGGTCTGTTGTTATTTTTTACCTGCAGAAGCGCCTTATTTTCGATGAGCTCTCGTGTGGAGAAGTAAAAGGAGCCGTTCTCACACAGCTCTCCGTCCCAGTCCTGACGCCGAGGACGGTTACCGGGGTTTAAGTTCAGAGGTCGGGTCAACTCTTCGGCTAAAAAACACGAGAAAAGACGGACAAACAAATCAAGTTTAAGCCTAATCCAGGTCTAAACTTGTGCTTAATATGTCTTTACTTGGATTAAACAAAGTCAAATGGAGGAAGGAAGGTTTATACATTTTATTTTTTCAAAAAGTACATAATTCTTTCGCAATTTCACATTTCAGCTCCTCCAAACACACCTCATCTTATTCCAAAGGCTTTAGAGAGTACATTCAGTTTAGTTCTAATGTTATAATGACAATCATTATGAGAAAACTGTCAGAAAATGACAGTGAAAACAAGTCCAACAGGTTTGTCTTACTCACATTTTCCAATCATTGCTTTAAAACGTGACAGAGTTACAGCCGTTTTTCTTTGCTTTGTCCTGAGCTAACGAACAATGACTATTTGACGACTGACAAAGACAAATAATCATTGTTTTTTTTAAGTGGACTCTGTGTGCTAATATTGAATAAGGTATTTGCTTTTGTGCAATGAAAAGGTGCGTCATAGTTTAATGAATAGAGTAAGAGCTAAACATCTGAGAGCTAATAGTAATATTATTATATATATATATATATATATATATTGATAAAGTAATTTACTGACTTGTGTGGAGTTTGCTTGTTGAGAAAAATCGCCGTTAATGGGTGAAAAAAACACATTTTAATGATTTAATTATTATTTATATATTTGTTAATTTGTCTAAATAAATACAATAAAAAATGTATTTTATTGTTTTTTGTAAATATGTAAATAAATTTGATAAATAATAAATAAATAAATAAATAAACAGTTTGATAGTATTTAGTTTAAAAGACTCACCCGGACAACAATGAAAAAATTACAATAAAAAAAAAAAAAAAAAAACATTTTACGGCATTAGGCAATTTTTAGATTTTTTTTTTTTTTTTTAGCAGTTAAAAGTTTCTATATATATTTTCCTTTTTGTCCAATTAGAGCCTTAAACAGTCTGTGTGTGCTGTGGGTTCAAACAATGATGGAGGAGTTAAAAACTAGCAGCAGATATGGAGCTGTTTTTAACTCTACAGTAAACCATATGGATGTTTATTAGCTCACGTTAACTCTTGTATAATTCAAATACGTACATCCTTTCTTCACCTCCTGCCAGCGGAAGTGGTGCCTCCGGACGACGGAGAACACCGAGTCGTATCCGCGCAGCGTGATGTACTCCAGCGCCCCCTTCAGGTGAAACGGGTGGAGGCACGGAGACGTCGCCTGAATGTGACAAACGACGTCGACCTCTGTAAACACATCAGACATAACCTCAGACGAAATGAGCAAACACGCCACGAGGAACAGTACGCAGAAGGAAAAAGCAGACGAATAAAACTAACAAAGAACAAATAAAGCTGAGGAAGTTCATGAAAAGTGATTTTAATACTTTTCAAGAAGCTGGAGGCATAGCTGTGCACAGGTTTATTCAGGGCTTTCTACACTTTAAACTGAGATAACTGCAGCTGCCAATGTTTTAAAGCAACTTACTGTTATTCTCAATAAATAACTATATATTTAAGTTGTGAGAAGGGTTAATTCTTCCATTTTCACATCAAGAAACCATCAAAATGTATTTAAGACTGTTATTTTAATGATTTCCAGGCTGAATATTTGAAGAAAAGAAGTTACAGAGAAGATTTAAGGACTAAAATCTAACTTGTAGTGAATGCACCACAGCTCCAGCTGGACTGCGGTATTTATGCAAAATAACTGAGTTATATTTATGAATGTAAACATGTATGTAGTGGTGCTTTATGTTTAACACTAGATTACTGTCACAAGCTGCCGCTAAGACAGTAACGACACGGTGCTGGTATTCAGAAGAGTTGTAATATTTAAACTACTACTCTGTTTTGAGTTTGTACTGACCCGGGTTGAGCCTGATGAACTCCTGTATAGTTTCCAGCGACGTGGAGGCGTCTCGGGAGACCTCTGGGCTCCGGCGGTGGACCTTAGCGCCCCACGCCTTCGCCACTTTCTCGATGTCGTCGTGATCGGTCGAGACCCACACACTGTGAACACAAATCTACGTTTAGCCGATTACCAATAAATGAAAACAGTTGATTATTAATAAGTTAGAATATTGTTTACAAAGCAGTATTAGTATTGTAGTTCTGACAAAGTAAGGCAAATATTTGAATTTTTCTTTTTTTTATTGTACGATTAATATAATTTGTGAATTATTATGTAAACTGAATCATACAAGGTGAGAGACTGTTTTAGTTACATCAAGCTGAAAAGAATAATAAGTCAGGAGTCATTTCTGAGGAAAAGTAAACATCTGTATAGCAGTGCTTTATGTTCATAAACTGTTTATATCATAAACAGTGACTTGATATAGAGCTGTATTAGACAAACGTAGCAGCTGCTGTGAGTAAATTATCTTTATTGACTTTGTGAATGTTTTGTACTGTTCTCGAGCCAGCCATAATTTATGTCACTCTTTATAATACCACACCTATGTACACAAGCACAGAGAGAGGACGAGAGTGACAGTGAACAGGCACATTTTGAGATGGAATAAAAGTTCTGCACCATATCTCGCAAATAATGTTATCGCAAAATCTGTATCACGAAGAATAACTTTTATCTAAATAATGTTATGGTCTTTTATGTGATTACTTTTTGCCTAGAAACCATCATTAAAGCAGCATTAAATCACACTGTACTGAGCCCAAATTTCAAAATTGTTGTGTTTTATTTAATTATACCCACATCTTATTTAGTTTTACAGGACTTCAGTGAACTGAGGTTGTTTTAATTACTCAACTTTTAAAGTTTCAAAGGCGTTTCAAGTATTTACTTCACTATTATTTAAATTATACATGAGAAAAGTGTAATTATATTGAGGTGTATATTCATGACAGTTGCATAAAAGTTTTATTAATTGGAGTCAATCTTTGCGGGTTGATATTCTCAGATAATTACAAGTAAGTCAAGTTAGTCCTGTTAATTTGTGGCAATAATACAAATAGGGCTGTGTTACAGATCATTATTTACTTTACAACTGGTGAAACTAATAGTCTATTGTTTTATTTAAGTAGTCATTGAAGTTACAGATCATAAGCTCTTTTTAGAAACTTTAGCTGGAAAAGGCTGCAGTAGGTTTATATTATTACTTATTTACAATTTTGGAAAATAGGGCAAATGTAATTAATGCAGCTACAAACTGTCCATTGACACATTTATGACAATAGTGTTATAAATTAGTAATAACGTGCAATACCTGTCGAATAAATCGGAGTCCACTGCAGCTCGTAGTACCCACCCGATGAGCGGGATCCCGGCCAGAGTCTTGATGTTCTTCAGCGGGATGCCTTTGCTCCCGCCTCGGGCCAGAATCAGCGCCGCTTTGTGCCTGTGGTCGCGGGGTTTGGGCTGCTTGTTCCTGGGCTGCGCTCCGTCCTGGTCCCCGTTTCCCCACTGGTCCCCGGAGACCCGCTTCCTCGACGCCATGACAGTGTTCAGTGCAGAGGGAGAAGGGAGAGATTTTTAAGATTTAATTTAAAGAAATGTTTCCTTCCAAGGAGTTAGGTCCGGATGAAAGCAGCTTCATGAAACGGGAACATTTATATGAATCGGTTTCCGGGATGTTTGTTCGCTGTTTTGGGGAAGATTTTAACGGAAACCTCGTTACCGCCATCTTGTGTTGTGGCGGAAACAGTTAGCTTAGCATTAGCTTTAGGCTACTGAATTTTTAACCAGTCGAGGTCCTCTTTATTAACAATCAAGACTAAAATTAATGGACTTATTTTGAAGAGGAAAATTTTTCCAAAAAAAAAATCAAAATTGAACTGCATTTCTAACTTAATTTATGAAGGAAATGTAAAATAGAAATAAAACATAATTTAAAATAGAAATAAGTTGAGCGTCAATACAGTTTTTTTTACTGTTAATTCTCCTTGCTCAGTGTTAGAATTAAATGCTGCTATGTGGCTTCAATGAAATGTAAAATATTTTATTTTTATATATTATATAGCTTTATGTATACCAGTACAATTATTAATATTATTATATTATGTCATAGCTGTCCATTACTGAGAGTGTATAAATAATTATTTAGTGTGATAGAGACCTGTCTTATTTAAACTCAGGGTTTCTCCATTTTATTTTTAAGTATGCATATTTTATTCAGGAACTGCACTTGAGATAGTTTTTTCTTTATTGTCCCAATGGCATATTTAATATGTATGTTGTTAGCTGCATATTAGAACTATTAAATTATGTCAGTGCCAGTCAGTTTGTGCCTTTTTTACCTTTAGGGAAAGAATAATAGAGAAAAAATATTTTTACCTTTGTTTAGCATTACCTTTAGCCTAGTAGATGTAAATCTGTCATGCCATTTTCACCTGTTTGTTCCAATTTATGCTAAAAATGTTAAAGACTATGCAAATACACCTGTGTTTAACTCTCTTCAGCACAAGCAAGCCTCCACTGAGCTCTCCTACTGATATAAGAAGGTTAATGACTACATCTAGTGGTTAAACATGTGAACTGCATTTGAACTGACCCTATAGAACCTGATTTATTCATTTACTTTTGAGAAAACACCTACCTTACCTCTAACTTTGCCCATATAGAATAAATATAAGTCAGATAATACACCATCTTTACAGTTTTATCTGTGAAACTAAATATAGACACATCACATGACTCACAAAGTCACCTGAGCAGGTATGTGACCAGACCAGCTCTAATAGTAATACTCACAAAGCAGTAAAGTTACTCTGAATGATAAAAATAGAACAAACCAATTCAACTCAACTGTGACAATGTGACTCTATATTGACTATTTTTAAAATGAGGCGATTTTGAGCTGGCAACATTTTCTCTGCTATTTTTTAATAAATTGTAATTATCTTATGTCTAATTGAGTATTTAAAAAAAGTTATTGTTTACATTTATTTCTATTGTTATCCATGTAAAGATGTATAAAGTAGAAAGTATTTTTGTTATCATAGTGTTTTTGTGGGGATTGGGTACTTTTTGTGATACATTTTGTGCCTCTTTTTTCCTACAAAACTCATTCTTTGTAATAATGTTCACAATTTTACACTTGAATTTCCCTGTTGTGCAATGAATAAAGTCTTTCTGATCAAAGCTACCACACCTCAGTTAAATGTAAAGCAACTGAATGAATGAAATAAATGTCAATCTCTAAATTAAAGGAAGCTGCTGCAGAAAACTGTGAATAAACCAGATACAGTCTAATGTTTTTCTACCTCCAGCCTCACATCAATAGACACCAGGATTTATAAACTTTATAATACAAATTTTTGGCAACACATCCAACTTTAAAATTTCTTTTCCACTCTGTGGAAACACAAGCCTCTTCAGGACAAACTAAACTGAATTAAGCTGTACAGTTCCACTACAGTGAACACAAGGTTTAAGAGAGCTGACAACTATCTGCTGTAGCGAATAAATAATCTCCAAAAGGTATTTAACAGAACCACATTTTTAAAATACTGACTATCCCATTAACCATGAATATAATAGATCAGTTGCCCTCTCAATAAGGAAGTCATTACATTTAACTGATTGTGTAGTGTCTCTCTTTTGTTTGTCGCAGCAGATCATTTCAGAGGAGTTTTAGTTCGAGAGGAGTGGCTCAGGATGTGATTTAAATGAATGAACGGTATGTAGCTCGGGCTGTCGGAGGAGTCCATCCAGATCCGCACCTGTAACTTCTGACTTTTACATCTCTTTAACTGACACCATTCATTTTGTCTCACACTTTTTACTCGAGATACCAGTGTTTACAAAGCTAGGACGTGTTTTGTCATACTGTATTGGTAAAACTGATGAGGAAAACCTGACAAAGAAGGGCTACTTTTGTATATTTACAAATACTAGCTTGAGTCAATGTTATACTCACAATAATTGCTGTTGTATATTTACAGTAATTCGTATTTATATGGTAATTCATTTACAGTAATTTGTAAATTTACAGTAACAGTAACTTTACGGTAATACACTGTATTTTAGCACTGTCTTCAATAGTATTCCAAGTCAGATATAGTCACAAAACAATCCAAAGTTTGCCCTAATTGGCCTCAGTTCAACTCGACAACTTTTCCCCTTTTACTGAACAGCACTACTATTTTCTGCAACTGAGAACCTGCTTTGGCCGAATGTGTCGTCTAAAAAGTAGGGGTATAATTGTTTTTAATGGGATTATTAGGAATAAAGAGGACAGTGTGGAAGCAGTAGGGGGCTGTAAACTCACTCAGCGGGGGGTGAAGGTGGGGCGTTAAATTTGCATTCTGCTTTTAGTCATTTGTTTTTGGGGTTTGAGTGGGAAAATGAAACAAAATCTTGTCACATCAGTCTATATTCATCATTGTCAGCTGGTGGTATATATAAATATTCAGTTTTGTTGTATTGTAATCCTATGCAAGAAATTTCAATAACCTGCTATTTGAGGTTACTTTGAGTTAGTTTTTTTTCCACGTGACACTGTATAACACTGTGCAAATTAAATGTCATTCACTAAGGAATCATAACATGACATGACTGTTATTCACTTTAGCTGCACCCTATTTGATTTTAGATGCACTCTTGCTCACCATTTTGACCTTAGAATCAGTCGTGTCCAGCCTCACTGTCCTCTGTATAGGCTCATAATAAAATGTCCTGTTACTTCAGTGGATTAAATGTTAAGAGTTTAAAACTAACATTTATTTGATCAATTATTTGCGTTTGTTTTGCATTTCTCAGTTCATTTCCTTTCTATAAAACAAGCTTGATGAGCATAATGTCCGTTCATAGCCCCCACTACACATGCCTATAATGAACAGTTCTCTTAATCCAAACTATTCGTGAATTTCTCGTGAATAACTGCGCCACTTTTCCACACCTCAAAGCGGAATGGAGGCGAGAGGAGAGGCTCTGCTGAGACCGAGACAGAGAGAGGGTTGAACCGGTCAAACAGGTCCAGGAACACACCGAGGCTCCCTCCTGCAGCAGCCTGTTGTCACCGTTATTTCTCCCCGCGCATGCGCACACACTGCCCCGTTTCCTGCTTGCTTTAAATGAGCCTTACCTGTGTTTGTCTTCGTCTCGGTCTCGACCCACCTTTCCCTTTCGACAGATGCAAGACCACAAGGCTTCACCCCTTTTTTAAACCGAGCCACTTTTTTCCTCACACCGTTATTTCCGCTCCGTCGGGACTGTATTCGTACCTGTGCTCACCTGGACTCACCTGAGCACGACGTATTCCGGTCTTTTTGGCGGATAAAAGTCAACAAAAGTGACAAAAACGCGCAAAACTCGACCCGGATCTTGTTTATTTGCACTTTTTTATTCAAAAGGACTGCATCGTGGTTTGATTGAACGATGCCGAGGGCTTTTTTGGTGAAAAAGACCAATGTTTCTCCGGGAAAGCGGAACTGGAGCGAGCTGCCTGATCATGAAAGAGGCGACGTTTACATCCCAGGTGAGTGTGCACGCTTCTAAGTTTATAATCTCAACTCGGACTTTGTCTTTTGGCCAATTTAAGTACACTTTTAACGATTTTGTGAGCGTTTTGTGGCTTAAACGCGTAGTATGAGTGGTATTTGAGGGAAAAGGTGTTGAGGACGTGAGATTGTAGCGGGGCACATTATGGGAATAACGGAAAACTCAATCAAGATCGTGCATTCAGCCCACTCCATGTCCCTTTACCTCTCTGTGGGTGCGCCAAAAGTCAAATATCAACCCCCTTTCAACCAAACTAACCCCAAATTCTTATTTAAACCACTTGTAAATAATTATAATAGCAGTTTAAGTTGATTTATGGACTTTTACCGACCTTCAACCCCTGGCTTTCTTCCTTGTTCAGTCAGTCCCATTCACTTGACTGTTATAAAGTAGAAGCTAATCAGGCGACATTTAGCAAGTTAAATTAAGTTTTATGCACTTGTAAAAGAACAAAAAAGTTATAGACTGAAAACTAATCGTATAAAAGGCTGCAAATGAGTTTTAAATAGCTGACAGTTGGCTAATTAGGCTAAAAGCTAGTTATTTTTGTGTTGTAATGTATTCCAATGCTATCCATTTACCAAATACACTGCAATTTTATGTTAATACATGTAGTTTCGCATAAATATACATATAAAAGAAGGGATCTGATTTAGTTATAGCTGTTTTATCGAGTATTTGAAGAGAGTTGAAATGCTCACTTTATGTTACTTTATTAGGTAACGTTTCGAAATAATAAATCGTTCAATAAATATAGGTAAATATATGATTAAAAAGTGAAAAATTAATCAAAATAGGAAAATATTAATACATTAAAAATGAATAGAGAAAGTTGATCAATCATAGCATTATTTGCTTACATAAAGTATGCTAACAGAAGACAAGCTAGCACCTGTCACATTCAAATGCATCAAATCAATGCACTTTTCCCATCGTACTTCGAATAATACCGATTTTCAAGCTTGTCATTTGATTAAAATATGTTTAAATGCCACAATTTGGGGTGTTACTATGGGCTAAAGGAGATTATTTTGAATAAAATGGTTAAGTTGGAGATTTTAAGATGCTTACCGTTAGAGCCGTTTCGTGTTAAAAAAAAAAAAAAAAGTAGCTTTAGCTTCGAAATTTTAAAAAATCTACACAAAATCCTCTGGAAAAATAATCAAAACTATGTAGATATGTGTTAGATTTGGTTATAGTCGATATGTAGTGTAATTATTAATCTTAAAGTTCCGTATTTTGTCGTATTGTTGCTTTATCTGTGTCCCATATAAAACCGTTGGTCCTTTTAAAAAGTTAGCTTGACTGTTAGCCGTCAGCTTTAGCCTCTGTTTACTCTACATTTTGCATCTGAAAAGGCAAAGTTTATGGTACTGCGCCTTCCCCAAACATTCCCTCATTAACTTTTTTTTTTTTTGGTGGAGTTGTCTTTCTTTTCTCCACCTCGAAAACAATCCCCATTGTTGCCACCGGCGGAGGTTTTTATTGTAAGAGCTCGTCGGTATCAGATAACAGGTAACGGACTACACCCAGGACCAGGACCAGAGCCAGGGCCCTGCTCGGCTCTGGTCTGCCCCACCCCCTTCACCCTCAGCGGCTGCGTTTACACCACATCACCGTTAGCTTTAACCAGGGACTAATGCTAATACACACAAAATAACACCTCAGAAAGATATTTGTCTGTCATATCAATCCCAGAAACAGACTTCTGCACTGGATTTATAACATGATGTGCCAAAAATCACAATAAGTGTATTTTAAGTAGCATCAAGAGTAACAAAAAAAACCCCAAAAAACAACAAGGATGGCTTATAACCAAGGTTTGAAAATTTAGGTTCACAATACTTGCTTTTAAAGTATTTTTTAAAGTGTTTTTGGCATTGTACATCAAACAAAAGCTATGCCCAGATTACTTCTACATTAATAAAACCAAAAGTAAAAAGCATAACGTTTAGTGGCATCCACATACAACTTTAATGCAGGGCCTTTATTGTATATAATAATAGCCTATATAAAAATGCATAACAATGTCTATAGAAAACATCATATAGTCTATCTGTGTTTTTGCAGACTAATATTTCATCATGAAAACCTCACTATGTGCATCTATTATGATGGATTTACAAACAGGAATGATCATAAGTGGTTCTTTCATGGTTTGTTGCAAAATAAACTACCACTTATGCTTCATCTTCATTTCATATTCATTTATTATGTTTAACCATTACCAAAACAATTAATGAGGTTCAGACCAGGACGACCTCTGTGTAAAACTTGCTGCATACTAACATAATAACACAAAAAATCATGGTTTATTTGTGACAGGAAAAACTTTACATTGATATTGAGTGTAATTCTATCATAATAGATACAGTTAGAATGATATTATGGTGAGATAATAGTGTAGAGGGATCTCTCTTTTCAATCAATATCAGAGGGACTACTTAAAAAAATGTTTCCAAATCTTGTGCTTAAGTGTCACTGAGCTAACATCTTCATCAAATATTATCATAGTAGTAAATACTATGGACTATCTCAGTAATTTATTGAGGAAAACAGCATCAGGAATATCGATAGTGTTCAAAAAACAACCCCAAATCTGAAATATTCAATGAAATATTCAATAAAACCTGTGTCCCTAAAATGAATGAAAAGATCATAACATTTTCAGATGATTTGATGAGTAGCCAACAACACACATCTATGCTATGCCCTGCTCCATTCAGTAGGACATAAAGCTACTGTATTATATTAAAGGACCAGGACATATTTGTCTATAACCCTGTGTGCCTCCACACCCTTCACAAAACACTGAGTTAAATCCATTTATAATGAGGCTAAAGGTGTGTGACTGGCTCTCGTCCCTGAATCAGCAGCAGCAGCGGTCCCAGCCTCAGAGTGACAGGTATGTGCCGTTACCTGATGTACCTGCCCAACATGTGTTTGTGCGACAGGGCTCACGACAGAGGCCGCAGTGGTATGATAATTACCCTCAGAAAACAGGCGTGGGGAGAATTTTTATGAGGATACAGAGGCCATCAGTTTTTGAGACTGTTTTTCTGGTTACTTTAGTCTTTGCAGAAAAATAAATAAGTCAAGGCGAGATTTATTCCCTTTAATCAGATGTTTAGCAAACATTAAGCTTCCATTTTGCTGTTACTAAAGTTGTTTCAGTTATGTTCATCGAAAGCTGCCGTAGTTTGAGTTTTGACCCTCTAAAGCTGTTGTAGTGTGAGTTTTGACCCTCTAAAGCTACTGTAGTTTGAGTTTTGACCCTCTAAAGCTGCTGCAGTGTGAGTTTTGACCCTCTAAAGCTTCTTCTAATGTTTAGTTTGAGTTTTGACCCTTAGTCTGTAGTTGTAGTTTTGACCCTCTAAAGCTGCTGTAGTTTGAGTTTTGACCCTCTAAAGCTGCTGTAGTTTGAGTTTTGACCCTCTAAAGCTGCTGTAGTTTGAGTTTTGACCCTCTAAAGCTGCTGTAGTTTGAGTTTTGACCCTCTAAAGCTGCTGTAGTTGTAGTTTTGACCCTCTAAAGCTGCTGTAGTTGTAGTTTTGACCCTCTAAAGCTGCTGTAGTTTGAGTTTTGACCCTCTAAAGCTGCTGTAGTTTGAGTTTTGACCCTCTAAAGCTACTGTAGTTTGAGTTTTGACCCTCTAAAGCTGCTGTAGTTTGAGTTGTGACCCTCTAAAGCTACTGTAGTTTGAGTTTTGACCCTCTAAAGCTGCTATAGTTTGAGTTTTGACCCTCTAAAGCTTTTGTAGTGTGAGTTTTGACCCTCTAAATCTGATAAAAACACTCCTACTCCATTAAATCAAAACACTCCTTGGTCCGTTACAAAACAGCAGAGTGAGAAAAGCATTTGTGCTAATACACCTGGATAACTGGGACAAACAGGACTCAGAGGGCTTTATCAAACACAAGGCGGGGAGTTGTTTGCCAAAGGTGTGCAGTCGGCCTGAGCCTGAGGTCCGTTACATTTACCTCCAAACAATACACCTCAGAGAACAGACCCAACTGCATTTTAAAGGAGCCTGTCCCTTTTAGAATGCAGTGTAATAATAGGACTGAGAGGAGAGATAACGGAGCACAAGTTCAGGCAGTGTCCTCTGTTCTAAAAAGAAGTGACATTAGAAAATAGTATTTGAAGAATGAACTGTGAACTGAGAGAGGTTCAGAGCGAGCGGTGCCTTAGGGAAGACTGTCAGTGTCAAAAAACAGAAATGTTCAAGGAGACCCCTAATCTGACGTGAGAGAGGGTCTGGAAGCTTAGACTCTTCTGTAATGAGCTTTCAGTGGAAAACACAGCAATAAAAATGAATGGGAAATTTACTTTTAGTGCAGTATTAATGACTGCAGACTGTAGATGGACTTTTGATACATTTATTGGGGACTGACAAATGTAAAAAACAGTACAAGCTAGTGTCTAATTTAGTCAAGTCTTATGGTTATTGTAACATTCAACATATAATATTCAGATTAAGCATGTTTAGCATCTGATGGTTTATAAGATGTAATCCTCAGGAAAACGTTTTATTCTGAGTCAAAAGTGCGTTTGAACGTAGAAGTGGCCTGGCCTCGTTAGAAATGCAAGTGATTACAGTATTTAACTCCTAACCCTCGTCAGCTAAAGCTATATTTGATCAGTTATTAGCTAACGTCAAGGACTGTAATCTCTGCACTCTCTCTGATAACTTTACAGACAATAACTGCGTCAGTCTGTTATGAAGATTAATATTCCAACTTCCTGAGACGAAAAAACATGTGGGAAAAACTGCTTCCCGTCGGAAACAAGCCGATAGAAAACCACAGCTGTGACCTGAGTCTAAACGATCAGATAAAAGTCAAATGTGATGCAAATGTAAAAAGCTGTGAAGATGAAGAGGACACAGCTAACGGTTCCCTGTCTGCTCTCTGTCATCAGCGCCGTCTCTTGTTGTTTCTCCGTCTGAGCTAATGGTGGGTCCGGTTCTACAGAGACTTTTGTAACACTTGTGCGTCCCTCTATGACACACATATTGTTGTGTACCTTACTTTAAAACAGTAATTAAGCTGCAGAAATAAGACATTTTGATTAACAGGAATCTTCATCTTCATTCCACGTATTTGTTAGACAAGAGAAAGTTAGCTAGAAGTCAGAAAAGTGAGAATCAGAATCATGCAATTATCACAATTTTAGATTTGAGCCATTATCATTATTATTATTATTATTATTATTAGCTTAACCACTGCAATAGTTTGATGTACCATAAGGAAAGCACATGTTCTACTAAAGTTAAATATCCTAATTCTGTTTAATAAGTCAGAGAGTTTAACAGCACTGTCTTTGAATGACTTGACTTTAAAAGTAGATCCTTGTACGGATTAGGATTGGATCAGATCTAATCCAGACTTTAAAGCCTCAGTCTTTTCTCAGTCGTTGTTGTTTTTTCTGGTCTGTATGCCGCTAGCGTTTGCAGCAGTCATTTCTACACCTCGTCCTCACAGAACGAGGCCGAGGCTGGAGGTGGACTGTTTGAGGAAGGCTCAGACCCGGTGCTGCAGGACGGTCTGGTCGGACGAGTCCAACTGTAACAGGAGGGTTTTTTTTCTGTGTGTGGGAGACAATAGGCTGAGCGTGATCACACCCTGAGCCCTGACACTGACACATATTTACCTCTGAGGCTAATTAAGACATTGTGTAAAAGACTGAGTGGTTTGTTGTGAAACTGTACGAATCACGTCTGGGGCTTTATCCCACAGAGCAAACACGGTTTAGTTTCCTACAAAGATATGAGCTCAGGGAAAAGAACTGGGCACATTAGGAAATTTACTGTATTTTACATTTTATAAACTTAATACCTCTGGTTTATCTCTGTCCAGTGTCCATTTTCCCGTCGTCCACTCTCATGATGAAGGAGGCTGAAGCGGCCGAGGCCACTCCTCTGTGTCTCACCAAACCCTCCGTTCAGTCCGAGTCCAGCACCCGGGCCGAGCTCCCGTCCAGCACCGTGTTAGGGCGACCCCAGACCGACGACGCCCCAGAGCCCCTGCAGAGGTCAGAGGTCAGGCGGAGGTCACAGAGTAACTCCACGTACGTCAGGTCCAAGATAAAGGTGAGGCTCACTCTCTGCAGTAACTGGGAGACAGACAAAAGGCAAATATAATGTGGATTAGATACAACAAATGGTAAAACTAAAGAGAAGGAGAGAATATGTAAATAATATAAAAAACAATTAAATTTGACTTAATACATACAAAAAATAACTTAATTTTACACACATTGGTTCAAATAAACAGTTTAACCCACTGTCCCTAACTTGCTCTGTTCTGACCTCTCCAGGTAACGACAGGCGAGTTACCCTCTGACCCTCTGCCTCCGACTGTGACCTCAGCACAGACAACCACAGCCTCGACCCCCGTCTCCATGGAAACACAACCCTCGGCGACCAAATCGACCAATCAGAGTCAGAGCTCAGCCTCAGGGACGACCCCGACGCTCGTCTGCCAGGTACGGGGCTCAGAGCAGCACTTTTCTCAAATAAAAATTGTAAAAATCCATGGTTTAACGTTTGATTGTTTTTGTCCAGGTTTGTCAGAAGACGTTCCAGTTCCAGCGGATGTTGAACCGTCACATCAAGTGCCACAACGAGACCAAGAGACACCTCTGCAGCTTCTGCGGCAAAGGCTTCAACGACACGTTCGACCTGAAGAGACACGTCCGCACACACACAGGTACAGCAGCATTTTAGTTTGCCTTTTAAATCTGTGTTATTGTGTTTGATATTACATTAAAGACTGAATCAGGCCTATATCAGGACTAAATAGGTCTAAACCAGGACAGCAACAAACTGTGATCAACTGAACATGTTTTATTGCCCAGCCCTTGGTCCAACTTTATATACACTCTTGTGGCCTGGGAATGTTACTGCTCCTTTAACCTTTAAGTCTTAACTAAACCTTACGTCCTTCTGTATTTCCTTCAGGAGTGCGTCCGTACAAGTGCACTCTCTGCGACAAGGCCTTCACGCAGCGCTGCTCCCTGGAATCGCACATGAAGAAGATCCACGGCGTCACGTTAAAATACGCCTACAAGGAGCGCCGCAACAAGCTGTACGTGTGCGAGGAGTGCGGCCACACGGCGGCGACGCAGGACGAGCTGCTGCTGCACCTCCACAGCCTCCACCCGCACAGCGCTCTGCTCAAGGGCAAGACGGGCCGGAGGCAGGGGGCGGCGGGCGGAGAGGGAGGGTCTGGGCCCGGGTCTCCACAGGGGGCGGAGAGCGACGACACCACGGGCTCGGCCGGACAGTGAGGAGCTACAGGAGGAAGAACCACGCAGGACTGTGGAGCTTACATTTACATACATCTGCTTTATGTACTAACTCCTGAATGTATACGGCACTGGTTTGAGGCACATTTAAAGTAAAGCTAAACAGATGTTGTGCCAAAGAACTTAAAAAGAGGCAGGCATCTGGACATAGTTTTAAAAGTAGTTTCCAAAGGATGTTGTCAATGCAAAAAAAATATGTCCAAATTTCTCTTATCTTTTCTTGTTCTATAGCAACATGGATGACACATGGTTGAGTCTACACAGACAGACCCATACGAGGCTATTAGCCCCTGTTAGCCTCTGTATTGCACCATTTAAATGAATTTGGGTTTAGTAAAAGCAGAGTTTAGTGAAATTAGTCTGTGTCTGAAACAGATATGACTCACAACCATGTGCTCACTTTGAAAATCCACCTGTTTACTATTTATTGTTTGTATTTATAACAATCTTAGAGCTGAGCTGCTTCTGTGACATTTATCCTTTTGTTTAAATCTGTTTTTTATTTTTTCCTTTTGTAAATACGGTTCTGAAGTTAAGCAAAACTAGAATGACAGTAATGTTATGTGACAACCAGATGCCATTATTCTCTGTTTTAAGCCAGAAAACCTTAAAACAACAACTTTGTGACACTATATTTTAAGGTTAGGTTTATTTCTATGATGATACTTTGCCTTAAATTAAAGGCACAGACATTTTCCTTATTGTACAGATTTGTATGTACAATATGAGCACACTGTAAATTGTGTACAAGCCAATAAGTATGAATGGGAAAGGGAACTTTTTATATGGGATTGTATTAAGACAAAATAATGTACGATTCTATGCATTTTTTTCTTCTGTGGTAATGATCATGTGACCTGTGGGGCCTGTACAGACTTTTCTATCAAATACTTTATTAAAGGGAGTAATATATGTACCACAAACAGAGCTGTGTGTTTTCTGTCAGTGCCTCTGTGTAATCCCAGCTGTCACTGAGGGACTGAAGACCGTTATCCGAGGAGTCACACCTCTGAGGAGCTGCGTATCCTCAGGCTCAAAACAGGAATCCTCCGACAAGACTCGACAGAGGCCAGGAATCCAGCCTCTCCCTCCGACAAAACCTCTACTTTAGGCAAAACAGGACCCACAGCAGCCTCCATCCACAAAGTCTCCTAAAAAAGACCACAAGCAGAAGATTTGGAAATGTTAGAAGGATTAGGGTTTGATGAGTCATTAAGTACTGAATAGTATATGGAGAGGTTTGGTTTCACAATAAGCTTCAATAAGTAAAGTGGAGAGTGTTTTACGATTCCATTGTATCAAATGCAAAGATTTACTATGTTAAAATATAGTTTAATAGTTTATAGCTTCTTCTATTTACTTCTGGGTTTAATTTTGATTTAGTCTTTTTTGTTTTGTTGTTGGATTTGGTCTTTATTTAGACAAAGCTTAATACAGTTTATTTCCTAATTTTGTCCCAACGTGCTCCAAATTTAGTAGTGGGTTTAGTCATGTTTGAGGTAGTTTCTTGTTGCAACACAACAATAATTATTATAAAAAACGATTTATTTTCACTGCTATGAAATTGCAAGAATTGTAATGAGAAAATGTATTTAAAAAAAATAAAGGGTCATATAACTGCACTACTACTACGAGTACTATCAACTAAATAAATAAATATTTTATTTCAAAAAGGGGTGGATTTGTAGATTGTAGACCCGTTGCTAGGTGACCGTTTACCTTCCGCCGGCACTTCCTGGTCGCCATCTTGTTCCGGTCACGTGACTGATGTCAACTACAGCCTTTTGAAAAACGAAGCGCCACTAGTTTTTTAGCTGCTCCGCTAAAAGGTGAGCTCTCCTCTGCCCTTTTAACGTTAAAACACCACGACAAGCACTATTTATCTACTTTAATAAATTTTATATGTTTTTTGCTGTGTTTTGAGTCAGACTTTAGTTGCTCAAACTTTTAACACCTGCTAACAAACAGCTAGATGCTAATTAGCTACAAGTTTCCAGCTATTAAAGCGCTTTTGTTGCTAATATTGTCACACACTGGGATATTTAGACCTGTTTTTGACTTTAACCCCGTGTTTTCTTCAGAGCCAGAGGGATGCCCGCCCCAGAACCGGTTCGTTTGGGTCGGAAGAGAGCAGTGCCGTCCTGCCCCAACCCTCTGTTCCTGCAGTGGCTCACCGAACTCCGGGACGAGGCCAAGGAGAAGGGCCTGAAGATCCATTACACCTACCAGAAGGTATCACAGGACTCTGGGCAAGGAAAGAACACTCACAGTGATTCCAGGCCTGATTACCTGAAAAATATTGTTGTCACTGGACATTATGACTTGTTTATTTGAAAAGCCAACCAATATTAGGTCAGTAATACCTTTATGTTGTTCTTCTCCAGGCCATCAGCTCTCTGAACAAATACCCTCTACCGCTGAAAAACGCCAAAGAAGCAAAGATCCTGCAGAATTTCGGAGACGGCATCTGTAAAATCCTGGACGACAAACTTCAGAGATATTACAGACAGAACGGTACAAACAGGACTCATATAGACTTTAAATATAACTTCAAATAATTTAAATGACACTTCTCTGATGTTTTGTGTGAGTCAGTAATGTGTATTTGCTGATGCCATTAGTAACAGTGGGAGAATGTACACGAGGAATAGTTTTTCAAATTTACAAATGGAAATCCATAAAATGCTTTTAGAAATGATCTACATGTAAAAAATAATCCAAAACACAGAAGAAATTGTGGTAAATCTTTCACAAAATTGAAAATCTTATTTCCCATTGTGCATGTTAATATTTCTGTGTCTTGATTGAAAGTAACAGACATTTGCATTGCTTTTCTGCATTAACCTGTTCTTTACTTCCTCCAGGTCAAAACGCCTCTATTCACTCTCTGCCTGAAACAGCGCCACCTGCTGCTAAACCTGACAACAACCTGGCGCCGAACAAGAAGGTAACTGAATTCATTTAAAACATTATAAATGTGAACTGCAATGCAATTTTGTCATTTTTATTACATGGTCTGAACACATCACAAAGGTTACCCATAAACAACAAGTATTACACAGAGACAGAGCAGTTTCAGATGAAGTTTGTCTGTTGCAGAAGAACATCTCCACAAATGGAACTGGAGACCGAGGAAGAGGAGGAGGAGGAGGAGGGAGGAAGAAGAGGGAGTACATTCCTCAGAAAAGATCTGGAGGCTACGCTGTTCTTCTCGCTCTGTATCGACACTGTCAGGTCAGGGTTCATCAGGAGGCATCACAAAATCTCTCTTCAATAAAATGGTCGCCAGATGTCCATAAAAATCCATAAAATTACACAAATTTAATGAAAATGTAATAGTTTGATAGTTCTTAATGTTAAAACTCATCGCCATTTTTAAAATATCCACAATATTTTGATTTGGTTAACGTGAAACAACATTTTTTTTTTTTTGCTGTGACATACATTACTTTAGATTTGTGCCTGATTTAAGGTTTAAAAAGGATTGTTAAAGGGTAGAGTAGAATATAATATATATAACTTATAATGTGTCCTCTTTTTTTCCAGATGGAGGGCAGTAAAGGCTACATGTTCAAACTGGAGCTGCAGACTGAGGCCCAGCCGCTCTGTGACAAGTCCTTCACTGCGGTCAGTCTCTAAACCTGCTCTGATCCGGTTTTATCTGTTCTTTCTCCTGGTTTTTACTCCTCTTCTGTGACTGCAGCCGGACCTGGGCAGTAAGTACACGGCCTGGTCTTCAGTGAGCACTCTGATCCAGAAGAACCTGCTCATGAAGACGCACAATCCTGCAAGGTACAACTACAGGGTCTGGGTCAGAAATACAGCGTCATAAATGGATTTAAAGTGAGTTTTTGGTGTTGTTTTGTCAGATATTCTTTGACCGAGGAGGGCATGGCTTTGGCCGAGCGTCTGGATTCAGTCGAACAAACAGGAGACGGAGCCGAGGAGGAAGAGGAGCAGCAGGAGGAAGGCCCTGGAGTCGTGGATTTAACAGAGAGTGACGAAGACGAGGAGGAGAGTGAGGCCAGAACACAGTGAGTGTCACAGACCTGTCACCACATGATGGAAGGAAACGTGAGTGTGGCTGCTTTAAGTGCAACAAGATTATAGTAAATACCTCATAAACAAGACTTGACTTCTATTTTTCATGTTAAACTTTTCTTTAGATTTGTCCCTGATTTAAGGTTTAAAGGCATCATCTTATATTCAGTATCATTATTTCATCTTAGTGTTACTCCTCTGTCTTTCTGTTTGTCTCCGCTACTCACTCACAGCTCAAATAGTAGAGTTTATTATGAGTTTATGGTCTCTTCAACGTGAGAGAAACACTAATGCTTAGTTTTATTCTTTAGGCTTTCAAGAGGTTCTGACGAAAGTAAAGGTCTCATTTTTGTAGAAATTCAAAATAGTTAAATGTAAGAATCCTCTTTTATTCATCTATGTATAGAATATTACAGAAAAGGCAAGATGATGACATAAACCAGGAATAAATGCATGAATCAACCTAAAAAATGATGATGAGTTGCCTTATTTTTGGACAGCTGTAAAGAGTTAAACTTGTTTTTAAAGTTTAACAGAGAATCCCAGCGTCGTGTCTGAGACGAGGAGCGAAGGAAACAAGTCAAAACCTCAGGAGTCTCTGAGAAAACCGAACGCTCCGTGTCTTTTACCTGGAAACTACGAGATCATCCTGTGTGTGGACTTCATCGAGACGACCGGGTGAGTCTCAGAGACGTTTTAACCTTTCACTGTCGTCTTAAGATGAATAAAAACCTGGGAAATGTGTGTGTTTTGTGTGGTTTTCAGAGGCAGCAGTCACTGTAAACAGGAGCTGGTCAAAGAGCTGCAGAGAAACGGGGTCCACTTCGACGTCAGGAAGTTAAACGTGGGGGACTTTCTGTGGGTCGCTCGGGAGAAAATGGAGCCTCTTCCCGGTTAGATATAAACAAGCGTTACTTTATGAAGAGTGAGTTTATTTCTCTGCGAGTTACTGAGAGTTGTGTAAAGGTCAGCTGCGAGCTCCGAGCGGTCGAGAGCTGGTGCTGGACTACATCGTGGAGAGAAAAAGGATCGACGACTTGTGCGGCAGCATCATCGACGGACGCTTCAGGGAACAGAAGGTCAGTGACAGGTCGATGAAATGTCCCAAAGCCTCATTTCAGCTCAGTTTCAATCGTTTAAAAAAGGGAATAAGGACTACAGTTTTCAAAAGGTGCAGCTAAACACTTGAGTCTGTTGATTAGACGACAGTAAAATCCTCGATCGATGAAAGAGTAAAACGTTATCAGAATAATTCCATCGTGTTAAATGTTTGTGTCCAGTTCCGTCTGAAGCGCTGTGGTCTGCGGAGGCCCGTTTACCTGGTGGAGGAGTGTGGGTCTGCAGCCTCTCACCTGAGTTTACCTGAGAGCACGCTGCAGCAGGCCATCGTCAACACTCAGGTACAACCATTTACATTTATACATGACTGTGACTGAGGGGCTGAAGTGACTCTCAGAAGCTTTTATTAAATTTGAATGTAAGGTTTCATCTTTATTTCAATCTTTATAGCATCAGTTTTGTTTTTAACATTTATTTTCTCCTTTTATGCCCTATTTTCATGCATTATTTTGTGACTTCACTTCCATTTGTGCCCCTTTAAAAAGCCAATCTCTGATTAATGTGCAAACTTCCAAAAATATCACCTACCATTGTTTTTATGATGAAACAGGCCTAAAAGTTAAAAATGAAGTTCCTGTGACACATTATCTCAGTTTGTCCACAAGAGGGAGCTGTAAATGTACTTTTATGTGTGTTTTTTCTGCAGGTGGTGGATGGTTTCTTTGTGAAGAGGGTCCAGGACGTGAGAGAGTCAGCTGCGTATCTCACTGTAATGACTCGATATCTGACCAAACTCTACCAGGTAACGCTCACACATCAACTTCACACGAGGCAAAAGGGAAAATAAAGAACTTAATTTACATTTCTACGACACTAGAGCAGAGCAAAAGTCATGCAAATATTAAGTTTCTTGAGAAATGTAACTATAACCAAAACTAAAAAAAACAGTAGGATACCAAGGACAAAATAAATGTAAATGTGGAAAAACAGAAAGACATGACTTTAAACGGTCTAATGCTCGTCTAAAATATTCAAGAACGAGCAAGGAGTGATTATAGGGGTTGTGCCAAGAGCAAATTATGTCATAAAAACAATAAAAAGGCTAAGAAAATGGTTAAAAATGTCAAAAAGAGGACTATTTCTGAAAAACCAAGGACAGAAATTACACATAACCGGACGCTGGTGTGTCCCGTTTGAGAACCGGACTCTGCTGTGTTCTGTTTGAGAACCGGACTCTGGTGTGTCGGTCCCGGGAGCTGGAGGGAGATCTGTCTGAGGAGCAGGACTTCGTCTCAGGAAACCCCTCGTGTTCGCTCATATCCTTCGCCGAGTTCAACCACGGAGCCGTGAAAAACAAGGTACGTGATAAATGTACTTTTTCCCGACACAAAGCTAGTGTTTGTGGTTTTAAACATCGTCATTGTCGTGCGGCTCTTGAATTTAAACATTCTGTTTATCGTCTCCACTGCATTAAACACAAACAGAACCTGTGCAAACTCAAATATCGAGTCCCGAGAGTATTGTGAGGTGTTTCGATTTATTTTGTGTCCAGTGTCAAACGGTGATGGAAGTGTTCGCTCGGCAGCTCCTGCAGATCAGCGGTTTATCTGGAGACAAGGCCGCGGCCATAATCCAGGACTATCCCACTCCTCACAGGTTCAGACTCAGAAACCACAGATATTCCTCAGTTTGACCTGTTTATATGGATCTGTTTTGACCGGTCTTTTGTGCCGTAGTCTTCTCTCGGCGTACGACCGGTGTTCGACTGAAGCAGAGAAAGAGAAGCTGCTGTCGTCGATCAGATACGGAAAACTCAAAAGGTTAGTTCTGCTTTAATTCCTTGATCATCTCAGAGAGGAGCTGTCTGTCTGTTTTTTTTGATGTGGTTTTGTGGGTTTTTCACAGAAATCTGGGCCCAGCTCTGAGTCGAACGGTTTATCAGCTTTACTGCACAAAGGGACCGCTCTCGTGAACCCACCTCTACCTCTTCTTTCACATCAGCTCCTTTTATGCTCACTTTTCTTTGGTTGGATACTGACAAATCGAAAGGACAAAATGTTCAGCTGCTCCTAATACATCCCACTCTCTAAAAGGAGCCATGAAGAAGAAATAATCAGTGTTTGTCACATTTCATTCGGTGTAAAGTGAGAAAAACTCCCCAAAAGAAGCATAAAAGGAGCTGTAGGTTAGTTTCCTTTGACTTGATTTTGCACTAAATAAATAATGCTGCTAATTTTATTACAAAAGACCATTTCAGTTTGTTCTGTTGGAATAAAGCAATTATTTACAAAAAGCATTTGATTTGACTGCTACAGTATTTTGCCGTAATGTCTGTAATACTTTTTACCAAACTTTTTGCAAAGAGGAAAGGAAAATTGAGAGAAAAATTTCCAAACAATTTGTTCTGATTCATTCTTATTCCACAAGAACTGGTTTTAGTTGGGTTCTACCAGGTTTTAGATGGATTTGAACATGTTTAAAATGGATTCTGGTGGTTTTGACAGTCTGGATTTTGTTCCTTCAAACTAAACACACTTGACTCTGAATTAAAGCTCCAGTACCTGCTAACTTAGCTCCTTACTCTCTCTCACAAACCCCTCCCAGGCTTTTCTCTCGTCTCGTGCGTGAATTCACGTGCACAACTCGAGACGGACATGCTCACTGTTTACAGACCGCTAATCCTGTCCCAACACAAATCATGACAGTACTAGGAAACTGGTGTTAGTAGGCGAGGACACCTAGCTATGAGAAAGCTGAGCGTGTGGAGCACTGAAATTATGGGTCTCAAGAGCGATAAGTCCCGGAGACAACAGCGCTAGCAATATTAGCATTAGCAACGTAAGGCTAAGCCCTAGCAACGTAAGGCTTACATCTGTTTGCAATTCGTTTAAAATGTAAAGAGAGAAACTGACCCCAATGCTAATAAAAATATAGTGAATATAAAGTTAGTTACCAGTCTAGAAGATAAGCAGCCAGCTCAGAGTCCAGTTTTAGACCAATGCAGTCGCGTAGTTCTCTCCATCTTTGGAATGCGGTTCCAATATGTAGTCACGGTTTATTTCTTTTATCGTGTCATTTGCGCTTTTCTGGTCTCTTTACTCCTTCTGTTTTCCTTTGTTTATGATGTTTAATAGTGTATGCAGTAACAGCTAATGCAGGAACCTTGCCCTCTGAGACTTCGGCCGCCATGTTGTCTCTGTTTACCAGTTGAGCATGCGCAGACCAAAGACATTGTACAGCAACAGCCAATGGGGTTCTCTGTTAAGTCCCTGGATGTCAGGAGGCTTGTGATTGGTCAAGAACTCCCCGTCCCTGCGTTGGAGTTGCTTCTATCTCTATTGAGTGTTCATTTCTTAAAATTGCTCATAATAAGCAGCAGATGGCGTCATAGAGCAGGATTTTTTCAAAAACGATTGCTTTTGCAATATACTATATGGGGTCTAAACCATTTTTTTTCAACTAGATGAAAAATATATTAGGTACTGGAGTTTTAATGAGACGCTTTAGACAGTTTTTTAAACAGAAAAAAAGTTGGCACAGATTCGTTGAAGCAAACCCAGCTTTAATCGTCTTTATTCTACTGTGGTCCCTAAAGTGTCTGGTTATTTACAAAAAGGACAAATACAAAAAACAAACAAACTCGTGAACGAACAGGCAACAACAAAGTGCTCTTCATCGACTTGTTCTCTTCGTCTCGGATCCAACTTTAAATGGTCCCTATCGAAAAATAAAGCCCGGCTACAGTCTTTAAACCCAGATCCTTCCACAGAACAGTCCAGGGTTCGGCTTTTTTGCATCATTTTTGCTCAAAGAGTCTTTAATCTTGATGAAAAACTGGAAGTGAGCGACACAGTGAAAGCGTTTTGGTTCAGTTCAGCCCAAATTAAAGGCAGTCTTTTGGGTAAAATCAGCCGAAAAGCGACCGTTTGTTGAGTTTTTGTTTAGTCGGGGAGGTCGATGCAGAGTTTGGGCGGAGGGACGAAGTATTTGCCGGGGCTCTGGGTGATGACGACGCCGGTCTTTTTGTGGAACATGGGGGCGATCTTCGGGGGAGGGGGTTCTGGGACGGGCGGCTCGTCGGGCGCCTCGGGGTCCTCGCTGCGCTGCAGGTCGTACGACACGTTACCGTATTCACGAAGGAACGGCAGCAGCTCCAGCAGGAAGTGGCAGAAGTCCTTCCTGATCCCGAACCACCCTGAACAGAAACAAATACATACATAAGCCTCATCTGAGTAAGTTTAGTTTATTCACAAAAGCCAATAGTTCACAGACCTCATTTGTGTCTTTTACATAAGACTTTTGTGAAATGGGACGCTCTCAGAAACCAATTAAAGCTTATAGGGTTATAGGTTAAGGGTTATATTCAGAATGATTGATATGTTTCTGTCTTTAATTAGCTAAAAAAAATATGACTGACATTATTTTTATCTGGTTGTTACCAATAAATGCTACAGACTCAAAGTTCATGACTAAATCCACATAAAACAAACAGGAATATATATGTGCGATATGAAATTTAGAGTATTTCCTGTAAAAATCATCAGATGCCTCCCACCGACTGGATTCACTTCAGACTATTCAGTTCAACCAGGAGCATTTGTGTAAAATTTGTAGTTAATTTTGTGAGATATTTAGATTTGAAAAAGTAGACAGGGCTTAAATCAGGGCTTCTGCAAAACGACAAAGCAAATGGACAGTGGAACAGGACAAAAGTGCAGTAAATACTCACAGTGGTTGCCTCCCTTTTGTCCAAAAGTGGTAGCCATTAAAGTGAGCAGCGAGAGCCACAGAGGAACAAAGACACAGACGTAGCTCAAACTGTTGTGTCCGTCCAGTTTATGAACCAACAGGATCTGAAACAGAGAGACTGGTGTCAGGAACAGATGTCACTTCAGAGAAACATGTCTGATATGACTACAGCAGCTTTAGAGCGTCAAAACTCAAACTACAGCGGCTTTAGAGGGTCAAAACTCAAACTACAGCAGCTTTAGAGGGTCACAACTCAAACTACAACAGCTTTAGAGGGTCAAAACTCAAACTACAGCAGCTTTAGAGGGTCACAACTCAAACTACAACAGCTTTAGAGGGTCAAAACTCAAACTACAGCAGCTTTAGAGGGACAAAACTCAAACTACAACGGCTTTAGAGGGTCAAAACTCAAACTACAGCAGCTTTAGAGGGTCACAACTCAAACTACAACAGCTTTAGAGGGTCAAAACTACAACTACAGTAGCTTTAGAGGGTCAAAACTACAACTACAGTAGCTTTAGAGGGTCAAAACTACAACTACAGTAGCTTTAGAGGGTCAAAACTACAACTACAGTAGCTTTAGAGGGTCAACACTCAAACTACAGGAGCTTTAGAGGGTCAAAACTACAACTACAGTAGCTTTAGAGGGTCAGACCTCGAAGGTGAGCAGCGGGACGACGATGGTCATCCAGCTGATGGCCATGGTGATGTGGGTGCGGCGCTGCTCGGCGATGATGTCGATGGATCGGAGGAACAGCACGGACCAGATGATGTAGTAAAGGACGACGAGACACAGGAAGGACATGAGGATCCACAGAGGCACACACACCACCTGAAAACACATTTATACACACCTAAGACCAGCATCACGTGAAAAATCTGTGGCTCCTCTGTTTTTACGTTATTGATGATTTAACAGTGTTTGGTGACTCTTTTCTTCTTCTATTCTTCATAAATTATGATTTGGGTTTAATTACTGGATTAAATTAAATGTAGTTGCTAAACCCAGAGCTGATGTGAGTGTGTGTCCGTCAGCGTCTCACCAGCCAGGGCCAGTTGATGATCCGGTCGAGCCTCAGAGCGATGAAGATGAACTGCAGGATGTTCACTGAGCACAGCACCTCCAGCTGAAACAACGACAACACAGAGAAAGATATGAGTTCACTGTTAGTTACTGTGTATTCCTACTTCATGTGCGTCATAATCATCAGTCACTGCACTTTATGATTCATCTCTCAGTCTATTATCTCTTTTTCCAACTAATACTGTACATGAGTAAAAGTCTGCTGCATGAACACCCTGTTATATCACATTCTGCCACTAGAGGGAGGTGTGACTGCAGCAATGAGTCTTGCTGGAAAAGAAAACGTTGGAAGAAAAGGTTGAATCATGTTGTTTTGGATCCTTTTTTAATAAATCTTTAAAAACGTGTAAAAGTAGACAGTGTAATCCTGAGAGTCCCGCAGCGAGCCTCACCTCCAGAGAACGGTCGTGTCTAAAGCCCCAAACACAGGCCGCGACAGAAACCGGAGAGACGAAGAAGAGCGGCATAAAAACCAGGAGCCAGAAGTACTTCCCTCGGTCCACGCGGTCGCACACCAGCACCTCGAACATCAGCAGCAGGACGTGGAGCCCCACAGCGATCAACATGGCCTTGAACTCCACACAGGTCTCTCCCTCAGCCCTGGAAACACAGGCAGGAGCAAAAACAACTAAAGTAAACTTATATGATCTTAAAATAGGTTACTCTTTACCTGATAAATGCAAAACTCAATCTACAATAGCTCTAGAGGGTCAAAACTCAAACTACAGCAGCTTTAGAGGGTCAAAACTCAAACTAGGGCAGCTTTAGGGGTGGATTTCCTTTCCCTCCTCTGGTCCCAGCATGTCTCGGTCTGTCTCTGACCTGTACTGAGGGTTGTGGGCCCAGACCCCGGTCCCCACTGAGGCCCCGATGATGACCAGCAGCTTCCAGAGCCAGATGGGAGTGAAGACGGCCCAGTAGCTCCACTGAATGACCCCATCCAGCCGCAGAGCGAGCAGCACCGAGAAGAGCAGCAGGCACGAGTAGATCAGGAACTTACTGCAGAGACACAACAGAGGCTCAAAATCTTTGAATTTTGAATGAACCTTTGACCCTATTCCATCTTTTCTAACAAAGACTAAAGTTGCAGAGCTCTGTGCAATAGTTTAATAATGATTTAATCTTCGGGTATGCGCAGTTTTATCTGTAACAACCACGAAATGATTTTAAAAAGTTGGTGAAGCGTTGACAAAAATGTTATATTATTTTAAACATAAGGCAAAGGTGTTACAGTTATACTTATTTGAGTTCAAGGCCGTTTTTTATTAGATTCATAGAGTATGACTTGGTTTATTTACAGCTAGAATACTAGAAATTGACAGATATTACATTACAATATTAAACAGCTATGTCTAAACTCTTTTTAAGGCAACAGAACCAAAAACAGACCAGAAAACCTAACACTTTGCTCTAGTTCTAAAAGCATCTAGTGTTTATTCGAGATGTTTGAAGTCTTGAAAAGAGTTTAAATGTAGTGTTTGGTCCTTTGACATTTAACTAAGACGCATTAAGTATCATCAAACAGTAATTTAACATCACTGTCAGGCTTTAAAGCGAGCGATATCCGTGAAAAAAATGGAATTCAAGATCAGAGATTCCTGACTCACGGCCTAACGTTTGTAGCATTAGCATGTTAGCACGACAGCTTTGACCATAATTTTCACCTCACTTTATAAGTTTAAATACATGCTAAATAATGCTATGAAATCCAGGTCGTAATTGAGAACGTAGCATCAGATTTCAGTGCATATTTTGAGAAGTATTTTCCCAGTAAACCAAGCAACAAACATAAACATTTCTTAATCTAGCTCTTTAACTCGCTAGCATGTTGCTAACGTTACCTTGGGTTGAAGTCCTGAAAAAGTCCTCTTAAATTCATGATGTAACCGCAGATATTACCCGACAGACATTAGTTCAACTACTTTAGCCTCTGACTGTAATGTTTGGTGTTGAATGTGAAGGTTTATCCCGCTGGAGCTGGTCTTTTTGGTGCGGTTTCATTGCAGTGCTGCTGCGGTTGATGCTAATGCTAAGATGCTAACCCGTTTGTTTTGCTCTTTTCCTTGACGGACACCGGAAATGACGTAACTGCACGAACTAAGACCGTAAATAAGTTCATAATTGTGAATGAATGAAGGAAAAATAAAGGTTAGATATCACGTAAACATTACATAGAAACATTAAACATATGCGGATAAGTTATAAAGGAAAAAAGTAATTATACATGCATTTGTAAACAAAAATGTGAATAACTTTCTCTGTGGCCTTTTTATAATTTGTTAATTTCGTTTGTTTTGGTATAAATTTAGGCTAAGAAAATCCTCATAGTGCAACAGTATAAGAAAATGTATGTAGTTTTATTCATGACCTTGTATACCTGGACTGCAATACACCTAAAAATGTTAAACCCTTTTGCCTTATGTATTACCTATTATATGTTTACTGTACATCACCATTGATAAACAAGCCAGGAAGAAACCAAGCCTAGATTTAAAATGTATACTTACCTATTTAACTATGTGCCTTTGTAACATAGTTTAGCCCAACACTAAAAGACAATACTACATGGATCAAAGTAGCCTTCAAACAACACACAATTCAACTAAAGTGACTATAAAGGAGCATAGTGGCTACAAATCAATAACGTGACATATTTAAATTAAATTTGAGATTTAGGGGATTGCATTGAGGCCCTTTTATAACACTCAACATTTAACATTGGTTTGACTTTGTTCTGAGCTTTACAATTCAACAAATCAAAGACATATTACACTTTTCAATCCACAGACGTGAAAAAAGATTTAAGTCAAAACATTAGTCTTTTCACAGCAGCTTTTTATTTGACAACTTTTGAACATTGTCTTTTTAACTTGTAAATGAACACAAGTGCAGTTTAATAAATTAAATCCAACATCACTGTAGCATCTTCAATAAGAACTTAAACTGCTCTGCATTACTCAATTACATTAGAAACCCAACAAAAATAAATGATCATTTCAATCATTTATTGCTACATTTTTCTTTTTTTCTTAAAAAGGTTAATAATACTGTTTTTTTTTCCTTTGCAGCATAACAAATCAAGTAAAAAGATCAGTGAACAGTGTAAGGATTTGAAGATAGAAAAAATAAATACAAAAAAATGAAACAGAATACAGTCAATCTGAATAAGAAACACATTTGAAAATAACTAAATACAGGTTGGTTGTAATAAAATAAGTTACAATATGGCAGTGTTATAAAAAGAATCATGGAAAAATAAAAGGATATGTGTTCAGTAGTCCTTTTGTGAACTCCCCTCACAGCTCAAACAAATGGATTTTCATTAAAATAAATGTGAGGTTAGGTTTATAATGCTTTTGGTTTAAAGGTTTACATTCCTCTGGCTTTTAAGCCATAACAGATTCACATTCACAGACAAACTAAAAGGCACTCAAATACAGAAAAGTCTATGTCAAGTCTGACTTTCCACTTTAAAAAAGATTTGTGGAATCAATAAAGTATTTAGTTGCTCTTCGTCCACATTAGAAATAAAGGCTGAGGCTCTTGTTGAGTAAATAAGGTATCACTGCTTTATCTGACAATTGCTTTTAAATAACTGGATTTACGGTCTCAGAGTTAATGCAGTTCTCTGTAGAAGTGTAGTGGGACTGGAGCTGGACTAGGCCTCTGTCCTGCCACAGTTCCCCAAACAAGAACAATAAAAAAAAAAAAAAACAACGAAGGTGAACAGAGTTTAGAGAAAGACTGTCAGTTATTCTGCAAGTAATTTTTTCCCCAAAAACATTTAACACACTGACGCCTAAAAATACAAAATAAATTGGATTTAGTGATTCAGCAGTAAGGCAACTTTTGGAGAAAATACTCATCTGAATCTTTTTTATATGAACAAAAAACCATTTAATTCACAGAACCATTGAGGAAAAAGCAAAATGTCTGACCTTTGCGTCGACTTAGATCACACCTCTCGACTCATCACTGACATTGAGCAAAGGAGCAGATTTATTAAATCGTGTATTCCACATCAATTTTTTTTTCCCCAAACAGACTTTAAAATGTAAAGCCTGAGTTGTCGATCAGAGAAAAGTGACCTGGACTCATTAAAGATGCCATTAATGAACTATGATATTTAGCAATTAAAAGATTTATTGAGAATTTATTAGCTTCGGTTTTAAAGTGGAAAGAAAGCCAACAGTAAATCTGACATTAAAATAACATTAATTATCAATAATTGAGTCTGAATTCTGACGTTAATATTCAGACTTGTTAAAGTGCATGAACATAAGCTCAGACCTCATGAATGCAGAATAATATTCTACGCTTCCATGCAGCAGGTTATGATTTCAAATGTAAATAGATGAATACAGTGGTCTGGAGGTAATAAATATAGCTCCATTCAGCTGAGCTTTGGCACAACCAGGACTCTAGAACTGTCCTGTATCTGTTCTTCTGTAACAAGGCACAAAGAAACACTGGAGTCCTGCCCCAAGCTTTATACAAATATCTGCGAAACTAAAGTAGCTGTCCTCCTGAATGAGTAATAAATTATATACAAATCTGTAATAGTCAGTTGAAAACAAACTAAATCTTTATCTATTTAAAAAAAGGTGGATTCATTTAAATCTCCAGTGTTGATCTGCAAGAGGTATTCCTCTGCACTGAGCTGCAAGAACACAGCAGGCTGCGTCCACACTAATGACATTAAAGTGCTCTCTGTTCCTATTAGTGATTTAAAAATAGACATCTTTCTGAACCAATGCTGTTTACTCTCGAAATGCCATCTGTCTTTAGTCAGAATGTTTTTCTCGTGCCATCAGATCTGAATAAAATCAATTAAACAATTTAAATGTTTTATTTTTTAAATCTATTTCTAATATTCAATTTTTTATGCTCGTACTACCCTCAGGAAAGAAAATAAAGCAGTTTAGGTTGGAGGTCTAAGTTTTAGGCAGATCTGTCCAAAAAGCACTGTTCAATCAAAGCCCATGGCTAATTTGTATAAACCAATTCCCTTTCTCTGAGGTTTATTTGGGTCTTTAGCTTCGTTAGTCATTATGGACAGTATTTCAGCTACTCCGAGCTATTTTTAACATTGTCAGTTTAACATTGTTAATTTGATTTAGCGCCCGGACCTAGACCCAGGCGACAACGCAGGAGGCTGTCAAGGTTTATCTGTCCATAATACCTTTTGCCTTTTTTAACTTTGACATGACCACCATAATTGTTTATGTCATTAAATACATGCCACTAAAAGCTCAGTTTTTCAGAAGAAGCCCAGTTGCAGACCTCCACAGTTCGTCACGTCACTTCTCCTTCTGTCTCCATCTGAACTCTCGTATCTGCAGCGGGCAGCAATCTTACTACTCTCCCTCTGTTTTCAGCCGGGACATCATTTGGAGTATTCCAGACCTGCTAAAAAGAGAGATTAATTAAAAAAAAGAAAAAAAGTATAACAATTTGACTTTTCACTACTGTTGTTTTTTTAGTTCTTACGTGGTACTTTTTGAACACTTCGCAGATTTGATTAAACTGAGGGTAAACCAGTGCAATAACACAGACAACGACCAACACGACGACAACGCTCAGCTTGGCCCAATGATCTGAGGAAAAAGAAACAATAAAGAGAAGCATTAGCCATAATTCTCAGGCATTTAAATCAATATTCAGTAAAAACACCAGCAGAGTTTCAGCTGCATTCATTTGTGTGTGAAGGTAGAGTTGTGAAAATAGTAGCATCACAAATAAATCATGATAGAAATATCATTTTATTTGTTGGCTTTGTAGCTTTTCAGAAGTTAGCTTCATAAATGTGACTTTAAAGGAAACATAAAAGAGAGGTAAAATATTTCCTCTCTTTTTATTTTACTGCCGTTAATCACTGTAATATGCATAAATATTACAACACTGCATTGATTTTTCTTACTTCTTCCTTGTGTCTCCTGAACTGGGTCTGTATCTTGAGGGTTTTTGGGAATAAGTGGTGTTTCTTCTGTCAAAGCAGCAAAATCTGGTTCTGGAAAAAAAAAAGGTTAAGTTGAATTCAAACAGGTTTAAGTTGGATTTGACTGGTTTTATCCAGATATATAACCGAGATGTAAAATACTGATTTGTGTTAAGTCTCACCGACGAAGAGGCTGACAAAGGCCTCCTTGGAGCGGCTCCTCAGGTTCGGGACAAAGCAGCGGTACGTCCCGTTGTCGGCCAGCGTCACGTTGGCGATGTAGAGGCTCATGTTCCCCGTCCGGAGCCCGTCTGTGAAGAGCGCGGTGCGGCCCGTGAACGAGGGCAGTTTCATGTCCAGGTCCTCGCGCCGGTCTCGGTAGATGTGGACGTACAGGACCCTCTTGAGTCGGTCCGAGGGGTCGGGCTTCAGGTCCGTCCGGCTCCACTCCACCGTCAGGGCCTCCACGCTGACCTCGGGGTCGGCGCGGCACGGCAGGACCACATCGCTGCCGGGGAGCGCCGTGATTGGCCGAGAGGAGCCAATCATCTGGACCTGACCTGGAGACAGAGGGATTGTTTAAAAACAAAGAGGACTTCATTAAAAATCTGTTACCATTTCCTTTGGCCTGGATTTCTCTGAAGTAAAAGAGCTCAATAAACATGATTCCTCTGATGCACAGTAACCTCTGTGACTGTGGGAGATGCTTAGTCTAATTATTCAGTATGAACTCACCCAGTGACACATGGTGCTGAGGACGACCAAATAAGGTAACTGTTCTGCTTTTCTTATTTGGACATGAAACAGACCACATCTGAAAGGTCCACTATCAAAGTATTATAATGCACTGCAGTGAGATAATGAGGTGGTACAGGTTCATATTAGAGGTGAATGTGCTCTCTGTTCTAATAAGTAAAAGAGGCTCTGGTGTTGTTGGTAAAAGGACAAACCAACAGAAAATACACAACTGATTCCAAGAAAGTCAGTATTGTCACGATCTCAGAGAAATCCAATCCACTGGGATCTGGCTTTCTTTGGATTAACACGGTTTCCCACAGCACTCTTCAGTTCAGGTGGTCACCATGAAAACAACTATCAACTAAACGAAACATTGTGGTGCATTTATGTTGAAGCCTAGCTCAAGTGTTAAGGCCAAATATAAAGTGTGTAAAATTTATAACAGCTTTTTATTTTATTTTTCCATGTCATGTCATGTGGAAAAAAAGTTTCACACATTTTTATTCTAAATTTCCACAACTTTTCCAGGTTTTTCAAGAACATATGCCTTCTTACAGTCACTTTCTGGCATCACAGCAAAATAAATTAAAGTGCTCCTCTTGTAAGTGCTCTAAAGATGACACTCACAAGATACATATTTTCTGGGATGGTGTGAGAACTAAAAAAAAACATTAACATCAGCCCTGGAGCATGTTTATTCAGGAAGAAACAAAAAAAAAACCCAGAGAAAACAGCATTAAAATTAGTTCAACATCTCATATGTCACGTGATATGTTTTCAACCACCTTCCCTGATGATAAAGTAGAAAAATACATTTGTTTTCCAGACTGTTCTCTAATTTAACCCAGTTTGATGCTTGTCAGAAGTTCTCATGAGTTCATCATGAGTTTTCAATGTGACCCACTTCTTTACGCATCATTTAATCAGACCAGGCGTGTCCTATTATCATTGAATAGATACTGACCTCGATAGATAAAGACTTTTTATGCCTACAGTGTTGAAATTACGCGTTTTAATAAGTTAAATTCAACAAATAAATCGCTGGTTTAACGCTAGGCAGAAAAACAGTTGGTCGTTGCTATAGAAACACAACATCATTGAGCTAAAGATGCATGTATTCGCTGGATTTAGCCGCTTTTTAAAGTCTAAAACTAACAACTAAACATCTAAATAAGTTGAACTAAATCAGTCTGTTGCTTTAGAGAAAGGTATACAGGGTTAAATTAAAGATATTGAACGATACTCGTGGCTTCGCTTTAGTTTATTCCGTTCAAAGTTAGCTAGCTAAAAGTTCACACAGCCTTAACGTAACTGAGCTAAACAGAAATATATACATTTATAAAAGCTTAAAGAGTTTTACCTCGGACCACAGAGTTGAGACAGAAGGTCAGAATCCAGAAAAAGCGAATAAATGAGAAATGTAAGAAGTTTCTCCACATGTCAGGACCGAACCGGCGGCGTTCACTGTGCGTCACCTGCGTCACGCCGCTGTTTTAAAACGCCTGGTCACGTGACGAAATTACGCAACCACGTAGCTACGTAATGGAAGGCGTGGAAAAAAAGATAAGATTCTACGAGTTTGAGCCAGAAAATTCTATTAAAACAAACCTGAACAGTCGGCCTGTGTTTATTTATTTATTTTTTTTAATAATTTCCCGTAAAAATACAGTTTGTGGCTTACTCTGTGCCACAATATCTCTCCTTTTTTAACTAGTCTATATAGAACATCTGTTAACATATTTCAAAGTCTGTATATATTTTCACCAATATACGTTTCTTTTATTGTAGCCTATAATGTGTATATATTTCTGTTTTTATTATTATTTTTCGCACTCATATTGAGCGAGTAATATGTGCTATTATATATTATATTGCATTGTCATTATTAGCTAAGATGTTAGCATGACTGGGCATGACTGGGCATGTTCAGAGTAAAACATAACAGTCTAGTGTAATACCAGTGTAAGAGATCATGACAAATGTGACCTACCCTATATTTTGTATATTTTCTTCTTTCTCTATATAAAATATCAATGAAACAGTGGCTTTTAATTGAAGTTATATTTATATTTATATACAATATTATATTAGCACTGAGTAGAATATTATTTTTATTATTATTAAGTGTGTAGATGACATGAAACCAGAAGCAATTTGTCTGTAAAAGAGGGGTTAGTCTCTTTGTTCATGAATTTAATGCTAATATAATGTAATGATTTTTACCAGCCTTCAGTGACATTTATTTTCACACTACAATTCTTAAAAGCCAGTGTGACTTTCCCTGACGCTGCATTCACTGTCGTCCTGACGCTGCGTTCACTGTCGTCCTGAAGCTGAGCTCCTGTAGATTCTTTTTCTGTGGTGCATGTGTCTCTGCAGAGGCTCATTTTAGAGTTAAACTGGAGAAATACAATAATCAGACTGGAGCAGGACCTATAGAGACATGTTATTATTAATATAGAGTTAATACAAACAGATGAAACTTCAAATGCACTGTTTAAGACATGATTTAAATCACTATAACACTCTTTAGGAAACGCTCAGCTTTACAGGAGACATCTGCAGCAGGAGAGAGAGAAAAATAGAGCCATAGAGACCAAAGAGAAAGTGATTAATTGTGCCAGAATAGAATCCTGGATATTAAAAAAAACCCAAATAATTAACACTATGTGAACACTTACATTTCAACTTTAGGAGTGAGGGGAGTGTCTCTGGACGTGTTGACGATGCAAAACCTGAGCTGAGCTTTGCAACATGAACACTCAGTGAAGACTCAGAGGCATCTATGTCCAAGTCCAGTCAAGTCCGAGTCATGGACGGGCTTTTCCAGGTCGAGTCCCCAGTCCCCAAAATAAGACCAATAAGTCCGTAACTCGAGTACTTCATCTGTGACTGTGTGTCCTACCAAACGGGAAAGTCCAAAAGTCAGGAGCAAACAGTGTAGGTGTGAAAGCCCCTCAGACCATGGACTGGAAGAACCAAGGTCAAAACCTGTCAGAGGGACACTTGTTGTTTTGTCCAACTCTCTTTAGGTTAAAAGAAAGCGACCACAGGAAGTGAAAAAGAGGCCATGTAACACAAACATCCTGCACAATCTCACCCTGACAAAACCAACAGCGACACTTCTAAACACATCTGTGGTCGGCTGCAGAGCGACATGGAGCTGGCTACGCTGTGCACCGTCATAGGTAAGTGTCTAAACTTTAAAACTTATACTAGAGTCAAAAACAAGAGCAGAACTGAAATAGAAACACTGAGACACGCTGAGACAAAGTGCAGGTTCAATACTTGGTTTCTCCCAATGATAAACTTTAATAATAATATACACCCACACTTTTGCACCACATTTGGCGTTTCGAGAAGTGGTTAGAAATGTGCACAGTGGGAGTAATGTTTGAAATGAAGACCATTCATTCACTTTTAGACGTCAGTATTTTCAAATGAATCCAAAACTTGAGAAACATTTGAAAGCATCTTTGTACGAAATCCAAGAAAACCAGCAAACACTGAAGCCACGTCTCCGACAAAAGGATAAGAATAAAAAACAGCTAAAGTTCTGCAGTTTCAAAGTAAATAGCGTAAACGTGGACAATATTACGGATCAGAAATCTTTAGCTATGGACCATGACATCTTTGATTATGAGTAAAATGTCCTCATGAATAAAATACGCTTATCTTCTGATCTTGTGCTACAGACTTGCATAAACAAATTTGCAAAAAAGGTGTTATCAACTGTTACTTCGCTCTGTTTTCTTTCGTTTCCGACCACAATTTTCTTTACAGGGCAAATCAAACTGAGCTTATTGAATTTCCTTCAAAATGGCAGCAGCTGCAGACCTTTTTTCGAGGAAGTCAAAACCAACCAAAGCTTTGCTGTTCTTGGGATTAAATGAAAACCTCACCTGGACTGGACTGTTTAGATTTTGTAATTGTTCACTGCACTTGTCTTGATACTCTCTGGTCTCATGACAGGTTTTCTTCACTAAATCTTCTTTTATGTGTTTCTTGCAGTGTCTTTGCGGGTCGTTCCGAACAGACTCCAGTTCTTTCAGTACGAGACGGTTCTGCTGAGCTGCGGAGTGGAGGGCGAGGACTCCGAGTGGACGATAAAGAGGAACACCTCGCTGCGCAGCCGTCAAGGAAACACGGCCCAGAATAAGTCCAACTGGTTCTTCAATCATGATATTTACCCCACGGACGGAGGGGTTTACTGGTGCGAGTCTGAGGACGGAGCATGTGGAGGAGTCGTTAACATCACAGTGACCGGTGAGTACAGCTGAGGACCAGAACCAGAACAGAACCAGAACCAGAGAAGAACCAGAGAAGAACCAGAGCCAGAACTAGAGAAGAACCAGAGCAGAACCAGAACCAGAACAGAACCAGAGAAGAACCAGAGCCAGAACTAGAGAAGAACCAGAGAAGAACCAGAACCAGAACAGAACCAGAACAGAACCAGAGAAGAACCAGAAACAGAACTAGAGAAGAACCAGAGAAGAACCAGAACCAGAACAGAACCAGAGAAGAACCAGAGCCAGAACTAGAGAAAAACCAGAGCAGAACCAGAACCAGAGCAGAACCAGAGAAGAACCAGAAACAGAGCAAAACCAGAGAAGAACCAGAACCAGAGCAGAACCAGAGAAGAACCAGAACAGAACCAGAGAAGAACCAGAAACAGAGCAGAACTAGAGAAGAACCAGAAACAGAGAAGAACCAGAACCAGAAACAGAGAAGAACCAGAACTAGAACCAGAAACAGAGCAGAACTAGAACCAGAAAAAGAAACAGAGAAGAACCAGAAACAGAGAAGAAAAATCTCTATCTATTGCTTTCTGCTCCAACTTTTCTGTAAAACGCTTGAATATTCCATTAAATGTTTGGACTCTTTAAAAAGCTGTGGGATTCAAACTGTGATTTCAGCAAACAAAATTCATTTAATAACAATCATAAAGGTAAACAGTGTTCGTATAACACTTAAAATGGCACAGGTCCGTATCGACATCAAGGTGGTACTTGATGTGAAGAGTTGGAGAACCACAGCTCTACAGTAATAGATCATGTATTAAATAATAATTTAACTTTTGTCTGTTTGTTTGCAAATTGTTTTGTTTTTCTTTCTTTTGAAGATGACTGAAATCAATAATGACTAATTGAGCAAAAGGTAAAAGCACTTAAGTGTTGTTTACAGAGTCATCGCGCTAACCACAAAACGATACTATCAGCTGTTTATTTCCATTACACTCACTTTGGATGAGACCTTTTACGTTTCCTGGAACATTAATGAAGAGAAAGAAACCCCCAGACACCTTTTTAAAAACACTCTTCCTTCATGTTAACGCTGCACATGTCACAAGGTCTGCTTTGAGGAACTAGTGGCATCAGCTCACGTGAGTCTTGAGGAAAAGCAGCTTGACACGTGTCACGGTCATGTTTTGAGAGGTTTTACTGTTTTATTAAGTCCCAAACTCAGAGTCAAAGTCAAGTATTGAGTGAAAGTCCCCATCTCTGCCACTGATTAAAGCCTTCTTCAATATAAAAATATAGATACCCATATTTGTAGTTCAGATTACAGATACAGAAAAAAAAAACCCTCTATGGCTAAATCAAATGGAACTCTCACAAGACTGATATTAAGAAAGAAGGAACTGTGAGGATCAGCTGCAAAGTCTTGTGAAAAACAAGACATAAGGTCAAATTTCTAAACAAAAACTGTGCCTGTAAACGTAGGAGGGTATTATGGTTAAAACTGGTTTAATATACTTGATGCTAAATGGCTAAAGCTGCTGTAGTTTGAGTTGACCCTCTAAAGCTACTGTAGTTGTAGTTTTGACCCTCTAAAGCTGCTGTAGTTGTAGTTTTGACCCTCTAAAGCTGCTGTAGTTGTAGTTTTGACCCTCTAAAGCTACTGTAGTTGTAGTTTTGACCCTCTAAAGCTGCTGTAGTTTGAGTTTTGACCCTCTAATTTTTTATTTTGTAGTTTTAGTTTTGACCCTCTAAAGCTGCTGTAGTTGTAGTTTTGACCCTCTAAAGCTGCTGTAGTTTGAGTTTTGACTCTCTAAAGCTCTGTAGTTTGAGTTTTGACCCTCTAAAGCGTGTTTTAGTTTTTGACCCTCTAAGCTGCTGTAGTTTGAGTTTTGATTACAGCCCTCTAAAGCTACTGTAGTTGTAGTTTTGACCCTCTAAAGCTACTGTAGTTGTAGTTTTGACCCTCTAAAGCTTCTGTAGTTTGAGTTGTGACCCTCTAAAGCTACTGTAGTTTGAGTTTTGACCCTCTAAAGCCGAATGTTTATTCTGGTATAATAGTGTTTAGTAGCTTTATTGTTATTCATTGTATTACTATACATCTTTTTACTCAAGAGGATAACATTTGGGGTTGAAAATAACAAAATATTTATTCTGCAAACATGAATTCTTGTGAAAATGGAATAATACATTCACCTGTAATGCTACTCTGTCTTGTGATACTGAAACTACTGTGTGTTTAAAGGGAACACAAACATTTCCCTGTCAAATATATCCTCACTCAATATTTGGTTAACCCTGGCTTATGTTTATTAATGGGAACAGAGAGCTCTGGGAAAGCATCAGCAAAAGTCCCTCGGTCGTGTTCGTTTAAATGGATTTGAATGATGTGTTTTCAGGCGGTGACGTGATCCTGGAGAGTCCGGTTCGTCCTGTGACGGTGGGAGACAGTGCGACGCTGCGATGCATCACCGATAAACCCACCTCTGACGTGAACTGCAGCTTCTACAGAGACGGTTTTCCGATCGGGAACAGCTCGAGCGGGAACCTGACCATCCCCCGAGTGGCTGTGTCGGACGCAGGGCTGTACATGTGTCGGTGTGGAGGTGACCTGTCGGCAGAGAGTCGGCTGGTGGTCACTCAGACCGACCACGGAGGTTTGTACAAGGCGTCGGAGTCTCATATGAGCTCATCAAAACATAACCCAATGATTCAAGCCACTACAGTTGTATAAATGATTCTAGGATGCAGCCTACACTAACAAAGACAGGATATAATCAGTATTAATCCTAAGAAAATAAGAAAAGAAAAAAAAAAATTCACTGGATATACAACTCGTTTTATTTGTCTTGAAATAAATAATAATAGTGCAGGTCAAACAAAAATGTTACCTAAGGAGAGCATTTTTATTTTTCATTACAGCAAAAGGAAAGAACAGAGGCTACATTAATCCATCATATTTAGATCCTAATGTGTGTGTTATCCTTTCATCAAATTTAAAAATGCATAATTTCATTTTCAGTTTTTTTAATTGGCTCTTTTTCCCAAACATTACTTGCCATTTTCAGTGCAGCTGATAAACCTTCGGTCGAACATTAGCACTTAAATTAAACATTTAGATCCACTGTAATACTGTTTAAAGTTGTTTTTTTTTACTGTAGTTGATGTAAGAGTGTTTGGTGCATGTTGTACTGTCTCTTGAGCATTGTTGTCCAACCTGAAGCTGTGGTCTCTTTCTGAAGCAGGTCGCCCCCCTCGTCGCCCTCAGCCTCACATCTCGGTTTCGTACATATCACTTCCTGTGATCGCCGCCTGTCTCTTGATGGTCTGCACGATGCTCTTCTGCCTTCGGAGGAAACAGAAAGGTGACACATTTTCAGTGTCGTACAGCAACATTTAGAGATCTGAGGTTTCAGTACCACTTCAGAAGAAATTGTGCAACTCCAGATTTGCAACAGGAAAACAATAAAGGTTAGAGGTTGGTGTTTCAAAACTGAAGACATCTGCAGAGTGGTCTTTCACCCATTAACCCTCTGTTTCCAAATCAAGGCCATCTGTTTATGCTCAAAGTTCACGGAAATGAAGCATAAAACTAAAACTACTGATGGTACATTCTGTGGTTAAAACCTTGGCTTACAGAGGTTTTTCAGGAATAATTTAAGCCTTATTGTCCTTAGATGGGCACTTTTTTACACTTTGAAGGTTAAAATGAGCATTTTATCTGAAAACACTGCATTTACAGAGAACACAGAAACTTGGGAAACATATGTGCTGGTAAGAAATGCATAAGAAAACTTCAGAACAACACTCAAATTGGGTAAAACCTGGGTTAAAATGGCCAGATTTTGAGTTAAACTAATTGGGTTAAACTTGACAGTCAGGTGATGGCAGGAACACAAGTCTATATTTACTCCCAGACGTTTGAGATGCCACAGATACTTTTCATTACAAAGGAATCACATAATGTTATTTATATTCTGTTATATAAATACTGTGAGCGTCATTGCCTGCGACTGAAGCGTGAATGCAAATATTTTTACGCCTTTAAAAAAACAAATGCTCTCAAGCCTGTCGACTTTTTGTCACGCACTTCAAATGGTCTAACAAAACACAGTCTGTTTTGGGAAACTTCAGTATGTGACAGAAACGGAATCTTTTTGTTGCAGAACGTGAAAAGAATGATGTGCCTTACACCAATGTCACCATTGTACAGACTCCGCAGCCAAGGAGATTCAAAGGTAACACAATAATAAGGTTATAGTTGTATTTAAAGCAAAACTGTGTATAGTCGGTTCACTTGATGGTGCTTATATTGTAGTTCTATTTTTGCATTTTCATCTAAATTATTTCTTTCTTGGTTTATTTATTTATTTTAGTAAAATTATTGGTTATATCCATATTTCTGGTGCTGTCTCCATGGCAGTTACATCATTATTAGCATGACTCTTGTATATTACAGTTATATAAATGGGGTTTATATTATTTTGTATTTATATTTAGATTTATTCAGACGTTTTTATGACGTATATTCTGCGTTTTATCTTTCGCGCGCTCGTGTTATTTTGCCTGGAGACGCGTTCCTATTGGTCGATTTTTCTGTGTCGTCTCCATGGCAACAATAAACAAACACCTGAAGCGATACTGATGATACTCTTAAAAACCTTTTAAACTTTGCACATTCTTTCCACAAACCATGCACTAAAACCCCGACAGCGGGTTATATTTAGAAAAAACAAACATTACATCTTTGTGGAAACTTTCAACACGAAGAATAAAAAGTGGGCAAACCCGAAATAGCACAGATTTACAGAGCTAGCGTTACTGTCAAACAAGGCTAGCAGAGATCATTTTAAGCCTTTCCGGAATAAAACCTAGCTATAGTGATACAAACATGACGCCGATTAAGCCACAAGACGTTATTATTTATGAATAAACATAAAGTTTACTATTTATTAACAAGACAAATTTAAAGCCAAGAAGGAAAATCTTAAAACGCCATTAATGTCAACGTAGTTTCGAGTCAAACGCAGCGTCCTTTAATTGCGGTTTCCTCGCGACCTTTACTCGAGTGTTTTGTAAAATTTTGCTTCAGAAAGTTGAAAGTTGATCTCTAAACCACAGGGACTTACCGGAGAGTTTTCACCGACCACGCACTTTCACTCGTCTTTAGTTTCTTTCTGAGTTTGTAGTTTGAGTTTTAGTAAGAGCAGTCCAAGAGCGCATGCGCAGCCGTTTCTTCTTAAGGCTTTCTACTTTTATAAAATCTGTATTACCTTATTTTTCAGACTCGTTTATGAATATATAATAAATAAACCTAACTGTACAACTAGACTTCTCACTCATGCATTAAATACTTCAGGTTGAATCTGAAAAATACAAGGTTTTGATTTAATATTGATGATTATTATATACTTAATGGACTTAAATCATAACGTAATAATTAAGAATGTGTTAAATGAACAATCATTGTGAATAAACTAAGGCATGTACAGGTAAGACATGAGCTAAAAAAGAAAAAAACATAAATCTGTTTTCCATAACTATTGAAATCATGTTTATACAAAAAAACAAATACAAACACCATTTCCGATCTAAATAGCACATTTGAGAATGTACAAATAACTTATAATTAATTTAGTTGTGCATTAATAATATGCATATGTGGTTCTGTTTTATAAAATATTAACATATAATGAGTCAAATACAGTTTTGAAAAGTACTGATCTGTTTTGTTCAACTCTTATTGGATCATTTACACAATAGATCTTTTTAAAGTCAATGTTTGTTTGTCTAGAGGCAGAAGTTAACCTCAAACAAAACCATAAAATCAGAGGCTTTACATATTCCCTTTCTCTTTTTTTTCAGATTTAAAGAATGAAGATGATACGCCGACTTTTTACTCAACACTTCAACTGAACATCACTTAAAGAAGAGAAAGGAAAAACAGACTTGTGTTTTGTTCTGTTTATTAATCATATGAACAGAAGCGGAGTCATGACCCATTCTCTCAGTTTCAGTGAAAGAACAATGTATGCAGTTTCAAAATGTGACACAGACTCACCTTTCTATTTCTCCGGTGAGAGCACAAAACCAGTTCAACTCAAACCAACAGGGATTTTTGCTGAAAACATTTTGTAAATTGCCTGAGTTTGTCACATGTAAATACTCATCGTTTATGTCTCACTTTCCTTTTGCATCACTCTCAGGGTACAATGTGTTTTAATAATAATGTAATGTAATGTAATAATGTGAAGAAATGCAGTTTTATTTAGTTTCTTAAGTGATAATGTGAGTGTATTATTATTAAATGTTGTTTTTTTATTCTCTCTAAACCTGTGGGTCAGGAAAGACAAGCAAGTTTTATTTGGGTTTATATAAAAAATACAAACTCAAAATATAAATAAAATCCAGGATTTAATGAAAAAAATGGCTGATTTTGGAAATGGGTAACAATCATGAGAGAAGCGTAAAAAAATAAAATGGAACAACACAAAAAAAAACTATTAAATTCTAATAATTGTATCAAAAATGGCCAAAACAGTATTAAATGATGAATGATTAATGAAGAATAGTAGGTTACAATATAAAATATAAATATAAAAATAAAATCCCAATGCAGAAAAATGCAGTAAACTCAGTAGAAAATTAAACTGATGTAACACATTGTAATAAGAAGCTCAGTGCTGCCCCTAGTGTCTGTAGCAAGATATATTTAGGACAAGAAAGGGCACATATATGATTAATAACATCTTACAGTTTACCAGTGATATATATTAAAAAGATAAAAGAGTTGAGCTTCAGAGTCTGTCACAAATGATTCCAGTTTCTTGAAGCATCAAACTGGAAAGAAAAATGACTAAATAATGAAGACAATGGTTAGTGTTGAGTAATGAGTGCAGTTATGAAGGGGTTTTACCAGTGAGAGGTGTGTAAATAAACAGAAACTAGATCTGTCACTGTTATTGATTACATTAGAGAGTATAAAGTGATGTCATGTGTGTCACAGCTCATTCATTTTGTCGGTATTTTCTCTTCTCTTTTTGTCGACAGGTTAAATATTTGCCAAATATTCTTTAATGTTGTCATAAGGTGTGATTTTATGCAGTAATGAAGGATTAATTTAAGTCACAATACATAAAGAATCCGCAGAAACTCACAGGAATAAACATTTTTGGAAAGACCCGGTTAAAGACCTTAAATAAATACACAAAAGCTAATGTCCCAAAGCCTTAAATCAGTGGTGTTGAATTTAAAGTGATGAGGGGCCGCGATAGTTAATGAGAATTCTTTCAGGGGCCAGAGATGGTGTTTTAGTTGGATCTGAACAGGTTTAGATGGATTTGAACAGGTTTTAGATGGATTTGAACAGGTTTTAGATGGATTTGAAAAGGTTTTAGATGGATTTGAACAGATTTTAGTTGGATTTAAACGGGTTTTAGTTGGATTTGAACAGGTTTTAGTTGGATTTGAACAGGTTTTAGTTGGATTAGAACAGGTTTAGATGGATTTGAACAGGTTTAGTTGGATTTGAACAGGTTTAGATGGATTTGAACAGGTTTTAGTTGGATTTGAACAGGTTTTAGTTGGATTTGAACAGGTTTTAGTTGGATTTAAACACGTTTTAGTTGGATTTTAACAGGTTTTAGATGAATTTGAACAGGTTTTAGTTGGTTCTGAAGAGGTTTTAGATGGATTTCAACAGGTTTTGGATCCATTTGCACAGATTGTTTTAATCTTTGTTGCAAAAATGAAATCTAACTTAATTAAAACCTAGAGCCAAAAATATCACCTTCTAAATGCATTGAAGGGCCTTGAGTTTGACATGTGTTCCCTTAAAAAAGAAAAGAATGAAGCAATATTGTAAATGAAAATGAGCCAAAAGTCCCCCACCACAAAGTAAAATACTGATGCAGAGAGGGAACTAATCTGGTTAATCTGTAGAGAAGTAAAAATAATGACTAAGGGCTTTAAAATGATCATCGATACAGGTCAAATCCAAAAATAGCACTCACACACATAAGCTTCAAACAGGTTTCCCTCGTTTCATGAGTCACAAGGTGTTTCCCCAGAGTTCATTATCAGCTCCAAGCCTCACCTGTGTCACATGACCGTTACATCATCACCTGAGACTGTGAACTATCAGATGAAATGCACAGGTCACTTTTCTCTGTTTCTACCAGACACTGTTTTATTATTGCAGTAGTGTTGCACAAAGGGAGCAATCTCACATTTTAAATCTGCAAAAAAGGGTTTATTTAGTCACTTCTGAAACAGCACTTATCACTTTTTTATTTAAAACGGACAATTTAGTTTTTTGCAAATCAGACTAAGCAACATTTCTTTTCTTTTTGATGATTAAAAGTGTTTCATGTGTATTTTTCATGAAGTGTTTGCGTTTTAATAATGTTTTAAAACCACACAATAGTCCTTTAATAGCTCTAAATGTAATAAATGTAATATAATTGTTTTAAAAAGGGGCGTTCCTCAAGTTTCGACCCTTGCTCCGGTGCTTTTTGAACAAATGCAATCACACTGCAACCTTTCTGACTTCTTTAAATCCCACGCAGAAATCTAATTAAAGTGACTCATCAAACACGTGCACAGTTTTCACGTTGACGCAGCTTTAATTGTCTTTAAACATTTGCTACAGCAGTATTTATTTATTGATGCACCTGTTGTTCTGGTTTCATGTTGTGACCCACATTTTTACCAAACAAAACAGTCTCTTTCCAAAAACAACAGCCTTTATGGTATTTGTTTAAAATCTATTTTGATGTGTATATGACACAATTATTATTATGCTTCATAATCGTGGTCTTCTTCCAGTTTGAACACAAAATATTAATGTTTTTATCCACACGCTCCACACCAACTAGAAACACGCTTGAGACCAGAACGACTTGTCGAGGTTTGGTCTGAAAATACATTTTAAATTAGAAAAATTCCGCTTAGTTTTCATGAAATCTAAACAGTAAGGAACTCCTGTTTATTTTAATACTTTTATACGAAAAAAAAAACCCATATGCCTCTTTTTAAAGGCTTTCTCTTGCACCTTTCTTTTCAGTTTGGGACCAAGATCTACAAAAACACAACAGAATGACTCCATTTTATTCTTGAGATCGGATGATTTCTAGTTTTTTAATCAACTGTCTTCTTCTTCTTCATTGAGTATAATATACATTTTTAAACCGAGATAAGTGGCGTTCCTCAAGGCTCGACCCTGGCTCCGGTACTTTTTGGTTAAATTCAGTTTAAACACGTGCAATGACACCGCAATCTTTCTGAATTCTTTTATTCCAACGCAGACGTCTAATTAAAGTGACTCATCGAACACGTCACGGTTATTAACGTGCACAGTTTGGGTGTAGCTTTGTCTCATAAACATTTAGTGACGTTTTAGGCTTGTTTTAGAGGTTTATTCTGAAAACTCAAGACGTCATAGTTTACAGTAACTAAAATAAACCCTAATTTAGTCACATGTCTGAGATTCTTCACAAACAGGTTTATTCAGCTCCTTGTGATGTGATTTTTAGATATTTTCCGCCTCATAAAAAGGAAAGTATAATTGGAGACAGGTGAACAGTCAGGAGTTAATTGGGTTTTTTCTTTCTGTCACTCAAAAAACATTTTAGTTATGTTCCTTGTGCAGTTAAAAATACATAAAGGAACTAAAGGGCAACGGTCTGACTGCATTTTGTACCTTTTTATTCATCAGTTTAAGTTCCTCTGTTGCTGAAGACATGCATTTGGTGTATATTATAATTAGATGGCACACTGCAAAAGCAACAAAAAAAGTGCTTTACAGTTGCTGCAGGTAAAAGCAACAGAACAGAACAAAAAAACAAGATAAAAGTGAAGAGAATAACAATAAGAATAAAATGAAATGAGCCACAGTCAAACAGTGCACTTTGTCTCTAAAACCATCAAAATAAACTGAATCAAATTGTTGGAATAATCAGGTTAAGTGAAGGCAAAGTATGCATTTTTTTAAATAAATAAGTGTAAAGTGCAAAAACTGAAATGTAAGTAATATTTTAAAGGCAAATGTTGTAAAAATATCAATATTTGGACTCACCGATTGTTTTTCCATCATCGCAGCAGAAACTCTTCCAAATAGAACCTGGAGAGACTTCCTTCATCTTCAGTTTAATGAAGATAAAGGAAGGGCAGGTGTTGGGGCAGGTTACAGCGCCCTCTGGTGGTTACAGCTGCAGTTACCATGACAACGGCACATCAACAAACACAACATAGACCTGTCCAGTTTTATATAACCTCTGTTTATGTTTTGCTGCAGCAGTTTGGTCTCCACGGCTCGTGTTTTTAGGACAAACAATACTTTTTCTATTTTTCTATTTTACATTTTTTTCTGTTTTTTTTTTTTTGTTTGTTTTTTTTTTTTTTGCAAATGTACTTTTTTTCTTGTGTAAATCACACACTGTTGGGTTCAAGGCCCAAAATAAGTTAAATTTTCAATATTTATAGCCTTTGTAAAAGTTTGTATATGAATTTCTCCACAACATGTTTTTCCACAAGATATTTAAAATTTTATTGTATTAATTTCATTTTTTTCTTTGTTTTTTTTTTTTTTTTAAAGAAAATCAATAAAAAAGTCATAATAAAAGCAAACCATGTACTGTATATATTAGATATCTATTTAAAAACATAAGACAAATGCAGTTCTGAGATTTAAAGCCTCAAAGTAAACAGTGCCCCCTACAGGCCATAAGTAAGTACTGCATGTGAACTACAATAATAGCTGTATTATTACTTTGATTGAATATTTAAATTATATCATTGTGTTTTGTTTTTTTTGAGCGACACAAACAAAAATCTGCCTAAAATACAGTCTTTGTTATATTTTAATGATTATACGACTTTATTCACATCAGACGATCTGCTCCTCTTCGTTTGGCGTCGGCTCGAGCTGCAACAGAAAAAAACAGATGAAAATCTTATGAATCCGACCAAATCCAGTTAAAATCCAACTAAAACCTGTCCAAATCCAACCGAGACCTGCTCAAATCCATCTGAAACCCTTTTCAAATTCAACAAAAAACAGTTCAAATCCATCTAAAACTTGTTTAAATCCAACTAAAACCTGTTCAAATCCAACAAAAACCGGTTAAAATCCAACTACAACCTGTTCAAATCCATCTAAAACCTGTTCAAATCCAACTAAAACCTGTTCAAATCCATCTAAAACCGGTTAAAATCCAACTAAAACCTGTTCAAATGTATCTAAAACCGGTTAAAATTCAACAACAAACAGTTCAAATCCATCTAAAACTTGTTCAAATCCATCTAAAACTTGTTCAAATCCATCTAAAACCGGTTAAAATCCAACTAAAACCTGTTCAAATCCAACTAAACCTGTTCAAATCCATCCAAAACCTGTTCAAATCCAACTAAACCTGTTCAAATCCAACTAAACCTGTTCCAATCCATCTAAAACCTGTTCAAATCCATCTAAAACTTGTTCAAATCCATCTAAAACCGGTTAAAATCCAACTAAAACCTGTTCAAATCCATCTAAAACTTGTTCAAATCCATCTAAAACCGGTTAAAATCCAACTAAAACCTGTTCAAATCCAACTAAACCTGTTCCAATCCATCTAAAACCTGTTTAGTCCCGTACCCTGAGCCCACTTGATGTAGAGTTTGATGGCGAGGAAGAGGATGATGGTGTAGAGGATGAAGAGCAGGACGAAGCACAGCAGTCGGGGCAGAGTGATGCGAAACCCGGGAGGGTCAGGGGTCAGGGTCGGGGTCAAGGTCATGGGGTCAGGGGTCTCTGTAAAGAAAAAAACACATGTTTATATAAAATATGAACTTGTTTAGTCCAGATTTAGTCCTGGTCTAATCCTGTCTTAACCCTGTTCTTGTCCTAGTCCTGGTCCAGTCCTGGTCCTGACCTCTGACCCTCAGCAGGACCTCTGAAGACTCCCCGGTGGTGGGATGTTGACACTTGTAAAGACCCTGTTGGTCCCGGGACACGGCGGAGAGCCTCATTCGACCCTGAGAGTGTTTCCCGATGAAAACCCCGTCTTTGTAGAAACTGGCCTCGAAGTCCGTGGTCGGGACTTTGTCGTAGCGTTTTTTGTAAAGACACTGCAGTGAGACCGAAGACCCCTGGACCACGGGCAGAACCGGACTTTCCAGGATCACAGGCTCGGCTGGAAACAAAGAGGAACAGGGTTGGTTTTAGTTGGATTTGAATTGTTTTAGACGGTTTTGTGGTTTTATTTGGATTCAAGCTGGTTTTAGATGGATTTGGTTTCAGAAAATACATAAGGTTTTAGTTGGATTTGTTTGAATTAAAATCTAGATGGATTTGGGCAGGTTCTAAATGGATTTGAACATGATTTAGTTGGACTTAAACAAATTTTTGTCAGGTTTCTATTATTTTTAGGTAAATTTGAACTGGTTTTGGTTGGATTTACCAAGGACTTAGATCAAATCCATCAGGTTTTACTAGGACTTAACAAGGTTTTAGTTGAATTTAAAAAAAAACAAAAAACAAATCTGGCATTGTTTGATTTCAGTAAGTTTTATTCAAAATGGATTCAGGTTTAGTTGGATTTGAACATATTTTAGTTAAGTTTGAAAACATTTTTAGAAGGTTTTAAATTGATTTCTGGTTGTTTATGGGAGACAGTAACATTTTTTATTTTGATTTGAACAGATTTAGTCGGATTAAAAGAGGAATTTTAGGGTGAATTTGAATCAGTTTTAGTTGGACTTGAACCAGGTTTAGATTTGAGCAGTTTTAAGTGGTTCTGAATGTGTTTGATTGGCTTTAGTTGAATTTTAACAGATTTAACAGTTTCAACATTAACAGTAAGAGTATTTTTTGTCATAATTGGATTAGAAAGGGTTTCTCTAGATTTTGATCAAGACTTAGTTTGATTAGAACTGGTTTCAGTTTAATTTTAAAAGGTTTAAAATGTTTGAATTTGATTTGAGAAGGTTTTAGTTGGACATTCATAAATTACTTAAACTTAAAATGTATTTTAGACAGATTTGAACAGATTATATTTGGATTAAAGTGTTTAGTGGGATTGGAATACGTTTGAGTAAAATTAGGTCAAAAGGTTTTATTCTGATTTGCAGGTTTTACTTGGACATTCGTTAATTAGTTCAATTTAGATTCATTTGTTTTAAGACGAGTGTTGTGCAGTATTCGGTCACCTACAGCAGACGGTGACGTGGAGAACGTTGCTGCGCTCGTTCGTGTCCGACTCGCACCAGTAGGAGCCGCTGTCGGACGTGTACAGGCCCGGGATCCTGCAGGACGTCCCGTTGACCACGCCCCAGCCTCGGACGCAGGGCAGACCGGAGCCGGACGAGGCGTTCCTCTTCACCGTCCAACCCTTCATCGAGCAGCTGAACGTGACCTGCTCTAAACGTAAGAACCGTGATCTGTCGGGACGGACGCTCAACCTGGGCCCGGACGCCTGGACGACACCGGGACGAAGACACAGGCCCACTGCACCCAAAAAACAACAACATTATTTTATTTCATTTTATTTATTTTTAGTTATCTTTTTTTTTTTTTTTTTACTTTTTAATGTATTTATTTAATTGTTTTATTTTATTTATTTTTAGTTATCTATTTATTTATTTATTTATTTTTTTATGTATTTATTTAATTATCTTATTTTATTTATTTTTAGTTATCTATTTATTTATTTTTTATTTTTTTAATGTATTTATTTAATTATTTTTTATTTTATTTTGTTTATGTTTAGTTATCTTTTTTTTTTAACTTTTTTAATGTATTTATTTATTTATTTAATTTATTTTAGTTTTCTATTTATTTTGTTTTTTATTTCTGAGATTATGCAGGTTAAAGGCACAACATGAGACGGTTAATAAGAGGTAAATAAAAAATGCCGTCCCATGTGTTTAGTTAATATTCTGCTTCAGTTCAAGCCGGTTCAGGTAAGTTTCCACCGAAATGCTCTGAAGTGTCCCCAAAACATTCATCCCTTTGTTTAAATGTGTGGTCCACTTTCCAAAAGGCGGAGCTAAACACTGCAGTTTATTGATTGGACAAAAGATAATCCTCAAAAACGAGGAGCAAAAGGAAAAACAAAAACAGAAATGTATTTTGTTTTTCTTTCTTAAATGAAGTATGTCTTGTTCTTGTGACAAACGTCCACGAGATTCTTTATTCTGAAAACAAAGCTACTGTTTAATTTCATTTTTGTATACAGTGCAATAAACATGAGCAGAATCTGTGAAATTAAATAGAGAGTCACTAAAAGAAAGAAAATGATCAAACTTTATTAACCTCAAGTTCAAGAAGAGCCCAAAGGAACAAAGCACTGCATCAAACCACAATAAAGTCTCCTTTTTCACTTTCTATTTGGTTTATTAAGTCATATTTCTCTTTTTTGTGAACTGTGTGAACGTCGTGAGACTAAAACATGTCCGATGCTAAAAAGTGAGAATATTTTTGCAGGATGTTTGATTCTGGTTTTGTTTGTGGTGTTCAGCCCACGTCTGAACTTCCTCTAACGAGAAAAACGCTTCTGTTTCTCAGAACTTCAATGAGCAGTTATTTCAAAGAAAAATGAAGTAGGAAAAGTGACATTGTCCAAATTGATTTTACGTCTCAGGAAAGATAAAGATGAAGGAGTTGCATGAGATAATAGTGGACCTCACTCTTGGACAGGAGCTAAAGCGTCAACAAAGAAGTCTTTTTTTGGGACACTTTTGTTGGAAACTTCCTCAATGAAAACATCCTTTTAATTAAATATTTATATCAGTCACTTCTTGAGCCTAATCCTGAATGAGGTCAATACGTTTGTGAAGATAAAGCTCAAAAACACACTCTCAATGAGAAATATACTTGGACTTGAGCAGTTTTTACAGATACAATTGTTTAAAGAAGCCAGTTATATCCATGAACAGATGTTAGCTTCATCAAACATGTCTTAAGTCACGATTAGAAACCATTAACTGTACTGCATTTAGCTTAAACGAGGTCAAAACTTGGACTGAGCCCAGGTTTAAAGCATAAACTTAGTGAATATTAATGATAATGGTCTAATTTCAGTGACTATTACTCAGTGTATTGCTTTGAAATGGATTAAAACTGAGACTGAGCCAAGGGTAAAGTTGTTTATCTGGTCATATTTTTAGATATTAAAGGCACCGATGGCACCACAAAGAACCTTATTATTACACACTGCACAATACTCAATAAATATGATGCAATGAAGTGTGAAAGAGAGAATAAAAGAAGAGTTCTCACAGAAGACGAGGGTCAGAGGTGTTAACTCCATCCTGTTTCACTGCAGAATGAGAACAAATCTTGATATCAGTCGATGCCTCTTGAGACACATCCTGAACGAGGTGAAAGAAACACAAAAGTCACAAACGGAAAAACAAAAAGACTTCAGTTTAAAGGGTTTTATTAAACAACAAGACCCAGTTTTATTTAAAGAGACAGTTCTGTGCTTTTCCAAACTGTTGTAAAGAATAATAAGTAAGAAGACATTTTTACTAAAGACTGGACTGTACCTTTAAAAGTCACCTGTGTTTCGCAATTGTTGAAACGTTTGTGAAAAGGAACAGTGCCCCCTGCTGGAGCCGGCTCAAAAAACATGAAAAATGACAAGTGTCAGTCTAAAAATGTATGAATATCTGTAAAATTATTTATTGTATTTATTTACTGAAGTAGAAATGGTTATTGTGTGAGGCTTTATGTAATGATGATTTCACCAAAAATATGATGAAGCTGAACAAACTTTGAATCACCTCAAACTGTATCTTTTATACATTTTTAATTTTATACATAAAAACAGACGTAACATGCTAATTGATGTTGATTATTTATTTAATCTTTTTTATCCAAATAAACTGAACTATTTACATTTTACCTTTGAAGTAAATACAAATAAATGTGTTTTCACTAACTCTCCAGATGAGTTTATTTTTTTACAGTTGATTTAGAATAACAGCGTCATTTTTATTGTGTATCATATATAAATAAACACAGAAGCAAAGAGAAAGTGCAGTAATAGAAGTCAGTGAACCAACAGAGAGTCGTTTATTTGAGATGAAGTGGTTTTTAACGTGGGCTGATTTCTCTCAGAGTCAGACGTTCTGATTCTAGTTTAGCCTCGGCTCGAGCTGCAAAGTGAAGTCAAACAAACGTTAATTATTAATGATTATTAATGATTATTAATGATTAGTTAATTTAAAAACTCAGCATATTTAGCCCTGTTTCCACTGAAAGGTACAGCATGTTTTAAAAAAGATAGTTCTGGTTCAAAAATGTAAATCCTGGACAAAAAATTCAACAAAAAATGCTGAATCCCTCCGGCATTTGACTTGATCTGTTTTTAACGTGAACCGAACCTTTTTGGTGGAAACAGGACTCAATAAAATGAAAATGTTTACCTCGAGCCCACTTCAGGTAAACACAGACCGCGAGGACGAGGAGGATGGTGTAGAGGATGAAGAGCAGGACGAAGCACAGCAGTTGGGGCAGAGTGATTCTCATTGGACAATGAGGAGGAGGGGGCGTGGCCTCAGGCAGAGGTCTGTCTGTGAACAACAACAACAACAACAACAGAGGTCAGATCCAACTAAAACCAGTTCAAATCCAACTAAAACCTGTTCAAATCCAACTAAAACATGATCAAATCCAACTAAAACCGGATCAAACCAACTAAAACCTGTTCAAATCCAACTAAAACCTGTTCAAATCCAACTAAAACCTGTTCAAATCCAACTAAAACCTGCTCAAATCCAACTAAAACCGGATCAAACCAACTAAAACCTGTTCAAATCCAACAAAAAACTGTTCAAATCCAACTAAAACATGATCAAATCCAACTAAAACCTGTTCAAATCCAAATAAAACCTGTTCAAATCCAACTAAAACCTGCTCAAATCCAACTAAACCTGCTCAAATCCAACTAAAACATGATCAAATCCAACTAAAACATGATCAAACCAACTAAAACCTGTTCAAATCCAACTAAAACCTGTTCAAATCCAACTAAAACATGCTCAAATCCAACTAAAACCTGATCAAACCAACTAAAACCTGTTCAAATCCAACTAAAACCTGTTCAAATCCAACTAAAACATGATCAAATCCAACTAAAACCTGTTCAAATCCAACTAAATCCTGTTCAAATCCAACTAAAACATGTTCAAATCCAACTAAAACCTGCTCAAATCCAACTAAAACCAGTTGAAATCCAACTAAAACCTGGTCAAATCCAACTAAAACCTGTTCAAATCCAACTAAAACCAGTTGAAATCCAACTAAAACCTGGTCAAATCCAACTAAAACCTGCTCAAATCCAACTAAAACCAGTTGAAATCCAACTAAAACCTGCTCAAATCCAACTAAAACCAGTTGAAATCCAACTAAAACCAGTTGAAATCCAACTAAAACCTGGTCAAATCCATCTAAAACCTATTAAAATCCAACTAAAAAATATTCAAATCCAACTGAAACAAAACAATGTCTCTTATTAAATCTGTTTAAACTGACTTTAACATAAATATTAAGGACTGCAAACCCATAACAGTAAAAGTAATAAAGCGAGTTGTTGCCTTTTACGAGCAGGTTGCTCTCCAGCGACTGCTCCTCTGACGGATGTTCACACTTGTAGAGACCCTCGTGGGACTTGGACACGGAGGAGATGACCATTGTTCCGACAGAGTAATCCCCGATGAAAGCTCCGTCTTTGAAGAACTTGGCGGGAAAGTCTGACGTCGCATTCCTGTCGTTTTTTTCTTTATAGGAACACTTCAGGGTCACCTCGTCCCCCTCGGTCACGGGGCGCAACGGACTCTCCAAGATCACAAACTTTTCTGGAAAAAAATACAGTCTCGGAAAAGTTAGACTCAAAATACTAACTATTAGTCACTAAAATAACTAAAACCTGTTCAAATCTAATTAAAATTAGTTCAAATCCAACTAAAAGCAGTTATAATCCACACAAAACCAGTTAGAATCCAACTAAAACCCTTTTAAATACAACTAAAACCAGTTCAAACCCAACTAAAACCTGTTCAAACCCAACTAAAACCTGTTCAAATCCAACTAAAAGCAGTTCTAATCCACATAAAACCAGTTAGAATCCAGCTAAAACCAGTTCAAAGTAAAAATCTCTTGGTTGGTTTTCCGTTTACCCGTGATGGTGATGTGGACGGCGGGGCTGCAGTGGGTTTCGTTCTGACACCAGTAATGTCCGGTGTCGCTGCCGAGCGGGTCGTCCACGACGCACGACGACCCACGAGGGGTTCCCCACGGACTCTGGCAGGGCTGGAACCGTCTCTTGGTGGTGTTTCTCATCACCGTCCAACCGCCGGAGTCGGACGGACAGCTCAGAGTGAAACTGTCGTAAATGGTGAAGAACTGGGATCTGTCTGGAGTCAGGCTCAGAGTCGCTGCTTTGAGGGAAAAAAAACACACTCAACACACACTGGATCATGAAGTACAAGGCTTTGTTTAGTTCAGGAGCTGTTAAACTAGCATCTACTAATATACAGGTCTGAAAATGTGTGACCGCTCCAGTGGAGGAGGAAGTACTCGATTCCTCTACCTCAGTAAAAGTAAATAAAGTAACAACAAACTCAATTTTACTTGTAATTAAACCAATGTAATAATGTAGTTAAGTAGAAAATACAGATATTTGCTCTAAAACATAGAAAAGTCAAAGTACCTCATTTTAAATCTACTTAAGTAAAATACAGATACTTGAAAATGGTACTTAAGTAGAGAACTGGAGTATTTTTACTTGGTTCCACTGAACAGCTGAGTCTAGAACAAACAGAGTAGAACCAACCTTTTCTCATCTACCGCTATCATGCTAATGCTAAATGCAACAAATAATGCTAACATTAATTGAATTACCATATATACACCAAATATAATAATATAATATCTTTTTGTTTTAAGATTACAGCTGTTTTTGAATTAATTACCCACCCACGTCCCACCACAGCCCTTCCATTACGTATATCGATCTCAGATAAAAAACCTTAAGACATTTTAAATAATGATCAATAAATCAACTTCATATTTGCAGACAAACAAAAAGTGTTGAAAAAGTCCTATTTCTTACCGAGTGCTGCACAAACTAAAGCGGCCGCCATCGTGTGATGTTCTGTCTTCTGCAGTTGGTGCCACATCCTGATTTCTGATGAACAGGAAACAATTCAAACCCTCGCATGAACAATATATATGTACACCTGCAGTGACGTTCAGAGTTAACCACATCGAGGTCAGAGGAACTAGATTCAAAACACTAAAGAACAGGACTAGAACAGGACTTTCTGAAGATGAGTTTTTTGGCTCAGTGCTTAATACTTAAACAACACAAATATAACTCACTATAACTGCTCTTATGGGCTGAATACACACAAGCACAAGTTTGTGTTAAATTCAGTTTATTCTGCTGCTAAATGCTGCATGTTCTTGTGTTTTAACATGACACAATTTATATTGCATAAGCTAACATGCTAACAGGTTTGGATTTGAACAGGTTTTAGTAGTATTTGAACAGGTTTTAGATGGATCTAAACAGGTTTCAGTTGGATTTGAACAGGTTTTATTTGGATTTGATCAGGTTTTAGTTGGTGATACGCAGCAAATTATTTTTCACGTGGCAACTGTAAAAAAAAAAAAGTGACATAGCCATGACCCATTAGCCTGGCCAGCCAGACAGCTTTCTCATTGTATTACATTCAGAGAAAGTCAGTCTGTGATCGTCCAATCTGCTCCGATTTCTGCTCCGGCGCTTTCTTTCCGACCAATCGTCGCGAGGGAGGCGGGATTTTGGTTCGCGCGAGAATTTTTTTCAACCAAAACAGGACGAAATAAGCACTGAACTCGATATTTAACCTGTGTCCTCTGATGTTTCTGACAAAAACAACAGAAGTCATTCACCGAAGCATCTTCTCTCTCGAGCCACGCTGCTGTACGCTGTGGTTTGTTGAAAACTAGAATAAGTTTCGCTTTCCTTCCGTCACATCCGTGGTTTCTCTGATTGGTTCACTCTATAGAATGTATAAATACTCAGCGAGCGTTAGTTCTGCACATGGTCCTGCCTTGAAATCCTGGTTAAACCCCGCAATCCCAGACTGACTTTCTCTGTATGTAATACAAAGAGAAAGCCTAATGACTAATGACAGCTCTAATACTGACCTCACAGCACCACCCTGTGACAAAAACTATGTACTGCAGTCATACGTGAGAACTAAAGGAAAAGTCTTTCTTGTTGTTCTCTTCTTTTACCTAAATTATGTCAAACACAGTCAATGTTCAATGTTTTTATGGGATATTAAACTCAAAGCAGATATAAAACACAGGCCAGAATTACACTTCAGTCGTGTTGAAGAGAATAATGAAGAATCATTTTAATGTTTAGTGAGATTGAGAGAGTGAGACTTTTAATTAAGGATATGACGGACATATCGTTAAATGGACTTCCTGAGAAAGTGAAAGTCAAAAAGCTTTTAGTTTAGTTTAGACCGAGCTCACTCCTCGTTTCACGCGACACTGTCTTTTATCTGAGTTTATGGCGCGAGTAAATCTGAGGATATTCCTCCTTCTCGTTTCGGCGACCGTAGTCTCCAGTCCCAGTGACGCTCCTGGTAAGTTTTAATCTTTATTTTTTCACTTTTATTCACTTTTGTTCCGTCTTTGTTCTTTTCCGCTGTCGCCCCTCCCCCTTTCAAGGTTTCCATAGCAACGCACTTACTGCCATTTTAAACCAAAGACTAAAGTTTAGATTAAAAAAAAATAAAGCTGTATTTGTAGAAGAGTGTGTTATTCCAGTCCCAGATTCATGTAAGAGTTTATGAAACAGTTCATGTTTGTGTTTCTGGTTTAGCTTTGGTTTAATATTAAATAACAAGTATTTGTCACAGTTTTTTTTAAAAGGGATGGACATTTTAAAAACAATTACCACTAAATATTTTGTCATATCATATAATTTCATGTTAATATAATTCAGGTTTTCCAGGGCTGCCCACTTTACAAAGACCCTTGGAGTGAGACTTTCTGGGGCTCACACATACCACCTCCATTTCACATGAGGTTATGGTATTTTAGCTGGATATGGTGAGAGGAACAAAGGTGTGACTGCACTGGACCCAAATCACAAACTTGAAGGCTTTAAAACTGAAAAAGATTCAAGGCCATATTCTTCTTAAAACCCTTCATTTCATTCTGTCTCTGAGGTCGGAGCTAAAAGTTTATGGTCAGCTCTAAACTTGAAATGGATTAGTATTTTGGAGGAAAAACTGGTCTGGTTTTATTTTTCAATAAAAGAGAATCAGGAGAGGTCCCTAGGCTGATTTTGGAGGAGAGTGGAGTCTGAGACAAAAAAAGAAAATAGGGACTGGAGTTTAATCAGTCTAAAAATAAAAATATCAACATAGAAAAACAGTTTGTTTATTGTGTCATAAACTTTCAGATTTGATACTTCTTCTACATTTCTTTAAAATGTACATCTCAAACCAGTTGAATTATCTCCCAGCCGTAGTCTTAATGTATGTTTGTTTTGTGGACTCACCACAGAATTTTATTTTTTGCTGTTTTTCTTCAGAATCCAGTGTGATGGGTTCACATGATCCAGTTTTAGCAAAAGAAGGCAGTGAAGTCATTTTACCTTGTCATCTGGAGCCTCCGTTCGATGTGTCGACGCTGACAGTGCAATGGAAACGAGGTAATGAAACTGTGCACAGGAGTCGAGATGGCACAGACGAGCCAGACGAGCAAAGCAAGACTTTCAAAGATCGGACTCAGCTTTTCCATCATGAAATGGCTTCTGGAAACATTTCGTTAAAAATCTCTAATGTGTCCAAAGACGATACAGGTAAATACACCTGCTCAGTGCCAAAGCTGGAGAGTCAAGTCAGAAAAGACAACGTTCAACTTATAGGTAAGAACGATGCAACTGTTTTAACAGAACAATTTTACTGAGAGTGTGTGAAGCTTGTCATTTTACTTGTGTTTCTTTTTCTTTGTCGTGCAGTGGAACCTGAGAATATGAATAACAGCTCTAAAGCGAACGGTAAGACAAAAACCACAAAAACCACAGCTTCACCTGCACAGACACTTGTCCTAATGTTGTTGTTGTAAACAAAAGCTCATTGAGCCTCATTCCTGAATGTTTTCGTACAGAGCTTCATAAGTATTCCTCCAAAAAGAATTTCTAAGAACGGTCTAAGTTGGAAACAGTTTGATTCCTTTTAGCGTCGAGTGTTTAACGCTGTGCCACTCACTTCTCTTTAACACAGCATTGAGACAGAGTTAACATAGTATTAACAAAAGAAACGCCCGGTCGATGCCCCAATCTGGACATAACACTGCAGATGATTTATTAATGTTGTAACAAATAAATAATGAATGTAAATATGTAGTGGGTTCATGTCGGAGCTAGAGGGGTAAAAGAGAGCTTTTCCTGCTTCTTAGGATCTGTTGATCTAGAAGAACCTTCAGTTGAAAACAACATAACAGATCTATTTTACTGAAGTGTGTGAAGTCATTTTACTCGTGTTTCTTTGTCGTGCAGTGAAATCTGGGAATAAAGTAAATAACACATAATGGAAACTGATGAAGATTCATTTTCTGACTTTTTCTTGAGAAAAAACATAACACAGTCTCACCTGCACATCTTCGTCTGTTGACCTTGTTTCTTCTAGGTTCCAAAAGTGTTGGTGAAATTATTGGGATTGTTGTCGGAGTTTTGGTTGGCATCATCATCATCATCATCATCATCATCATCATCATCATCAAACCATGGAAAAAATACAGACCAAGTAAGCTACTTTTGATTTGACCATGTTCTACGAGAATAGATCACCATTTTAACCATCTGCACAGACCAGTTTCCCTGTGGGTCCAGCTCCAGTCCCACAACGCCGTGTTCATGCAGCTCCAGTTTGACCCGTGTTAAATCCTCTCAGACGTTTATTCATGACGCACTCAAACTCTAAACAGTCTGTGACAGTCTGAGAGTGAAAAACATGATCTCGGTCCAATTAGGAGCATTTTAACATTTATTCCATTTTAAACCAGATTTAAACATAAATATAAATGATCCATCATTTTTACGACCTCTTTAACAGCGCTGAGTAATTAAATTAATTAAAAAATGTATCATTCATTTGTTGGGCCTCACTTAACTCCTATTTTTTTTTTATTAATTCTTTATAATAACTTCACACTATTAAGTAACGGTTTATCTCATAATTTACAAAGCATTGTTCCTACTTTAATAAGCATCGTTCAGTTATAAATATTGACATGAATGTTTTTGTCTTAAATAATAACCTCATGTTCAGTGACACTGTCTAAATATTGATTATTCTTGAATTTATCATCAATCACATGTTGATAAATGCTTTAATACTTCCAATAGTGAGTTGTTATTATGGGTTGGCATATTTTATTTTATTTTTGCACTTGGTTACTTAATTTCCAAATACAAATAATCATGAAACATGGCAGACAATCTTTTTAATGTAAAAAAAAGAAAGCCTAAGCTTTCTCTTTAACTTTTTTTCCATAGACTTAACAGTGCAGCTTTATATTCCAATAAAACTGGTCCAGGATCATTTTAGATTTGTATTCATCTTTAAAACAAGTTTATTTACGTTGGTACAAATATATTTTGTCCACAGGAAATCAGAGGAATCAAGAAGCAAACCCAGAGTCTCTGTTGATCCAAATGGAGCCGATCAGGAGCAAGTGCCTCTGAATGATTTCAATAACGCGAGGCCAGAAGAAAGAGTTTAATCACAGCAGTATGTTTAAAAAACACTGCATTTAACAAACTGGTTTAAATGAAGCTCTATCAACTCCCAAAGCCACAGTCAGATGAAGCAGATTGGTTTTGTCTAAGCTTCTTGAAAAACTCACTTTATATTTAGCCTGGCTTCCTGTTACACAGTGAGGTAGAAAAGTAACAAGCCTCTAAAGCTCTTTTCACACTTCCTCTGAGATCTGCAGCTGTTTGAACTTTCTACTGTTGTTTCTACTGTGAATAAGTTGCACATGTTTAAATAAATTTAGTTTTAATATTAGAGCAATAATCACCGCAAAGGACTTGGCTCATTTGTCTGTTAGCTTCATGTTAGCTTATGTTAGCTCGGTCCGGATTATTCACGGCATCTACTAACACAACAAATGTCAAGTCTTTACGTCCAGGTTGAATGTCTGAAAAGGGCTCAAGAGAAGCTCATTTCTCATGATTTAGACTTAATCTTTCCGAGGGTTGACCAATCACAGTGATGCAGATGTTAGCATTAGCTAAAGATCAGAACACAATAGAGGACCTTTAAAATGACCAAATCAACTCAAAGTATGTATAAAGGGAATTATTTTGCCAAAAAAAAGTACTTGAACACTTACAAAAAGCCATATTTAAATGTGATTTTGTGTAGTGCAGTTTTATTACCACTTTATCAGTACTGGTATTATTGAAGGTGTAGCTTGAAAGCAAGAATTGCAAGTAATTTTGCACTGTATTCCTTTTTGCACTAAACTAAACAGAGGTAACTAGTGACAACGCTGAAACTGTTTAGAAGTCCATGACTGGAAACACTAAGAAATACCAGCAGTAGAAAACTCTTTGTTGCAGAATCTTGTTATCTTGTATGTTACATTTTACATTTCTGTGCAATTTTAAACACAACAGACACTTTGAGCATCTAATTTTTCCTTTTATAATGATCCATAACATGAACTAGCTAAACTTGACCTTGATAGAAACAACACAGCAGCTCTTGAATGTACAAACTAAAGCTCACTTTTACTGTTTGTTGATCAGATTATATTTAACATAAATAAATCTACTGTTGCCATAAAGATGGAGAAATACCACTACAAATACCACCAATACTGATGTGTTTTAATCTATAGACAAACACTTTATATAATCACAAATATCTATGCATGACTTGTTTTGAATATTATGTGATTGTCTTTTACTTAACGTTATTTGTGCTTTTATTTTTAAGGGTGTCATTTGTTTCTATATTTGCTAAAACTCTACGGCTGCACCAGAGTAGTTCAACTGAGTTCTTTTTATTACTGGGAAAATGACCCAAGCAGGAATCAGTCATGGGTCTTATGAGTTAATGGTACGCACTTTTGGGGAGCCACTGAGGTTCAATATCTTTGAGTATTATTCAGGTTTTCTTGTGTAGGGAAAGTATTTTGATTGGTGCTTGGTTTTTTTCAGTGAGTTTTGTTTGTTGAGCTGTAAACCAAAAAAGTCAAGAAAAGTGAACGACTGTTGCGTACCACACGCTAGCAACCAGAGTTTTAATGGGTTTGAGTTATTGTATGTAAACGAGTGGACTTTATTGTAAGTTCTCTGGATTATTTCCAGAACAACACAATATGGACAAGGTTTTTAGACACACTTTAAACTAATCTCATTCAAAATCAAAGGGAAACTACTTTGTGTTGAAGCTAAACTGTCAATATGCTCAGTTCCTATGTTTGTCCAGACTTCATCGAAGGGTTTATCAGTGACATTTAAATACTTTGGGAAAAAATGCTTGTTGACAGATTTAGAAAGTATAAAATGAAAAGAATAATGGGACCTCTGTAATTCTGGTGAATGTAAAACTGTGAAATACAGCATTGTGTTTACAAGGGTTAAAAAAAACATAGGGCAATTTTATATATTTGAATAGAAATCCTGTTTAGTTTGTATTTTTTGTACATTTGCACTAAATAAAATGTTTGAAAGGAAGAAGCATTTTGTTTTTTTCCGTTGGATTGAAATTGGAACGAGAAACCAGGAAATGGTAAACTACACTGTTTTGAATTGAATAAATGCATAAAAGTCAAACTAAATCTTAGCCGACGTCTTTTTGTGGTTTTAAAACTGGCCCATTGTTGTTTTTGTTTCCGAGAAGTGTCCTTTAACCTCGTTTCACTGAAGAGAACCTCGCCACAGACGGAAACTTCAGTCTGAAAAAGGTGAAAATAAATCACTTGTGTTCATTTATGTCCATCTCAAGAACAAACCACGAGACGCAGGGTTATTTACATTTGGGGGAGTTTCGATGGACGGATGTTAAAAGGTCAAACGGAAAATCTAAGTTGGAGCCTACGTTTGTAAATCAAAAGTAAACACATTCTGAATCTGGTTAACTGTCCTCAAAACAAAATCTAAAATGAACAAAACTATTATTAATATTATCTAAGCTTATCTAATTTAGTTTTGTCACATCTGAAAGTTTGTCTTGAGCTTTTAATGCAAAGAATTCCTCCAGTGAAGACTTTATTTGTATGTTTTTCACCAAGGAACATAAGAGACTGGGTTTAAGGAGAGTAGTTTTCCTGCAGCTGGCTCCACTCAGAAAAGTACCAAACAAACCTGGAAACACGAAAAAAAAGAAGAGGCAAGTAAAAAAAACAAAAATAGTGGGACTCAGTATTTTCTGTTCATACTGTTCATTTAAAAGAAAAAAGGGATTTAAATACATATATCTGACAACACCTGCATGAATCAACACGATTTATGGGAATTTGAGCAAAGTAAATGAATAAATTACAAGATATGAAATTAGGCAGGTTGTTCTCTTGTTTTTTTCAGTATCCACTCGATTCAATGACAGAATGGAGACCGGTTTATGTTTGTTCCTGCTGCTTTCAGCCTTTATGAAACTGTATTTGAGGTCACATGACTCCGAAAACACAACGGCAAGCATTTTATGTGAGATTATATTAATATTGTACCATATTTTTTTTGTCACTCTAACATTTAAAGCATAAACCCTGATTTTCCGGTCTTTTTTTTTTTTTTTTTTTTTTTTTTTTTTTTTTTTTTTTGTGGGGGGGGGACGACAATTATCTCCTCCTCGTTAAACATTACGCGATTGAATTGACAGTATTTATCTGTGTTTTACGTTGCCTCCCTTTTCTCTGTTGATGCTTTTCTTTTTTCAGCTGTTTCTCTGTTAAAAGACATATTCAGCTGAAAATACACTTTATCTGCAGCTATTAAACTTCCTGGAACGTCATGTGACAAGTGTCGACCAATGGGAGCGCTCCTTTTTGGAGCATGTGATTGTCCAAGGTTTTCTGTTCCTGAATAGAGGTTCTCATCTATTACAATCCCTTACAATAAACAGGAGATGGATCAGAAAGACTGTTTTTACACAAATAATTGATTTTACAATAAACTGTGGGTTTAAACCAATTTCTCCAAAGAGAAAGGTCTCATGTTTCTTTAAACTGAGGTTGTACAAAAAACAAAAAAACAATGGCCTCCTGTTGTTGTGGTTGGTTGCTGATCAAACTTGTCATGACAACACTTTTTACATTATTTCCTTCTGTGTCTCTGATGAAAAGTGCAAAGTGGACAAAAAAAAAAAACAGAATTGAGGGCAGCATAAAGCTTCATGAAGTGTCTTTACATCCGCTTTGAAACCAGCAGCAGCCTCTGAGGTTTGGTTCAACCACAACTGCAAGAGCTAAAACACATCAGAATGTGAGTACAAAGGAATCAATGGCACTGAATTATTAATAAAACATAACCGTTTCTGATCAAAATCAAATCCATTTTGTGAGTTTTCTTTCCAGGACTGCACAAAAAGTTCAAGGACATTTTTTTCTAGGAGTTTTTTTTCCACTTTCCATTCATTCATTTCCTTTTGGTCTGATATATTCCAGGTTTTCCAGACTTTCCAGGTCCAGTTTGTGTTTGTGTTTGTAAATCCAGACTTAAATCTTTTTGTGAAGTTCGTCACGTCACACTGCGATTTCCATAATGACGTCAAGGCTCCGTCTTCGTTTAGTGTTGGTCTGAGCTGCTGAAAAAACACAAGACAAACAGAGAAGAGGCCATTTTAGGATGTTTCCCGTGGAGTAGAGTTTATTCAAGACCTTAATCTCACCTATTCTCTGTCTGTCTCTGTAAATGAGCCCCAGCAGCACCGTGGACATCAGGTAGGGGGCGCCCACAACCACGTGACACAATACACGGAGCACGGACAACGGACAAGACGCTGTGGAAGAAGAAGAAGAATCTGGAGAGAAATGGGAGCAGATTTTAGTTTGTGAGAAATAACTTTTACTTGTCTGTCGGACTGGACTCGTACCTGTGGCTTCTCCGTCCGACGAGGAGTTACCGGGTTTTGTAGAGTTGCCTGAAAAATAAAGAAAAGAAACATTTAATCTGTTGTAACAGGAATCATCTGTAAAAAAATTAAACCTTGAAACGTCATCAAGGCTTATTATCAAGGATTTTAATAAATGAGGGTAATCAGTCACGAAAGGAAGGTTTGTCCAATCACAGCTCGCTTCAGGAAAAAGGAGCGCTCCCATTGGTCGACACTGACGTCAACAAGGAAGTAATGGCTACAGATAAAACTGTATATTTAGCAGGGTTTTTTTTTTTAAAACAGCAAACAGTGGAAAAAATAAAAACAGAGAAAAGGAAAAGGGAGGCAACTTGAAACAGGGATAAATACTGACAATTCAATCACTCAACTTTTAATGAAACGTAGATAATTGTCGTTCTGACGCTGAAGTTGGAGCTAAACGTTTGCATTTCAGTTTGGTGTAATGTGGATAAATTGGTCTGGTTTTGGCAAGAGACGGCCCTCAGCCACTTTAACTTTACAAAACTTAACCAAAATACACTGGCTGTAAATATAGTTAGGGTTTGCTAGTTAGTTAAATAGTAAATTGTGGAGTAACAGGCTTCAGAGCTACAACTTAATGTAGGTGTTTGTCAATTTAATCCATGTTTTTAGTTTGTATTACAGTCTAGAGCAGTGGGTACTTTAGTTTTTTTGAGCAGTATTCAGGGATCTTCAGAAGTTTTATTTTTCAGACTGAAATTAAAAATGAAAACCCGAGCTGCTTTTCTCTCCTTTTTTTTTTTTTAATGCAGCTCCATTATCCTCCACCAGAGAGATTTTATTTTGTCCAAATAAAACCCAACTACAACTATTTGAGGCAATGAAAGTCCAGCTAAAATCTGTTAAAATCTATTAATGTCAAACTGAAACCATTTAGAACCTGTTAAAGTCCAACTAAAACCAATAAAATCAAAGTAAAACTGCTTCAAGCCCAACAAGAAGCACTTAAACTGTATTTAACCTGAACTCAACTCACTTTAGACCTGTTTATGTCCAGAATCTTATGTGTATATGAACAAATATGAGATGGTAATAGTGAGTAGATTGATCCTGGTTTCAAACATTTCAAAATTAATTAGAGCTACATTCATTATGAAAAGTAAAGCAGCGATATTGTGATTTTTAAATATATTTTCACATAAACGTACCAGTAATGGTGATGTTAACGATGTCAGTGCGAACGCCGTCTTCAGACTCGCACCAGTACAACCCGACGTCCGACGGATAGATGTTTTTGATGAAGCAGGGCGATCCAGGCTCGACCGATCCCCACCCGAACAAACACGTCCTGACGCCGCCGTTTTTCGTACTTCTCTTCACTCTCCAACCGTTCACGTGGTCCTCGCAGCTCAGAGACACCGAGTCGTACAAGTTAAACCCAGATTTATCCGGAGAAACGTGGATACAAGCCGCCGGGAAAAAGACGAAAATGGAGAAAGCTGAGAAAGAAAACAATTAACAAACAGAGAAAAGGGAGGCAACGTGAAACAGGGATAAATACTGATAATTTAATCACAATTTTTGATGCTGAAGTCAGAGCTAAAAGTTTGGGTTAAACTCTAAACTTCAGTTTGGTGAAATGTATTAGTATTTTGGAGGAAAAATTGGTCTGGTTTTACAATAAATGGGTCAAAAACATGTCTGAGTTTGGATTTGTCAGTACCCATTTCTTAAATGCATAAAATATTTAATGATTTTAGAAATTTGTTGAATTTTGTTGTGAAATGTTTTATAGTGTTACTCTACAAATAGCAGACTTACATTAAATCCTCTATTTCAGAATATTTTGGTTGAAAGTAACGCATAACAATGAATCAATGTAAACTATATTAAAAAAAAACATAAAAAACCAAACTGCAAAACTGTGTCTTTCTCTGAGGCAGACATTTAATACATTTACAGAGAGATTTAGGTGACAACAGGATGTAAAAGAAGGTGTGAAGCTTGAACCACAAAAACAATGAAGAAAGAAATGATGAAGAAAGCCAGAGGTGAGATTAAAATACAGTTTTACGGAAACATAAAACCATTGGAAAAGTTGGTGATTAGTTCCATTTGAAAAGAGAGTTGGTTTAAATAAAAGTTTGTACTCACGCAGCAGAAAACAGAGCGGTGTTAGCTTCATCCTGTCGACCGTCTCAATGATGACTGCTCTGATTTCCACCGACAAACCCCTCCTTCACTGTTTCAAACCAATAATGAGGCCAAGTGTCTTTATAAAATAACTTTGTAAAAAAGCACAAGTTCCTGCTTAAATTGTAAAAGACTCCACCTGATATTTCTGTCAACAACAATAAATCCATAAACGATAAAAGCCAGTGTCACAGGTTTGTATTATTTTTCAGTTTTGATCTTGTTTTATTCAGTTTGTCAAAAGTACTACACTTTCATGATTTTGTCACTAGGGGGCAGTGTTCATCTGAATTGAATTACACTGAGACTGACGCGACAAAGTGGTTTATTTTATTATTTAGACTTTATTACTTACAAAATACAGTAAAAATATAAACTCATTTTATAACATTTTCCAAAACACAGCCACTCATATTAATATTTACAGATATAATACTATAATACAGTATATACATAACCATAACCTCCCAAACACACAAAAGAGAATAAAGTGATAACACAACAAAGTGCAACAAAGCATGAAATAACAGAAAAAATAAAGCTTATTGAGATTATTAAATGGAAAGGTAGGCATTATGCCATTTTTCTTTTCATTTTTAGAAATAAAGTTCCATTCATTAAACTATTTTCATCAGCTTATCATTAACACCGGGACAATAACCGGGTTATCGCAGGGTTAACACTTAGAGACAGACAGAGAACCACTCACATTATTTACAACAATTATGTACAGTTATGTTTTCATTTTACAAACACAGGGATTGCTATTTGTAAAGAACTGTTAAGTCATTTTGCAATAAAGCTAGGTTTTGGATTTTGTTTATTGTTTTCTGTTTATTTCATTAGCCTTTTTTAGATTTTGTTTTTTTAACATACAAAAAATCTTTATTTAAAATTGTGAAAGTAAAGAAAAGACTCATTAAAAAACAGTAGTGAGCCATTTCTTTAAAAGTAAATTGTAAAACATAGACTTGAAAAATTAAGATTTGTTTTTGTAATGAAAGCTAATGCTGCTACTTAGCTAGCTAGCATGAAAGTGCTATGAGATTATCTATAAACAAAACAAGAAAGAGCCCTAGAATTACACATAAAATAGAGCATTAAAACTGATGAAGTAATAGTTTATTTATTAGACTGTAAAACTATTAGTAATTAAAGGATGCTACAGTAATTGATGATTGCATAGTAAAATGTTTTTGTAGTTTTAGTAAAAGTTAATGCAGGTTCTTAGCTAACTAGGGCAAAAGTGCTAAAAATAACGTTAGGGAGAAAATAAAATAAGCTTCTTGTATTTGTCAAAGGTATTGAATTAAACTATTTTCAAGTGGTTGAAGCATTAAACTAGAGAAATTCTAAAAGTTTCTCTAAATGATCAGGGAGAACTCTGCTCCGGCTCTTCCTGCAGTTGTTCAAATTTTTGGGAACGCGAAAACATGGAATCTGAATACCTGCGACGGAAAGTTTTACTGTCAAAAAAAGGCTGAGGATTTTGAAGACTTTGTGAACGAATAATACCGTTCGTTCTAGTTGGAGCAGGGTCGATACCGTTAGCGAGACCCGAGGAAGGAAGGTCTGTGAGACTTTCTTGAAGCGAAGTACAATCGATCGCAGCGTCTTGTCTCGTTAGTGTCTTGTTTTTGAATTTGACTGGTTTTGAGGGCTCAGTAATTTCACAAGTTGCTAACTCGTCATTTATACCGTTAGCATTAGCATTAGCCTCGGGGAAAAGCTCAAACAGGCTGCCGGCTTTTCTGTCAGTTTTATGAGTGACTGAACCGGACGTGGAGCTGATCAAGTCCGGTTCTTGGGTCAAAGTGTTTTGGGTCTCGCTGATCTCGGGGATTTCGACGATGACGCTTTTACTGTTGTCGGGTTCGTCTTGTTTCAGAAGATGCTGGGCTTCGGACGCGGTTGAACTTCCATTCGAAGGTTGTCGGACCACTTTGTCTTTGGCTGTAAATGAAAAAAAAAGCAATTTTGTAAGTGGTATTTCAAATTAGAAAGAAAATTCAACTAATATACCTTATTTAAGATTAATTAAGTGAGATTAAATACGTTTTTTTCTTCCCAATTCTTTGGGACAACATCTCTGTTGGTTACATGCACAATTATTTTATTAAAGTATTTTTACTTGCTTGAAATACACCAAAAAAAAAAAAGTTGTAATGCTGTATTTATAATTTTTTTTTAAATTGTCGTCAGGTGCTTTCAACTTGTGAGGTCTGAATATTATTGCTATTCTCAGACTGACTCTAATATAAAAACTTTAATACGTTGCCCTTCACTTCGTACAGTTTTTATGTCACATTATTTACCGATACATGGTAAATAGAATATTACCTCTAATTAAATAAAATTAAATGTTCATAAGGCACATGTATCACATATAAAAGCAGAAAAGGAGATTTTAGGAGAATTTTTTTCTTTTATTCCTGTTAAAAGATTGTCTGTGGATTGACAAAAAGGTAACTCTTATGTGAGCAACTAATAGTAATCCCATAGTGTAAACTGTATTAATGATGCATAGAACACAGGGCACCACCGATTTTATTTTATATTTTTTGTGTCTTTTTTTTTTTTTTTACGTGAGCATTTGTATATTTTTCAACTTGGTAAAACTTATTAATATTTATTTATTTATTGTTATTTTTTATTTGCCAGCAGTGTAGTTTTTGAGTGGCAGCAAAATCAGAATTCACATCAGAATTTATGCTAAAAAGCAAGTATCCATAAATAGAAAGGATTAAAACCAGACTAACTGGATCATATGAAACCAGGAAACAAAAGATCTATACCAATGATGATTAGAACTTGACTTAATCTAATCACAGAATTTAAAAAATGTAATATTATTTGTATATGTAGATGTATATAAATATTAAAGATGGAAACCTGGGATTTTTTTTATTTTTTTTTCCATCTTGTGCAAAAGTAAACTCGCCTAAACCCTTTTTATGGTCACATTTGAAACAGTAGATTATATCAGAGTTGTCTTCATCTGGAGTTGGCTTCTTACCAGATCCACAGCATTTCTTTATCACAAGAACAACTCCCAAAACGACCAGGAAGATAAACCCTGTCCCGACTCCAGCGTAGACCATGGGCCAAGTGCAGGACTCTTTATTTTCTTTTACAACAGCTGCAGAAAAGATAAGGCTTATCAATGACAGAGCTAACTAGCACAAAATAAAGGAGTGTTATCTTGGTGAAATGACAGCGCTGTTATGTGCTATTACTTCCCATAATATAGTTAAAAACATTCATTTTTAGAGCATTTGATATAGCCTAATTTTAGTCTGTTATTTATTGTTTTTAAATTTTATTTTTATTTTTTCTTTGGAAGATTTTATGTGCATTTGGGTTTTTTTTATTCTTTCAATGTAAAGCACTTTGTAAGTTTGTTTAGAAAACTGCTATATTATTATTATTATTATTATTATTATTATAAAGCCAAAACATTATGTAATAGACCAAAAAATGTACTTTTAATATGTATAAAACTGGGCCAACAAGATGTTTATAATAAAATAAATAAAAAGTAAATAAAAGCATGTATTTTCTCGTAAAGCTGAGACACGCTCTGATCAACACAGCAGACATTGTTTAATTAAAAATATGACAAAACTAAACTCATGAACAGCTTTTGAAATTCATGTAAAAAGCATGTGTTGCAGAGGTTCGGTTAGCATTAGCATTAGCATTAGCTCACACAGGTGTGTCTTTACCTGGAATGAGCAGCTGCGTGTCCCGGCTCTGGTTTATCTCCGTGAACTCGACTCTGCAGGAGACGCTACGACAAAGAAAACACAACTCTTTAGTGACTCACGTCCGAGGAATTCAGTAAAGATTTAACTCAACAGTAGCGTCTTTGTTTTCAGATTCAAGCTCGTGTTTTTGTTGTAAATCAGCCTCAGCTTCTTCTTTTTTATTGTTTAAACCCATGATTCACTCAAACCATAAACCATTTGCACAGCACTTTTAATTTTTTTCCCCATTACACTGTATTTTAACTACTTTTTTTTTTTTTTAACAAGCTTTTTGCAGAATAACCACGTCACTGTTAAATCCATGCAGTTGTTGCATTATAAAGTTGATTTGGTAAATATAAAATAAATATAAAAACCAGCAGTCATCTTCTACAATGGCAACACTATTTGTCTAAACACTGACTTTAGTTTGAAGGAGATTTGAGGATTAAGAGATGTTTTAAAGCGATAGTGTGTTTGTACAGGCTCCTTATCTAAAGACAGTGAGTTATCTTTACTTAGAGACATTTACTGCTATTTCCACTGGAGTCTTTCACAAAATCAAAGCTTGCCAAGACCATAACTTGTCGGTAAGTTCGTATTATTATTGCAACTCGATGTTAAACAGACTGTTTTTGATATTATTTCAGAAATTCCCAAATAGTAAAATCAGATAAAGTGTATTTTCAGCTGAATATGTCTTTTAACAGAGAAACAGCTGAAAAAAGAAAAGCATCAACAGAGAAAAGGGAGACAACGTAAAACACAGATAAATACTGTCAATTCAATCACGTAATGTTTAACGAGGAGGAGATAATTGTCGTCCTGACGCTGAAGTCACAGCTAAGCTAACGCTAAACTCTAAACTTCAGTTTGGTCAAATGGATTAGTATTTTGGAGGAAAAACTGGTCTGGTTTTATTTTTTAATAAAAGAGAAGCAGGAGAGGTCCCTGCTTTTGGAGGAGAGTGGAGTCTGAGACAGGGACAAGAAAAGGTACATTTAGTTTTGACATTTATTGAGTGTGTCCTTTTTAATAAATGGCAAAGAAATCCACACTGGTTCTTGACCCGGACTCATTCTTGTCTTATTCTTGGTTAAAGGGGTTTTCATGTTATAAAAAGCTCCAGTGAAAGTATAAATACAAACATATGTGTAGTTTGATGGTGGTTGTATTTACGGTCCGTGCCAGGTTTAAATGAGGGTCTAATTTGAATCATGTTTAGTCAACAGCGTTTTGTTTCCGTGAGTGGAACAAAGTGATGTCAGGCCTTTACCTTTTGGTCGAGGTCGGCGCCGTGACTCTCTGGGTCACAGTGAAACATCCGGCGGAGTTCCCGGGACTTCTCTGGGGTTTGTCTGCCTCCAGAGCGTTTCCTCGTTCGTCCCAAAACCTGAGGCGTGGCTCCAACAAACAGACGTTTACTCCACAGCTCAGAGTCACGCCTCCGTCCTCCGACAAAACCACGGACAGCGCCGGCTCTGGAACGTCATCTGGAACGAAGAAAAGAACAAGATTAACCACAATGTTCTGGTCGTGCTTTAAACAGATCACCATGACAGTGCAGACCTGCAGAATGTTGGAAAACCCACATGTCACACCTTTCCTCAACAGCAACGCAAAACAAAACCTAGAGGCTCGACCGGGACGAGTCTAGACTAGAGTCCCTGAAGTGTCCCAAGGCACAATGGAAGATTTTATGTGGCCCTCAGCTTCAGAGATAAAATGTATGGTTTATGGCCCCCAAAACCTGTTCAAATCCATCTAAAACCTGTTCAAATCCATCTAAAACCTGTTCAAATCCATCTAAAACCTGTTCAAATCCATCTAAAACCTGTTCAAATCCATCTAAACCTGTTCAAATCCATCTAAAACCTGCTCAAATCCATCTAAACCTGTTCAAATCCATCTAAAACCTGCTCAAATCCATCTACAACCTGCTCAAATCCATCTAAAACCTGTTCAAATCCATCTAAAACCTGTTCAAATCCATCTAAAACCTGTTCAAATCCGACTAAAACCTGTTCAAATCCATCTAAACCTGTTCAAATCCATCTAAAACCTGCTCAAATCCATCTAAACCTGTTCAAATCCATCTAAAACCTGCTCAAATCCATCTACAACCTGCTCAAATCCATCTAAAACCTGTTCAAATCCATCTAAAACCTGTTCAAATCCATCTAAAACCTGTTCAAATCCGACTAAAACCTGTTCAAATCCATCTAAACCTGTTCAAATCCATCTAAAACCTGCTCAAATCCATCTAAACCTGTTCAAATCCATCTAAAACCTGCTCAAATCCATCTACAACCTGCTCAAATCCATCTACAACCTGTTCAAATCCATCTACAACCTGCTCAACTCCGACTAAAACCTGTTCAAATCCATCTAAAACCTGTTCAAATCCATCTACAACCTATTCAAATCACATCTAAAACCTGTTCAAATCCATCTACAATCTATTCAAATCCATCTAAAACCTGTTCAAATCCATCTACAACCTGTTCAAATCCGACTAAAACCTGTTCAAATCCATCTAAAACCTGTTATAATACCTGTGGTATAAGAATAACATCAGAAGAGACTGGCCCTCTTTGAACTAAAGGAACCGCTAATGACAAGGCCATGTACTTAAGACAACTTTTCCACCAAGAACAAAAGAAAACAGATGAAAACTCTTAAAGACAGCGACTGGTTTGATTGCATTGTCATTTGTTGTTTATTCAAAGGCCAAACCGTTAAGAGTTAACACCCTTCATACCTGTATAATCACCAGTGTGTTGGAAAACCCGGTTTGTTTTATGAATCACACTCAGGGATGATGTCTTTGGTTAAAACAAACTCTGGATTGCTCTGTTTGTGAAACATCTGAAACTTATGAGACGTCTTTTGGAAACTGGTTTAGTTTGTCACACGAAGAAATGACATTTTAAACAAAAACTGAAGCTAAAGCTGGAGCTAAAGCTAAATGAGACGTGTAAAGGCTCAAAGCTACATCAGCAAATAGGAAACTTGCAGCAAAAATTCAAGTAAACGTTAACAAAATAAGTACAAGTGTAATATAAGCCTTGTACTTCAACATATTGTATGTTATTTTTTATGGAAGTCCTGCAGGAGCTGTTTATGAAAAAATATATAGTATATAGAAATAGATCAGATGATGAAGATGCCTTAGAAACTCTGCTTTGTCCTAAGCTTTGATGCAAGTTTTTCATCTCTGCGTAGTCTTTAAGTAATGGAACTAAAACACTCATCAGTCACTGTCACTTGTTGGAAAAAGTAAAAATGCCTTTCATAACTTTATAATCACGGCCCGTTGAGTTGGAAAAAGCTTTGATTTTAACGCCCTTCTTTATGAATGGAATAATGACTCTTATTAAAGTGTCCTCCTGTGACTGTTTCCTGATTACTCAATACATTCAGACCTTTTTCAACCTCAAAGCCACAGATCAGCTTTGTGCATGTTTTATTCAAGTTTCACTTCCTTGTTCACTCTCACTGTTCTGCACAAACTGTACAAAGCTCCTGAGGATTTGTAGAATCAACAAAGACTTAAGTGGTGCATTCCTAAAGCAAGAAGCGCATCCAATTTCTTTCTTTAACTTTTATACAAACAAAACTGTATTATTATGAAAACAAGGAAGATTTCTAACATTGCTACTCACAATTTGATGCAGCCACTTCCTAATTTTTGACACTTGAAGCTATTTTAAGCTCCATGACTGTGCATTTAAACTGGTCGCGTTGCTTTGTGAAGCTTGCAGCGAATATTTGTCATATTTTATGCTTTCGTGTTGACTCTAACAGTACAATTTTATTTCTTAAAAACCCTCAGACCTGGCCATTATTCAGTTCACTTTATTAGTCCTTGTTAAAATGCAAGACTTAAGCAAGGTTCAAATAAGTAAACAAAGTAAGAACTAATCTAAAGTGGTGAAATTTGGCAAATTCAATGTGTTTTTTACGTTGCCTAAAATGGTTCTGAACTGGACTCATCTCGAGGCCAGGATTTTCTTCTGAAGACTTAGCCACTTTTTACAGAACTAAACGTTTCTAAAACTTACATCTCAGCTTTAAAAAGATTTATTTTAAAACCTAATTTAAATCAATGCAATTCAGAACAAACAACCCAGATTATATAATGTCAATTAAACTAATAATGTTCTGCAGCATATTTTCTCAACCACGTCCCAAATTAAAACATCACCTTAAAGGTTTGTGCTGATGTAATATTACGCTGCATGACGTACGACAATTCTTAGTCTTAGTCAGAAAGCTCTAAAGTTATTGCATAATTAAATTTACTCTATTACATTTAATAGTACGTGTTATAAGGCAATAATTGAACAGGAGCCAAAATATTGTTTCAATTGAGTCCAGGCTCATTAAGCAAAGAAGTGGCCACAAATTAAATGTAATTATGTAATAATAATTCATCTACTGAGGTCATTCATAATTAGTATTTATGTAAATGTAATTATGTATTAACATCAAGGTAAAAATCCCTGGAGTTTTTACAGTTGTCTCTAATGTCAGTGAATGCACCACAGCTCTGAACAGATTCATATCTTTAGATCTTTATCTCACACTGAATACAACTATTTACAGACTTTTTACTGTGCCTAACACAACAGATTCTGGATAAATGTTAAATCACTTTCATTAAACGCAGCAAGTGCACGAGGTCACATCTTTGCCTTTGATAAAGATATGTGCCAAGTTTTAACAACAGACTCATTATGTAATTATTACATGCATCATTACAGTCAATTTGTGACGTGGGTTAGTTTTCAGTCGAAAACATGGTGGCTGTTTTTTACTGTTGCGTTCAGTTTGAAAGTTTAATCTCCTAAAGCTTTTGTAACAAGAATCATCTGAAAAAATTCTTTCTACTGTTTTTAATCACACGCCTCATCTCAAATCTACCTTTTGTGAAACAGGGTTTAGATGGATTTGAACAGGGTTTAGATTGATTTGAACAGGGTTAAGATGGATTTGAACAGGTTTTAGTTGGAAATGAACACCTTTTAGTTGGATTTGAACAGGTTTTACATGGACTTGAATACGTTTTAGATGGATTTGAATAGGTTTTAGTTGGATATGAACAGGTTTTTGATGGACTTGAATTGGTTTTAGTTGGAAATGAACAGCTTTTAGTTGAATTTGAACAGGTTTTACATGGATTTGAACAGGTTTTAGTTGGATATGAACAGGTTTTTGATGGACTTGAATTGGTTTTAGTTGGAAATGAACAGCTTTTAGTTGAATTTGAACAGGTTTTACATGGATTTGAACATGTTTTAGTTGGATTTGAACATGTTTTAGTTGGATTTGAACATGTTTTAGATGGATATGAATAGGTTTTAGTTGGACTTGAGCAGGTTTTAGTTGGACTTGAGCAGGTTTTAGTTGGATTTGAGCAGGTTTTAGTTGGATATGAACAGGTTTTAGTTGGACTTGAACAGGTTTTAGATGGACTTGTACAGGTTTTAGTTGGATTTGAGCAGGTTTTAGTTGGATTATCCAGATCTTTTGTCGGTGACTCACCCACGACCAGCTTCAGTGTGATGACGTTGTGTCGGTTTCGATCCCAGATGGTTTTACAGATGTAAATCCCTGCGTCCTCCTTCCTCACGTTAGAGAGCCTCATCGAGAAGTTCCCGAACTGGACTTGATCCATAAAAAGGTGGGTCCTGAACTCGTAGTCCGGGTGCTTCTCGTAGTAGACCTCAAAGTTCTGCCGGTAAACGAAGACGTACGTCGAAGGCTTCAGATCCGCTTTGGACCACTCCACCGTCGGGACCTCGGTGCCTTCGCGGAGGAACTGTTTACACGGAAGGACCACGTCTAGGCCCACGAAAGCCCGGACTTCAGCCGGCTCATCCACCAAGGATTCTCCCAGGACTAAAACCAAAATAACACATCATCAGTATTAAAGCATGAAAAGTAAATTAACACAAGACACTGACAAAGTTTCCTTAAGAAGCTTTTTGAGTAGTTAAAGATTTAGATGGATTTCAAGTGGATTAGTTGGATTTGGACAGATTTTAGATGGACTTGAATAGGTTTTAGTTGGATTTGAGCAGGTTTTAGTTGAATTTGAACAGGTTGTAATTGAATTTGAACAGGTTTTTGCTTTTTTTTAGGGGTCATTTCTACTTTTCTTTTGCATTATAATTCTACAGAAACACAGCTACTGAACTGAACGGTCGGCCATTTTGTCCACATTTGTTCTATTTGTATCTTTACAGGTTAAATGGCAATAATTCTGCTTATTTCTCTTTACTTTAGCAGGAATTCTGACATGTCTTAAAAAAACAAACAAAAAACCCCAGGTATCAACAGAAGGGCACGTGTCCTGTCAGCAGTTTCTCTATAATATTTCAACATTTTACTGTAAACACATAATAAGGGCTACAACAGTCTGTTCCTAAAGCCACTTCCTGTTTAGCTTTGTGTAACCCCTCCCTGTTACTACTCCACTCCTCTGAACACTCCCAGCTTTCGTTTTCTGTCCAACGTGACCCACATTCCACACGAGAAAGAGCGACTCGTCTGAACACGCTGCAGATGGACTTTAGTCGATACTGGAGCCGAAAACAGGGATAATTACAGTCTGAGGATGGGAAAAAGTCATAAATGTTTCCACTGTTCAGTACAAACCAGCCAGTGTTGGTTGTGTCAGCAGCTGTGTTTATTGGTGAGAAATTTAGCACCAAAAAAATACATAAAACATGACAAAAAAACAAACAAACAAACATGCATTTTATTACATTTTTAATTTTTTTCTTATGATGCACCTGAAAAGTAAGCTACCTGTGTTTTTAAATGTTATTAAAAAAATATTGGTGCAATTTTGCATTAGGTGTAAACACAATATGACACAAATTAAATTACTCTTCATTTTATGCATGAGAAGATGTATTCATTCTCTGCATTAAACCCACTTCAAGTCTTTAACCGGACTAATCTGAAGCCATTTTTCAAATTGAACGTGGCCATTTTTTGGAGAGATAGTTTGCCGTTGTCTTCAGAAATCAAACATCAGGAACAACACATAATTCTAGCCATAATTCTAATTAGTTTGTTACCATTCACAAACAGAAATATCCCCAGTTTAATGACAATAATCAACTTGTAATAGATCTTAAAATTGCAAAAAGCTATCAGTAGTTTTCCACGTAGTCATGCCTTATCACGGGGTTCAGCTGCAGTTATTGCCCCGGGGGTAACTTTACCTAGAGTCAGGTGCTTCAGTCAGTGGTAATCAGAGAAGTGACTCTGGGAAAGCCTCCTGTCTCTGTCTATTGTGGCTCTCGTGGAAAGTTACAAGTAAAAGTCGACACAATCCGGATGGTATTGCCTTTCGAGTGTTGTGTCGGCCATTTTGAATCAGGTGATAAAAGTGATTAAAGTCTGCAGCTGTTTTATTCAGAGATTGTTGGACAAAGTCATAATGTATAATTAAAAGTGCATTGTGTAAAATGAAAAAATAAAAAATGAGAGTCCCATATGTAGTATATTATGATAATGTAGTCATTTGCATCACCTAAAGACTTTTTAAACCCCATCTTGCTTTTGTTTTTTGTGATAAACTGTTTTGATTTTTGGTTAAATTTAACATATCTCAACAGTTTTATTCAAAGGCAATAGTGTGTCCCTGCAAGGCTACCGTAGAGGCTCAAAAGGCAGAAGAAAGAAGGGAAAAACTACACACCGCATATTTAAAATAATAGTTTTGTGTTAGAAAACTGAAGAAATGAACCAAAAACTTTATTAGGCCACATCCACAAAGATCAACGTCAAACCTGAAAAGGAAGAGCAAGTGTTAAACTAAATCCAGGTGAAAGGTGAGAATGTTTATAGCAGCAATTATGTATAATATAATCTGTAAACCTTAAAGAGCTGTTGCATCAGAGTGTAAGTGAATAACTGATTAGACAAAGAGAAAACTACCAACACCCAGAGACTACACCAAGACTTCATTAAAGTCAAGTCAACTGGATCAAATTGTGTAAAACTAGACCCGAAAAGACCAAAAACTAAATCTAACACTCGGAGCATACACTGTAGACTTAAAATCCCCATGAATCCAGGACTAAACCGATAAAAAAAAACAAGAACAAAGACTAAATCTGGTCAAAACAATAATAAATCCAGTGTAAAACCAAAAATGTGACACTTATTCAGGGCTGAACCAGGTCTAAACTAAGACTAATCCAGATTTAAACAACAAACAAACCCAGGACTAAACAAAGTCTAGATCATGTCTTAAACCACTACTAAAACTAAAACCAAACCGCTGCAAAGTGACAAGATGGCTGCCGTTTATTATCAGTGCAAAAAAAGCAGTTGGTGGCTCAAATGAGTTCAGTGTAATCTGAGACTAAACCGACAAAGGATCATAAAAGGTAAACATAGAAACGAGCCACTCCTTGAGCTGCAGCAAGACTCACCTGACTCTCTGTTGCCTTAAAAGTCAAATAACTGAGATAAAATGACACTAATGAATTGAAACAATGACTGACCCAGAACTAAAGACACGATAAGAAAGATTAGACCGAGGCTTAAACCAGGTCTGAACAAGTCTAAACCAAGGACTAAAGCAGGACTAAATCATGCCACAACCAGTGCTAAACATGGACTAAACATGGACTAAACATGGACTAAACTTGGACTAAACATGGACTAAAGCAGGACTAAATCATGCCACAACCAGTGCTAAACATAGACTAAACTTGGACTAAACTTGGACTAAACATGGACTAAACTTGGACTAAACATGGACTAAACATGGACTAAACATGGACTAAACTTGGACTAAACTTGGACTAAACATGGACTAAACTTGGAGTAAACTTGGACTAAACATGGACTAAACATGGACTAAACATGGACTAAACTTGGACTAAACTTGGACTAAACTTGGACTAAACTTGGACTAAACTTGGACTAAACTTGGACTAAACATGGACTAAACATGGACTAAACATGGACTAAACTTGGACTAAACATGGACTAAACATGGACTAAACATGGACTAAACTTGGAGTAAACTTGGACTAAACATGGACTAAACATGGACTAAACATGGACTAAACTTGGACTAAACTTGGACTAAACTTGGACTAAACTTGGACTAAACTTGGACTAAACTTGGACTAAACATGGACTAAACATGGACTAAACTTGGACTAAACATGGACTAAACATGGACTAAACATGGACTAAACTGGAACTAAACATGGACTAAACTGGAACTAAACTAGGCCGGGCTGTAACAAGACAAACCAGGACAAAACCAGGACTAAATGAAGACCAAACCAGACCTAAAGAATGTATAAACAAAAAAAAATCTAAATAAGAACACAACCAGGACTAAACTAGGTCTAAATCCAGACTAGACCCAGGGCAAAAATAAGGACTAAAACCAGGACTAACTTGCACCAAAGGAAAAAAAATAATTTCCCAGACTTCTGATCCAAAATGGCCGCCATTTTAAATTAAATCAGAACCAAGTGTTTTTTCAGTGCATTTTTAAGAGATGAAAAACCAAAACACTTCCTGATAGTGTTTGTCGTTTTGGAAATTTACTGATTGACTCCGGGCCGTCAGACTCTCGCGGATGTTTATTCTTTCTTTTTTTTTTTGTCACGTCTCTGGTTTGTCAGGGTTTAATTTTACGTCAAACTGTCACAAAACTATTCCAACAATGAGACTAATGCAGAAGTACAACAAATGAACAGTTTATTTGGAGAAATGCATGGATTATAGAGAATATTTATATAAGTCCATTAATAAAATAACATAAACGGCTAATTATGATGCTAGCTGCTAACTTCCTGTAAAAGCAAAATGTACATATTTCACAGCTGGTTATTCACGTAAAACTTAAAAATAGTACGTCAGATCCAATCAAATTAAGCATGAATAACAGAAAATAGGAAAAAAACAGACTCAAAGGGAAACTAAAGCTGGAGTGGGAGGTCAGACCAGGTGAGTTTCACAAAGATTCACTTTCTACTGAGACACATCTCTATAGTAACGTACAACCTGTTCGCTAAGTTCCAGGCGACCAATCAGAAACGAGAACCGAGCTGCAGGATTCGAGGAGGACGCTGCAAAAACATTAACTTTGATAATGATTTTAATGCAGTTTTTAAAGCACATACTCCTCAGTTCGGTCTGAGTCTGCAGCGTTTATGGAGCTGTTCGTTTTGAGTTTAGTGCAGTTGTGTTGCACTTGACGTAAACTCTCGACTCATTTCACATAAACACTCACAGCTCCACAGAACTGAACCAGAACCAGAACTAGACTGGGTAAAGCAGGTCTAAACAAGGATTAAACCTGGACTAAACCAGGTCTGTACAAGGACTAAAACCGGTTTAAGCCAGATCTAAATTAGCACAAAGCCAGGACCAAGTCTTAGCCAGGTTTAAGCAGGACTTTACTAAGATGTGAATATAAACAGGACTAGATTCTACAAGCTGGGCCTTAACTAAGACTAAACCAGGTCTAAACCAGGTCTGAACCAGGACAAAACCTGGACTGAACCAGACCTAAACCAGGACTAAATAAAGTCTAAAGGGACTGGAACTTAACCAGGTCTAAACCAGGTCTAAAACCAGGTCTAAACCAGAAGTCCAACAGTTTAAACTCTGACAAAGCCAGAGCGTGACTCAGAAGCAGGATCCTGCAGGTTCTTGGTCTGGGACTTGAGCCAAACATTTTTGATTCACAAACAGTTCTTGGAGTCGGAACGAGACCAAGTTCCAAATGAAAGGCGACCCCAGGATTCACAGGGGATTCCCGGATCTTTTATGTGTTACACTGCAGTGATATCGGACAGGTCAGGAGTGTTTTCAGGACATTTTCCAGGAGCACATTCAGGGCCATTGCGTTGCTTTAGTCTTTGTTTGAGGATAAATACAAGAAGACAAGTTCAATTATCAAACTCCAAGAGCCTTTGAAACAACAGAAAATCATGAAAAACCTAAAACTGAAGCTTTTTTGAGAATGTAACTAAGCACTTGTTGGAACCACACTGTTAGTATTGGTCACATGATGCATCTAAAAGAATAAAAATGAAACAAGTGCACAAACCTGTGAAGCACAGCAGGAGAAAAGCCAAAATGTGTTTCATTTCTAATAAATATCCTCAGATTCAGCAGCAGCTCTGACAACACTTCCAGCTCGTTCAGCGGCTTCTGTTACAATAACTTCACTCAAAGGAAATGCATGTTACACCTTCTTCATGAGGCGTTCAGGGTCATCCAGGAAATGACAGAACTCGTCAACTCAGGGTTTTTTTAGCCTCAGATACAGTTCATGTTGGATTAAACACAACACACACTAAAGATGTGTTTGTGAGCAGTAAATGAGTTGGTTTTTTACCGAGAAATGGAATCATCAAAGTAAAACGGACATAAAGTAAAAAGAACATAACAAATCAACTCTAAACTGGCAACGAACCAGACGGATTTATTACAATATTTATTACAATTTATTACAATAATGAACAAGTGGCAGGTTTTACTTTGATTCTATCTTTAAACATTTGATGCTGCAGCAGAATTAATTTCCTTGTTAATTAATAAAGTCTATTTGATTCTATTCTAAGGCTGGCAAACTTGCTTTTTTATATAAATCTTAAATGTTTTATTATCAATTTATTTTTATTTTATGGTTCATAGGATTATGTCACATTTAAGCCTGTTTTATCTGGATTATTTTATATTTTATTGTTGTTTTATTCAGTTTTTTGCAGTCAAATTTATTTATTTTTAATCTTTTGTCGGTGTTATAATTATTTTCCTCATCATCATAACCATGTTTTGAAAAGTGCTATTTAAATAACCACATAAAACCCTCAATGCGTGTGAAGGCTTATTGGACTCATTCCTCATTTTATTCTCACGCATTTCTCCTCGCGACATGAGGAAGTACAGTCATTTCCCACGCTCTTGAACGTTACACACGCCGAAGACCATGTGCAGAGGGTTGTAATCCCAGAAGTGAGTAAAGCACATGACTGTTCCACTGACACCGAAGATAAAGACACTCTGGGTGTTGTCAACAGTGCTTTTAATGTTTCTAAGTCTCATTCATATTAATTTTAATCTTAAATCCAAATTAAATCCACTTCTGTTTGAACTAAAGCCTTCCATAAACCTAAATGTTGAAGGTTGACTGAACTAAAAGACTCATTTATTTTATTAGTCTTAATGAGTCGTATTGAGTTCGCCTGAGGCTGTGTGAACGTGGACGAAGTGTGGACCAATGTGAAAAACCCAGAGTGAATCTGCAGAACTGGTTTATGTCGCCATGGAAACGGACAAAAACAAAAACACAGCACCTTAGACACCTACTGTACAGCTCAAAACGTCATGATGTGCAGTAAGAATGCTGTCAACAATATACAATTTAAAGGGATTTTTTTTTTTTAATCAATTTACAAAATGGAAAAGTGAGTGAAGAGAAAAAAAAAATAAAAATAAAATAAATAAATAAATAAATACATTTTTAGAGTGATTCCAGAACAAGGACATGATGGAGTAAATCTGATCCCAACATCATGAACTCTGGTCTGGTTTTGTCTGGGATTACATGGTCTGGTTTAGTCCAGTCTGGTCTGGTTTTGTCTGGGATTACATGGTCTGGTTTAGTCCAGTCTGGTCTGGTTTTGTCTGGGATTACATGGTCTGGTTTAGTCCAGTTTGGTCTGGTTTTGTCTGGGATTACATGGTCTGGTTTAGTCCAGTCTGGTCTGGTTTTGTCTGGATTACATGGTCTGGTTTAGTCCAGTCTGGTCTGGTTTTGTCTGGATTACATGGTCTGGTTTAGTCCAGTCTGGTCTGGTTTTGTCTGGGATTACATGGTCTGGTTTAGTCAGTTTCTGTTTTGAGACAAACTCAGACCAAGTATTGATTTAATTTAGAATTTTTAGAACTTTGCATTTGTTAAATTAATAAAAATACACAGACTTTTTAAAGACAGAGTTGACTTTTTAAATCCACAGCTGCAGAAAACGTTTGCTCAGTCCTGTATCTTTCTGAGAACTCATGAGTCAACGTTACAGTTAAAGTCGATTATACAACTCATGGAAGATCTTTTATTTTGTCACGATGAGTAATAAGTGTTCCTTTAACAGATGATTAAGAAGTAAATGAACAGTCAGGACTTTTGTTTGTCACATGATCAGCTCAGTCTGCAGAGACAGAGAAGGACGGGACCGACCTGATCAGTAATGATCTGCAGGTGTGTCAGCTTTCCACACTGGAGGTCTACTCGTCCAGTTTGAGTTGGGGTTCTATTTAAAACACTCGGCCAGATAATGACTAAATATATAACATTAATAAAAACAGAAGGTGCAACATAAAACATCAAACTGCATCTAAATGAACAAAAGCAAGAAACGTGTCCAATTAAAAAAAAAATCTGTGATTATAGTGTTTTTTTCCATCTGTAGTCTAGTTTTAAAAGAGAAACATCAAATATAAACATGGACATACATAAACAAAGTCCATGTGTAACATATGAGTCAATGCTGGCACGCTTAAAATCCTTTTTTTTTTTTGTGTGTCTGTGGAGAAATCTCTAAAATGTGTGTTGGTGCAGTGGGAGCTTGTTCCATTCTGTTCTGGCTTTGTAAGAAAAAACTGTCCAAAATGAAACACTGCCCTCTAGAGGAAGTCTTTGTTGTTGCTGGTTTGCTCAGAGCTAAATGAAGAGGTGAAAGTGCAGAGCCATGAATAATACTAAAAACCAAACGTACATTTGAAAACCTGAGCTTAGATTCTTGTGTTTAGCAGGTTTACGGCAGCGGTGGTGCTGTTGTGTCTTTTTAGTTTCAAGGGGTTTCAGAGTCGAACTGTTGGTGACCAGAAGAAGATGCAATAGAAGAAAAGATTCATTTATAAAGGCTTTAATCCTTCTAGTGTAAGTTTCTGTTTCTGTTTGCTGTATTTCCGAGTGCGACTTTTGTTTTATCTACTTTTATAAACTGAGTGTGGCCTTACCTCAAAGTGTAATACTACCTATGATTATTGTGTATTTTTTTTTTCATATTGGACATTGTTGCTATAAGTAGAACCTTTAAAATCCAGTTGGTTTGTTTGCCTTTAGTGTTGAGTTACAGACGGTATATTGAAAGTTTCTTGGGACCAGCAGCTCGGCCCAGTCCTGCTCTGTTCGTTCGGAAAGACGTACGAAGGTAAAGGCCCTAAAACTCTGCTCAAAACACGATAAAAGAGACACCACAAAGGACTCAGTGACAGAGTTTTGAGTTGAGTTTTCGTCACAGGAGGCAGAGTTATAAAGACAGCATATTTATGACCAGTTCAGGTTTAGCCATTACAGTTTTTATCGTTTATTAATACATTGTTATAAGATGAAGATGGGTTTGAGGTGAAATACGAGCAGAAGGAAGAACTCTTGATTTACGAGCTCCTCCAAACTGTTCATGAAGAGCGATTGTCGGCGGAAAACTGAATTACTTTTGAGCTATTTGTCAGAGGCTACAGCCGCCAAGGCCACGCCAAACTTGAAAAACATGTCACACATTGTATTTCGTGCGTGTTTAATGTTAGTTTGCACCACACCTGTCTTTGTAGTGCTGCCGGTTTCAAAGACACGGCTGTAATGACTTTGAGATGTTATAATGGCATGGATTTATAAGGTTCTATGGTTCATTTTTGTCAAATTTGTTCATGTTTTTATTCTTGGGTAAGTGCTTTTTTGCTTGTCGTCTATCCCAGCAGCTTACACCATGGGCATTTACCAGTTTATCGCAGGGTTAACACAGTAGCTTGTTTTAACCACTACATTGACACGAGCTGACTCCAAAACACTCCCTCAAAACTCCCTGGTCCCTAAAAAAATAAAAATCCAGACTATTGCATCATAAGATACGCACAGTTCCTACAATAGACCACTGCCATCTAGTGTCCAAAGTGAAAACTACCAGAGAAAATGCAATAACTACACACTATTCTAATGCTTTACTGGTTATTATTATAAAGAGTTACCAAAATGCATATAATAAGCCGTCTCCAGGTGTAATTGTAAATGACTTGTAAATAAATCATTTAAAACTCTAAGTCTTAATAATCTACAGTCGTGAGAACAAGTTTGTTTCAGTGGAAAGAATTTGTTCAGGATTAACACAGCCTTTCATAGTCTCCGATTGATCTGAAAAAAAAAACCCAACATTTTTTGCTAATCATGTTTTTCTTAATAACTCAAAGCATTTAGCAACAGGAGCACGACACTCAAGAGTTATTAATATATGTTTATACTTGTTAACGCGACAAATGTAGCTGCTCTTTTTCAGATTTTTTTTTTTTTTAAAGGCGCTGATATTGTCTTATGCTCTGCTTTAGAACATTTTCTAATGTTTTGTCCACTTTTTTCATTCTAATAATGATAAAGCAGCTAAAAACTTGCACCAAATACAGAGCATGATATGGCTCACATGAAATCTCTGCACAATCACAAACTTTGATCTTAACAACCATCTGCCATCAGACTGTACAATAATACAGGGATCAATCTTAAATGTAGAGAATTCTTTGAATGTTTTTGTTTAATAAGAGCTGCCAAGATCTAACCACGTACATTCATACATACAACAGTCAACAAACCTGTTGTGGACTGTTGTATGATTCACAAAGAGTTATTTTTGTTGAGTAATCAAAGAGAACTAAAGCCTCTCTGTCTCTCAGTGAGTCTCAGTCCTGGAGTAAAGACATCTCTGACACTATGGCTCTCTGGTTGTTGCTGCTGTTTGTTGGAAGTTCCCAGTCTTTTTCATATTACGGGACGGTGTTGACTTATTATCCCAAAAATACTGACATAAATGGCTCTTATACGGTATGTATTTTTTCTAAATAATTTTCTTGAATGTCATTTTCAAAGCTAATTTGAAGATTTTTACAGAATCTCTCAGTCCTGTCCACTCTGTTGTTGATTTGCTGCAGGTTGAGTTTCGTTATAAGATGACGACAGGAGCGTGTGAAATAGGCCCATATACCTGGGACTGTCTCAGTGGAGACTGTGGAACTGAGATCAGACAAACTACAGATTTTGTGGATAAAGAGTCTGAAGGACAGACTTTTTGTCAGATGGAAACAAAAAGGACTCTACAGGTTCCTACAAATGCACCGTTTCAGTTATCGTAAGTCCTACCTGCACTGTGTTTAAGAATACAAGAGACAGGCAGAACTCTAAACTACAGTTATGTGTTTTTCAGGATGAACATGAGCATTGAGACTTGGTCTGGGACTTTGAACGGTAATCATTCAATTAGAGCCTTAACTTTGGTGGATCTAAGGACCCGCTCGGACACAGGACGAGCCAACAGACCTCCACAGGCCACCATCATGTCTCCTGTCCAGTAAGAAGCCTCACACTCACATAGTTAAGAAATACTGAAAAACATGGTCAAATTCTCTTCTTATTCATATGAAATATATTTTATTGCCAGATCAATGAGATTTAATAGAGTGAGTAACTATGTGTCCTGTTTTGACGGTCACTGTCAACTAGAACCTCTTGGTCCCATGGCCCAACAAATCCCTGTAGAGAAAATTTGTGAAATGGGGAGTTTTCTCCGGAGTGCACACATCTATGGCAGAAAAAAATGTATGAGTTAATTTAGCACCAACTGGTTTATCATATCTGCAGGATCTACAATAACATACAGTTAAGCATAATGGAGAGGTTCTGAACTCCTGTAGGAACATTGGCATTCACAGCTCGTCTCTTTTTCCTAACCACAAACATCTCCAATATTTCTGTCATTATTTCAGAATTCCTTCAAACTGTCGAAGAGAAATCTCTCTATTGGCCTTTGACCCTGAAGGGGACAATGTTGCATGCAGATATGCAAGTGACTCTCCATCAGAGTGTGATCCGTGTACATCACCTCCTGATCTCTACGTCTCTTCTGTGAGTAACCACCTCATGCTTTAATGACCCACAACAGTCGAAGGGAACTAACCCAATCTATTTCTTTTCAGGATTGCACTTTATCCTTTTACCCATCCAGCAGCACTAGTGAAGGTCAGTACGTTGTGGAGCTGGTGATGGAGGACTCCCCCAGAACAGAAATCATCCTGACTCAAAGCAACGGGGAAAATGAAGCAAGATATATCTACAAAACCATCAGCCTCATACCTTTTCAGTTTGCTTTACTTTGTAAGTTCAGACCTGAGTAAATGTATTTCTGTCATTGATTCACTGTAAAAACAACATTAGTTTATTTAAACAGAGCTTTCTTTTTCAGTGCTGCCTCCGGTGCCGTCCTGCACAGAAGGAGAATACCTGCCACGGTTTGTGGAACCAACCCCTGAACATGGAGCTCAGCTGAGTTTCACTGCTGGTGTACAACAACACATAGTAATCCGAGCTGAGGCGTCTGCAGCCAGGTGAGTTACACCTGAAGGAAACTTAGTCAAATGTTACTGTCCTGACAGTGTCAGGTCTCAGAGCTGAGAGAGAAACTCCTCTAATGCACTGCTTTACAAATGAAAGGCTGATCCAGTAACTACCCAAAGGTTTTCTGAAAAAGAAGCCCAATTTAGGCAACCGGCAGGAAAGTTCCATGTTTGTACATTGAATTAATGTAATGAAAACTAAAGCTGATGAGTATAGAAACAGGAAAAATGGGAATCCTAAGGATTTGAGTGAGTTTGACAAGGACTGGGTCAGAGCATCTCCAAAACCTGACTCTTGTGGGGTGTTCCTGGTCTGCAGTGGTCAGGATCTATCAGAAGTGGAACAAGGAAGGAACAGAGGTGAACCGGTGACTGGTCACTGATGCACGAGTGGTCTAATCCAACAGACCAGCTACTGTTGCTCAAACTGATGAAGAAGTTCTGAAAGAAAGGAGTCAGAATACACAGTGCATCAGTTTGTTGTGTTTGGGACCAGTCAGGGTGACCTCTGACCCCAGTGCATCAGAACTAAACCAGTCAGGGTGACCTCTGACGCCTGTGCATCAGAACTGAACAAGTCAGGTTGACCTCAGTCCCCTGTGCATCAGAACTGGACCAGTCAGGGTGACCTGTGACCCCTGTGCATCAGAATTGGACCAGTCAGGGTGACCTCTGTTCCTGTGCATCAGAACTCGACCAGTCAGGGTGACCTCTGACACCTGTGCATCAGAACTGAACCAGTCAGGTTGACCTCAGTCCCCTGTGCATCAGAATTGGACCAGTCAGGGTGACCTCTGTCCCCAGTGCATCAGAACTGGACCAGGTCAGGGTGACCCCTGTGCTTCAGAACTGGACCAAAGCAATGGAAGAAGGTGCCCTGCTCCGAGTTTGAGGAGTTGGAGACAAGTCTGATCCGAATGTTAACATCTCTTGTTGTTTTAGTGACTTTGGAGTTACAGCAATGAGCAGCTATAGCTGTGATAAGTGATCGGTTTAGACTCTTAATAAACACACGTCTGGTGCATCATGATGTTTTTTATGTTTCTGTTGAAGGGTCTCCGGCCTGTTGTTCAGTGGGCCCCCCAGTATAACTGAGACCCCAGATGGAGACGGACACTTTAACTTGACCTGGACTCCATCTGAGGATGATGATGGACAAACCTTTCCCTTGTGCTTTGTTGCTAAAGGACTTTTCAAGTCAGTGTCTTTAGTGATAAATACATGGTCTAAATATTCCTAACAACTGTCATTGTTGATAATCAGGTTGTGTTTAATGTGTTCAGTTCAAGCGAGTATCACTCAGACGTTCGCTGTGTCGTTTTGGGAGTTGGAAACAGTGAGTAAAGCAACAGTCAAGTGATATTTGTGTTGTTTTATCTGATTGTAGAGTGTAAAATAATATATGATTTTTGTCTTTAGTAATATTTCCTCCAGAACCACCACCAATAGCTAACATCTATGGGGCAGCAGTGACTTATTACCACACTTCTACAGGAACAGATGGGTCTGCTCTGGTGAGTGTGACGTCTTTATCTGAAAAAAATTGGTACATGTTAAGATTTGTATGTGATAAAATCGACCACTGACAACAGAATGACCAAACCTGAGCAAACACTGTTTCTATTTATTTGTGTCGAGTCAAAGTGACCAACATTTTGTTAATGTTATAATAAAATACTATCATGTTAGTTTCAAGGTTAGGTTCTGGTGCTACAAAGTTTATTGCGTCCCACAAGCGTACAGTATTTTTTAATAATCAATTATCTTTCAGTCACAGCTGTAACTGTAACCGGTCCAGTATGCTAATTAACTGTAGTGACACTGCCAACTTGTCAATTTTAGTTTCTTTACTAGCTAAATCTGGTACAAAGCATCTATTTTCCTTGTGGAATTAGTGTATTTGTACTTGCTCCCTGACAAATAAAGACTAACCTAAACATATGAACAATAAAATAGAATACAACCAAAAAACACAACTAATAAAATGGATATAAGAAAGTCAAACACCAGCTCAATTTCTGTTAAAAGCCAGTGCAAACAAATGGGTTTTTAGTGAGGATTTAAAAACACAGAGGAGCTCTCCACTTGATAAAAACATCTATGTGGGCAATATCTGGCACACACCACCAGATGGTAGTATTGAGTCTGTAAAACTAACAGACAACAGTGAATAATACAGAGAAAAAAGACAATGCAATCTATAAAACACAGTGAAAACTAGGCCATTGTTTAATCCAGGTTTTGTGTCCTGAAGTTAATCCAGAAGGTCTCAAGTTGTTTTTTTTGTAAAGTGTCCGGTATGTGGTCTAGTTTAGTGCTTGAAGACTGCTGGGTTGCTGTTATGAAAGTCCAGACAGTGGCTGGCCATTGGGTAGTTTGTATTGCCCGTACGATTAGCATATTTGTCTCTAGCTCTGTCCTGTAGTGCTCTTTTTGTCCTCCCAGTGTAGGAAACTTTGCAGCTATGGCATGTCCTACCCTTCAAGATAAACTGGTCCAAAGCTACCAGCCGCCTACTCTCAGAAAGACTTGGCTAGAATCCAAACGCACGGGCTTCTACAAATGCAACAAGTGTAATTACTGTTCACAACAGGAGTACAAAATAAACCATGTCATTTACAGTAAAACTACACTTGTTAATTACAGCCATAGCTACTACGTTTCATTCAATGTGATCAGTTCTGACCAACAGACTCGAAGGTGTTAAGTTGTGACCGTGAACAGTGAAGTTGTTAAGTTGATTTTTAGCCAAACAGAGATTTATTTTTTCAAAATAATTTCACCATTCACCAGACATATATATTTTTTTATTTAAATCTGTGGTGAAATCGGCGTCAGGAGCCATTTCAATTCTCCAGGTTTATGATCACACCAGCATCAGCTAACTTTACTGTTTCATGCTTCCTCCACATTATGATCTTAAATACACCTGTGACTGCAATCATCAATGTCACCACCAGATGTCACTACTGCACCTTTAAAACAGACTCTCTATATAGACTGATGTCTGATGTGTTTTCTCTGAAATTCTGCAGGGCATCCTTCGAACAAAACTCAATTCTGACAGTTGCTCCAAATTTGCAGTTTTTTCTTGTTTTGGTGGAGACTGTGGAAGTCAGGATTTTGTTGGGTCTTATGTTGTTGATGAAGAAAACAGTGGAGAGTTTTGTCAAACAGAGACAATTTATGAGCTGAGGCTTCCCACAGAAGCTCCGTTTGAGATGTCGTGAGTAATATGACATATTTGTTATTTGTTTTCAACAACAAGTTGTAATAACATATTTTAGTGACAGATATCTCTGCTTTAAACCCTCTTTAGCCTCCTATCCTGGGCTTCGAATTTTCCATTTCCAGATTCCTTTTTTTACATTGATTTGAGGACCAGGTCTGACACACTGCGCTCCAACAGACCTCCAATAACCACAGTTCCACCTGTTCTCAGGTACAACTAACACACTTTTGCATCATGTGACCATCTGTGTTTCCAGGACTCTGTTCTATGAAGCTAGTCAAACCTGCTCCTGATACGTCTCTATTACCTGCTCAGACTAAACCTAACTATCTCAGTCTGGATCACAAAGCAGTTCAGTTTGTTATATTTCTCTGTGAAGCTGAGAGTGTTTCATGTGAAACATGAAGATTAACATGAAACTAAACTAAACTTGTGTAAAATGACCATCAGTAAAGACTGAATGAGCAGCACAAACACATGGAAACTAATCAGACTGAAGTGTGAGTCTGTTTAAAGGTTTTATTAAACCATGTTCAGTTTATTACTGAGTGGATCTCAGTGTAATTCTGACAGTTCAGGCTGTTCTGTAAAAAGCCACAGTGGAACCTAAAAGTAACAATGTTTCTGCCAAAGATAGTGTTGGCTGTTCCTTCAGGCTCCAGTCGCTGCTGCTTGTTCAGACACTTTTTCTCTTTTCACTCTCCGTGCAGCGTCTTTCTCCTGCCTCTCACCTCCAGATCGGTTCTTGTTGCTGATTGGTCACTGTCTGTGTTTCTATCCTTTACATAGACTTTAACCTGCTCCAGAGCAGTTCAGTCGTTCAGTCTGAGTTTACACAGACATCTACAAATATCTTTGTGAAAGTGAAAACCCAGGGTTATCCTCCTAGTCCTGCTTCGTAGCAATGGCCCCGTCCTGAGTCTCAAACACATATTATCAAGAGTCAAAGAAGCTGTTATCACAGACAACACATTACAGTTTAGTTTTCTCTGTGATTCTGACCCTTCTTTTCTATAAATTCTAAAATATCAGATAAACTCTCTTAATAAACACAAACACAACTTTGTTTCACTGCATACAAATGTCTAACAAATACTTTTCTTTACATTTGTTAGAATTCCAAAAAACTGTCCAAGAGATTATAAAATACTGGCCTTTGATGATGATGGAGACGAGGTCAAGCTGTGTAGTTATTATTTTAGTGATGATTGTTTGCCCTGCAACAACTCTGGACCTGGAACATCAGAGGTGAGCACCATCTCATCAACTACACACATTAACAATAAACAGGAATCAACTCAGTTAAGAGTGAGATTGGATTTTCTGTTGCCACACTCTCTCTACACACAGGGGTGTAAACATGTCATTTACAAATTACATAACTATTTTTACTGCCAATAGCCAAAAGAAACACATTTGGCTGAATTTATTGAGTCTTTAATTGTCATTAAATTGTCTATTATTGTCCACTTTTCTTTCAGTTTTGTGTAAAGTCCTATGATCCGACCTCCCTCTTAACTTTTGAAGGGCCATACTCCATCTATGGTTCTCTGAAGGACTTCCCCAGACAGAACATCACACTGATGAACTCTAATGGTTCACTGGAAGTGAAAACCTCCAAAGACGCCATCAGCAAATTAAGTTTTGACATAGTTTTAAAAGGTAAGATTTGGTTTTGTTTTTGGCATTAAATTGCTCTATGTTTCCAGGAGAGGGTTGATGGCAAAAGAAATGAAACTTGTAAATAATCATGATCTGTTATTACCATGTAATAAATGATAGATTAACCTCTTGTTCCTCTCTTCAGTCGAGGAGGCCGTCCCGTCCTGCTCAGACGGAGTCTACCTGCCAAAGTTTGTTCCACCGACCCCAGAATATGGAGTCATACTGAGCGCCTCTGCTGGACAAACTCTGAACATCACCATCAAAGCAGAGGCCAGTGTTTCCAAGTAAGAATTCATCTTCAACACATTTACCACTCTCAGGTTTGTACAAGTGGATTTAAAGCTGTGCATAAGAACTGACTTTTGATATTACCCACAATCCCTTATTCTGTGACACTTCAAACGATGGGGATGATGTCTGCCCGCAAAAAACACGGGGAAATAAAAAATTAGCAGCCGGTGAAAATAAGATGAAGTGAAGGTGACGTAAAATGAAACAGATAAACCTTTGGCCCAAGGAGCACTTTTGTTTTTGTGTCGTCTTCTGAGACTGAAATATCTAAATTATATTTATACCATGGATGGATTTTTAGATCAGAATCCAGAATAAATCCTGGCCACAGTTGGGTGGTCCAGATTTTTATAATACATCTAAAGATAATACTCTGAAAACAGTTTTGACTCATGTTCCAGTTTGTGTGGAATATTTTACATTAGGCGTGTTTCAGTTACATTTTGAATTCTGTGAGAAATTGTTTACAGGAAAAAAAAATTACTTATTATTTATTATTATTATACTTTAATATAGTTTTCTTTCTTTTCTGTATTTTCTATGAGTGTCTCTGAGCTGCTGTTCAGTGCACCTCATGAAATGATGGAGAGGACGACTGGAGAAGGAGAGTTCGTTCTAACATGGACGCCGTCTGAGGCAGAGACAGGACAGAGCCACCCCGTCTGTTTTCTGGTTCAGGCTGCGCTGGGGTCAGTCACTTTATTGAAAATATTTAACATCAAATACAGTATTTTTATCAGTCCTTGTGTTGTATGTGAGTGTAACTCTGCTCCTGTTAATCCTCTGCAGATCCAGTAAATACCAGACCGAGCCGCGATGTGTCGTCGTCAGAGTCGGTGAGTTTAGCGCGTTAGTTTGTTCTGTTCTTATTTTATAAAATACAGAATCTCATTCTTTATTCTTTACACAGGCCCAACGACTCCAGTTCCACCTCTACATGAAAACCCCTTCACTGACTGTACGTATTACAAACACAGAGAGAAACGCCATGTTTCAGCTAAAGACAAACACAGATAATGATCCAACAGATCAGAGATCAGGGCTTGCTCCAGAGTTTAGCTCCAGACCAGCTCTATCTACATCAGGGTTTGTGTTAGCCAGCTTTATGCTAGCTTTTGGCTAGTTTGATGTACCATTAGCATTAGCAATAGAAGCAGTATAAAGCAGCACAATAAATGATTAAGTTTTAATGGAAGAAGATTCACATGTGACGGTGAAGTCCACTTCATTTAGTGAAGTTTAGTGAAGTTCACACCAAAACAGAAACTATATGTGAATAGCAATAGTTAGCATTCACACGTAGCATTTTAATCTGCAACAACCAACAAAAACTAAGCCTTTCTCAAGAAACACACTAGATGGCGCTAATGCTAATAAGACATTTTATCTCCTCAGTTCCCCACGCCTTCTGCTCATTCTATTATCTCAATGTTATAACAGGTCTTTAAAGTGATGGACCAAAGTGTTAGATGTGTTAAATAAGTAAGTGTTAAATATTTAGTACTCTTTCCTAAAACTAAATTTTTAATGTATTAATGATCTAACTCTAGAGATTGTAAGCTGCATGATTAAGAAATCAAACCCATGGTGTCACCACAAGGGGGCGCTGCGGTAGAACATCCAAATGTAAGCCCTCACAGATCTGAGACTGAAACAATGGCTTATATCCAATCAAGTCTGTGAACACTAGAGCCACATTTTAATAGGGTTTTGATGTAAATACTGAATGTAAATTGAATGTATTGTATGTACTGTATGTTTGAATGTGTTGTGACATTGTTCCACTGTCTGTTGTGTGTCAGGACTAGGTCTGAACATTAGCTCTCAGCCTGACGGCCTGTGGACATGGCTTCACTATGTTTGTTGTTCTGTCCCTTTAAATAAATGTAGAAATATTGTTTTGGTTTGTTTTCTTGAGAAAGTTACCTGGCGTTTTCATTATACATATATAGGCTCTACAGGCTGAGCGCTAAATAAGTACATTTAAGTAAAAACAAATAAACTCTAAAGTGGCAATAACAAATGAACCCGACGGATTTATAACAATGATGAATGAATGGCACGTTTTACTTGATTCTATCTTTAATCTTTTTATGCTGCAGCAGAATGAATTTCCTTCTTTGGGGATTAATAAAGTGACGTTCTATTTGATTCTATTCTAAGGCTGGAAAACTTTTTTTATAATGATGCTGTCAGAAAGTTTTAGTGCATCTGAGACAAACATTTGGCAAGGACCACATAAAAGTATCAGGGCAAACCTACATAATTGATTTGAAGCCAAATGTCTCTGAGACCAGAGCAGCTCGGAAAAAAATAGGCGTCAAAATCAAAAACATACACTTCACCAAACCTGCTCATCGAGATGATCGACAAGTTTGTTGCAGTGTTTTTGGCATTTATCTTTTATTTATGAACTTCCTGGAACAAAGTCTTGAGGGCAGTGTCAGTGTGAAGCTCTTTTACTGTGAACAGATGAGTCAACGACGGAAAAGCTGAGCCACAGGAACGATGTTATTTGAAGATACAGAAGTTTATTGGAGTCAAGTTGATCTTTATTTCTTGATCGAGGGATCCTGAAGGTGGAGGGACCTTTTTATTGTATTTTTAAATCTCAAACCAAGACGCTGAGGCCTGTCTTTATTAAACTAGGAGCACAACACTCAAGCGTTATTAATATATGTTCTGTGGGTTGTACTCTTTGAATTTTATTTACTTAAAAAGCATACTAAAAATGATTTCCTCATAGAACTACAATTTTACATTTATTAACAATTATTTACCATTATTTGCTTATTTTTATTATGCCGTTATTTCAAGTCCCCAAAAAAATTATAAAAAAAGAAAGATGATCAAGATTATTTCAGTTTATAGTTAACAAAGCAAATTTAACTGGACGCAACAAATAGGGACTTACTAAAGTGCGCATAAATATGCTGTGCTTATTTAATACAAGCCAGAGTATTTTTCTGCACAATCACAAACTTTGATCTTAACAACCGTCTTAGTCACGACTCATGAAAGTAATGAAAAGATATCAAAGTTGCATCAAAATGTAGAGAATTATAAGAATGTTGTTTGTTTAATAAGAGCTGCCAAGAACCAACCACGTCCAGTAACAGTCGACAAACCTGTTGTGGACTGTTCTCCAGTTCTCAAGGTTTTCAGTCTTATCGAGTAATCCGAGAGAACTAAAGCCTCTCTGTCTCTCAGTGAGTCTCAGTCCTGGAGTAAAGACATCTCTGACACTATGGCTCTCTGGTTGTTGCTGCTGTTTGTTGGAAGTTCCCAGTCTTTTTCATATTACGGGACGGTGTTGACTTATTATCCCAAAAATACTGACATAAATGGCTCTTATACGGTATGTATTTTTTGTAAATAATTCCCTAAAATGTAGTTTTCAAATCTGTTTGTTTGAAAAAATTTGAAGATTTTTACAGAACCTGACCATTTTGTAGATTGAGGTTAAAGTAAAAATACTGTTGTTGATTTGCTGCAGGTTGAGTTTCGTTATAAGATGACGACAGGAGCGTGTGAAATAGGCCCATATACCTGGGACTGTCTCAGTGGAGACTGTGGAACTGAGATCAGACAAACTACAGATTTTGTGGATAAAGAGTCTGAAGGACAGACTTTTTGTCAAATGGAAACAAAAAGGACTCTACAGGTTCCTACAAATGCACCGTTTCAGTTATCGTAAGTCCTACCTGCACTGTGTTTAAGAATACAAGAGACAGGCAGAACTCTAAACTACAGTTATATGTTTTTTAGAATGAACATGAGCCTTGAGACTTGGTCTGGGACTTTGAACGGTAATCCTTCAATTAGAGCCTTAACTTTGGTGGATCTAAGGACCCGCTCGGACACAGGACGAGCCAACAGACCTCCACAGGCCACCATCATGTCTCCTGTCCAGTAAGAAGCCTCACACTTACATAGTTAAGAAATACTGAAAAAGATGGTCAAATTCTGTGTTTGTGTCTTGTGTTTGCTTGAGTTATCTTTGTATTATATATTTATGTCAGTTTATCACTCCTGTTTATATTGGAGGGGTATGTCTAAACTGGTTTTTAAAGGAAAGACTGCTGTTGTTTGTGCAAAGATGAGCCATATAGAAAAAATTAAATGTTTCATAAATGGCAAGGATTTAACTTTTTTTTTCAGTGTGTGGGTGCGCATCATACTCCTGAAAACTGTCGCTTTCTCCTGTTTGGAAATACTCTTTCATTTTCTGTTGTTTTATAACTAGTTCAGTATGTGAACTCCTGTAGGAACACTGGCATTCACAGCTGCTCTCTTTTTCCACAAACTTGTCTAACATTTCTGTCATTATTTCAGAATTCCTTCAAACTGTCAGAGAGAAACATCTCTATTGGCCTTTGACCCTGACGGGGACAATGTTCAGTGCAGATATGCGTGGAAACAGCCGTATGAGTGTGACCCGTGTGCACCACGACCTTCTGGTGTCTACATCTCTTTAGTAAGTAAACACCTCATGCTTCAATGACCCATAAAAATCAATGAGAACTAACCCAGTCTATTCTTTTCAGGATTGTTCTTTATCGTTTAACCCATTCAATGACACTAGTGAAGGTCTGTACTCTGTGGAGCTGATGATGGAGGACTTCCCCAGAACAGACATCATCCTGACTCAGAGTAACGGAGAAAAGGAAGAGAGATACTTCTACTCTGCCATCAGCCTCATACCTTTTCAGTTTGCTTTAATTTGTGAGTTCAGGCCTGAGTAAATGTATTTCTGTCATTGATTAATATGTCTGCGGGAAAAACAAAATTTATTTAAAGAATTACTTTAGCCAAACATATGTCTCTTTGTGTTTTGGTGAAGTTAAAGCCACGCTGTAACTTTTAATAGTTTGATTTTGATGGTTCTTAGACACGAGATCAGTAGAGTCTCACTGACACAGCGCCCTCTGCTGGACAGAACCTTCCTGTAACTCTCCTGCGACCAGGACTTATCTCCAGAGATTAGGTTCTACCACACGACACATAGAATAAAGAACACACACCAATAAACTGGACTCTACAGAGTCAGATTTGTACAAAATATAATAAAATGACCCACTGTTTCAGAAGATATGTTCTTTCAAACCTTTCGTCTTAAACGTCTTTACTTAAGTTAACTTAACTCTACTTAAGATTGTGACCACTATCCATGGATTGCACAGAAAGGGACTGCGCCCTCTGCTGGAGAAAAGTTATGAAGCTTGGCTTTAATCTTATTCAAACAATCTACAAATAAATCAATCCTTTTTCAGTGCTGCCTCCGGTGCCGTCCTGCACAGAAGGAGAATACCTGCCACGGTTTGTGGAACCAACCCCTGAACATGGAGCTCAGCTGAGTTTCACTGCTGGTGTACAACAACACATAGTAATCCGAGCTGAGGCGTCTGCAGCCAGGTGAGTTACACCTGAAGGAAACTTAGTCAAATGTTACTGTCCTGACAGTGTCAGGTCTCAGAGCTGAGAGAGAAACTCCTCTAATGCACTGCTTTACAAATGAAAGGCTGATCCAGTAGTTTTACAGTATTTTCCAGATTCTTTTTGACCGTGTTAAAAGGATGACCAGACGTCAGGATCTGTTGGAGACATGACTGACATTTATTTGGAGAGTTGATAAGGCATTTCTATATTTATAATATATGTAGTTGTTTCTGTTGAAGGGTCTCCGGCCTGTTGTTCAGTGGGCCCCCCAGTATAACTGAGACCCCAGATGGAGACGGACGCTTTAACTTGACCTGGACTCCATCTGAGGATGATGATGGACAAACCTTTCCCTTGTGCTTTGTTGCTAAAGGACTTTTCGAGTCAGTGTCTTTTGTGATAAAAACATGGTCTAAATATTCCTAATAACTGTGTCATTGTTGATAATCAGGTTGTGTTTAATGTGTTCAGTTCAATCGAGTATCACTCAGACGTTCGCTGTGTCGTTTTGGGAGTTGGAAACAGTGAGTAAAGCAACAGTCAAGTGATGTTTGTGTTTTTACTTGATTGTAGAGTGTAAAATAATATATGATCTTCGTCTTCAGTTACATTTCCACCAGAACCACCCCCAGAAACACCACCGCCCCCAGTAGATTACATGTCTGGGGCAGCAATGACTTATTACCACACTTCTACAGGAACAAATGGGTCTGCTCTGGTGAGTATAAACTCTACCCCTTCTCTTATTCTTCACTGCAGTCATAAATTCACAAGGCCCTCTAGTTTTTCAGCAGCAGTTTACTTGTTTTTAGTTTGTTTTAGATAATACATGGAAATATAACACAGAAAGTATTTAAAAATATTTAAGTCTATGACATGGAAATTGGCAATATACAAAATAATATCTAACCTTATTTTTACAGCCATTCACCATTCACATATATTTTTTTATTTAAATCTGTGGTGAAATCGGCGACAGGAGCCATTTCAATTCTCCAGGTTTATGATCACACCAGCATCAGCTAACTTTACTGTTTCATGCTTCCTCCACATTATGATCTTAAATACACCTGTGACTGCAATCATCAATGTCACCACCAGATGTCGCTACTGCACCTTTAAAACAGACTCTCTAAATAGACTGATGTCTGATGTGTTTTCTCCTAAATTCTGCAGGGCATCCTTCGAACAAAACTCAATTCTGACAGTTGCTCCAAAATTGCAGTTTTTTCTTGTTTTGGTGGAGACTGTGGAAGTCAGGATTTAGTTGGGTCTTATGTTGTCGACAAAGAAAACAGTGGAGAGTTTTGTCAAACAGAGACAATTTATGAGCTGAGGCTTCCCACAGAAGCTCCATTTGAGATGTAGTGAGTAATATGACATATTATTTGTTATTTATATTGAACAACAATATGTGGACATACATTTTAATGACAATGTCTCTGCTTTAAACCCTCTTTAGCCTCCTATCCCAGACCTTGAATTTTCCATTTCCAAGTTCCTTTTTTTCCATGGATTTGAGGACCAGGTCTGACACACTGCGCTCCAACAGACCTCCAATAACCACAGTTCCACCTGTTCTCAGGTACAACTAACACACTTTTGCATCATGTGACCATCTGTGTTTCCAGGACTCTGTTCTATGAAGCTAGTCAAACCTGCTCCTGATACGTCTCTATTACCTGCTCAGACTAAACCTAACTATCTCAGTCTGGATCACAGCAGATATATCTAAGAGTAAAATAAGAAAAATTAGCAATCGAAGTGTGAGTTTAAGGTTTTTTATTTTGATTTATTTTTTTTAAACTAAAAGTACAATGTTTTAAAGTTAGTGTTGGCTGTTCCTTCAGGCTCCAGTCGCTGCTGCTTGTGCAGACACTTTATCTCTTTTCACTCTCCGTGCAGCGTCTTTCTCCTGCCTCTCACCTACAGATCGGTTCTTGTTGCTGATTGGTCACTGTCTGTGTTTCTATCCTTTACATAGACCTTAACCTGCTCCAGAGCAGTTCAGTCGTTCAGTCTGAGTTTACACAGACATCTACAAATATCTTTGTGAAAGTGAAGACCCAGGGTTATCCTCCTAGTCCTGCTTCGTAGCAATGGCCCCGTCCTGAGTCTCAAACACATATTATCAAGAGTCAAAGAAGCTGTTATCACAGACACATCTTTAGTTTTCTCTTATCTGACCCTTCTTTTCTATAAATTCTAAAATATCAGATAAACTCTCTTAATAAATACAAACACAATACACTTTGTTTTCACTGCATACAAATGTCTAACAAATACTTTTCTTTACATTTGTTAGAATTCCAAAAAACTGTCCAAGAGATTATAAAATACTGGCCTTTGATGATGATGGAGACGAGGTCAAGCTGTGTAGTTATTATTTTAGTGATGATTGTTTGCCCTGCAACAACTCTGGACCTGGAACATCAGAGGTGAGCACCATCTCATCAACTACACACATTAACAATAAACAGGAATCAACTCAGTTAAGAGTGAGATTGGATTTTCTGTTGCCACACTCTCTCTACACACAGGGGTATAAACATGTCATTTACAAATTACATAACTATTTTTACTGCCAATAGCCAAAAGAAACACATTTGGCTGAATAAATTGAGTCTTTAATTGTCAATTGTTTGTCCTTGTGCTCTTTTCTTTCAGTTTTGTGTAAAGTCCTATGATCCGACCTCTTTCTCCAATTATGAAGGGTCATACCCCTTCTTCGTGGCTCTGAAGGACTTCCCCAGACAGAATATAGCACTGACTCAAACTGATGGTTCACTGGAAGTGAAAACCTCCAAAGACGCCATCAGCAAATTAAGTGTTGGCATAGTTTTAAAAGGTAAGATTTGGTTTTGTTTTTACCATTAAAATGGAAATTGCACTGTGTTGAGGAAAGGGTTCTATGGTGTCAGCTTGAACGTAAACGAAATATTTTCTTTCTTTTTCAGGTTGTAAAGTTACAATTCTGTTTTTTCTTTGGTTACAGTTCCAAATTTATGTTTACTTTTTTTTTCAAGCTGACCTTTGATTGACCCCATAGGGTTGATGGTAAATGAAATGAAAATGTTGAAACTTGTAAATAATCATGATCTGTTATTACCATGTAATAAATGATAGAGTTACCTCATCTTTTTCTTTTTAGTCGAGGAGGCCGTCCCGTCCTGCTCAGACGGAGTCTACCTGCCAAAGTTTGTTCCACCGACCCCAGAATATGGAGTCATACTGAGCGCCTCTGCTGGACAAACTCTGAACATCACCATCAAAGCAGAGGCCAGTGTTTCCAAGTAAGAATTCATCTTCAACACATTGACCACTCTCAGGTTTGTACAAGTGGATTTAAAGCTGCAGTGTGTAGTTTTGGGCTTCCTCTGTGAGCACCTACGGTAGCCCTGCAGGGACATGCTGTTGTCTGTGAACAAACCCAGAGGAAACTGGTCCAAGGATAAAGGCCTAACACTCACACTTGTGTCCCTGGAGTCTGTCCAGATTCTGCAGTAACTTCCTCAAACACACTCCACTTGTTTCACTTCAAGGCATCACTGACTTTGATCAATGATATTACTCCATTAAAAACACACTTTTGATGGAAGTTCTCTTTTGGTTTAAATGTTTTACATTTTGTTTGATTTTCAATTGTGTGTTTTAAGTGTCTCTGAGCTGCTGTTCAGTGCACCTCATGAAATGATGGAGAGGACGACTGGAGAAGGAGAGTTCGTTCTAACATGGACGCCGTCTGAGGCAGAGACAGGACAGAGCCACCCCGTCTGTTTTCTGGTTCAGGCTGCGCTGGGGTCAGTCACTTTATTGAAAATATTTATCATCAAATACTAAAGGTGCGCCGATCGATCGGTCACCGATCATGATTGGCCGATCACGACTATAAAGAGTGTGATCGGTGCTCGGCAAAAGGGCCGATCAGAAAAACCGATTATGCGCATGTGCAGAACAAGCGAGATTTGTCCTTAAGGTTTATCCGTAGCGTTTAACTCAAAACGGCTTCTCCAGGCTGGCGGTTTTTCGAGGTGTGCGTTGTGGCTCCGCTCAGCCACGAACTCCGCAGCAAATACACATCCGTTGTTTTCAATGAGAGCATTTCTACTGCATCCGCTGTGTTAAAGGTCCCATATTATACTATTTTGAACATTATACAGTGTATTTTGGATACATTTAGGTTACCATATCACGTTTTGCAACATGAAACACACAATATTTATCTTATACAAGCGGTTTGGATGAGCTCTCATCATGAGTCCAAAGTGAACGGTCTGATTTGGCGCCGTCACTTTAAGGCTCAGCTCTCCCGTGTTGGCTCCGCCCACTTCCTGTCTGACGTCACGCTATAGCTACGCGAGCTACGCTGGAAACAGACTGAAGTAAACACAGTACATCGTAGTAATAACTTCTTCAGCAATGGCTTTGAGAGTAAATGAGCCGTATATCTTCGACCCAGAATCTGATTCTGAGTTCGAAGAACATGAGCAAACCTCGAAGGCTTCTACAAGACGTTTCTGCTTCTGGTAAATGAAAAACTATTTATTGTGTATGTTTCTATGGTGTAGCCCGTAGCATAGCGCGTGTTAACTGCTTCTGTTTATCGGTGCACATGTGGAAATGACCGTACAATGCCTACTGAAGTTGAGAATGTATGCTGCCTGGAGACTCCTAAGGTAGCTGGTGTGCAGTGTATTGAAAGAAATATAATAAAGTAGCCTAGCAATATATAGAGCTATGCAGTAATGCTTGTTAGTAATACAATAATGTTGCTGACTGTTAGTAAGCTAACACAGTAGCAGCGATGCTTCTCTGTGTCTGAGCTGCAGAGCACCACTTGTTGACAGTGCAGGAGAGAGGGGCAGGAGGAGTGTGGAGGAGCACTTCCTGGAGAGGAGTGGTTTATTTCACATATTGACGTCATTGCGTGAAACAGCTCGTTGAAAGGACTGTAGCTCAAACTAAATAAATTACTTAGACATGCGCGAATGAAACAAAACACAACTTTGGGTATGTGTTTGAGGTAGAAACAACGTTAGAACATGGTTAAAAGCTCAGAAAAGTCGATTTAGCATAATATGGGACCTTTAAGGCAAGTCATGTTGTTGAATACCTGCCTTAAATAGCCTACCATAGAAGATTGTTTTTGCACTTGGAAAACCTTTACTAAGTAAAGGAGAAATATTTATTTACTCTTATTTAAGTCCTGCAACGTTGAGAGCTACCTGTGGATTGGCAGAGATTCTTTAATGGTTTATACCTATGTTTGTTTTGGGGAAACCTGGCTGTTACTTGAAAAAAAATTACAAAATTATTACATAAAAGAACAGTTAAACAGTTTAATTCAGTGGTTCATTTTTGTTTTATAGCATTCTTAATTTAGCCCTTAAATACACATTTAATGTGATTGGTATCGGCTGTGATGGGTATCGGCCTATCACAATTTCAGTTATCGGTAATCGGCCTCATAAATCCTGATCGGAGCATCGCTAGAAGTCAGTCCTTGTGTTGTATGTGAGTGTAACTCTGCTCCTGTTAATCCTCTGCAGATCCAGTAAATACCAGACCGAGCCGCGATGTGTCGTCGTCAGAGTCGGTGAGTTTAGCCGTTAGCGCGTTAGTTTAATCTGTTTTTATTTTATAAAATACAGAATCACATTCTCTATTCTTTACACAGGCCCAACGACTCCAGTTCCACCTCTACATGAAAACCCCTTCACTGACTGTACGTATTACAAACACAGAGAGAAACGCCATGTTTCAGCTAAAGACAAACACAGATAATGATCCAACAGATCAGAGATCAGGGCTCGCTCCAGAGTTTAGCTCCAGACCAGCTCTATCTACATCAGGGTTTGTGTTAGCCAGGTTTTGCTAGCTTTTGGCTAGTTTGATGTACCATTAGCATTAGCAATAGAAGCAGTATAAAGCAACACAATAAATGATTCATGAATTCAAGTTTCAAAGGAAGAAGATTCACATGAAGCTGTAGTCCACTTCATTTAGTTCACACCAAAACAGAAAACAATATGTGAACAGCAATAGTTAGCATTCACAACTGGCTCAAACTTCTGAGAGAACATAATTTCAGTGGTAGACCTCATTTATCATGTTACTACAAGATACTGACTGCTCACATTTTTACATCTGGAACCAAGGATGTTGCGTTGAGCCCTGACTTTTCATCACTTGTTACTTAAAAAAGAGTATTAGGACTAATTTACTCTGCTACACAGTCAAGAGCTGAACATAACATACATTTCTGGTTTTACCTTTGGCATCCAGTATTATTGCTGACTTACAAAAGCCTATTATAGTAATTTATACAGAAGCACTGGTAAAAAATGTGAGAAAATATACTGTAGAATCTTGTAAAGAGAAAAGATCTTGTTATAAAAAGGTAAGCATTTAAGTTGTTGTTTGTTTAACTCAAACATCTTTCATGCATCGTAATATTTTTCTTCTTTATCTTTTTCCAGATGTTGTGTTTGGAAATGTCAGGCTTTCCTCTTCGATTCCACTCACTGAGATTGACATTGAATTCTTCTTACAACAGGTCAGTGTTTTAGGAAATGTGAAATTAAATAGTACGATTAAACAGAAATTAAAAAGTTCACACAGAACGGAATGATTTAGTTTAGTTTGTTGCTGGTTGACTCTTGGTTTAGTTATAGTTTTCAGATCTAGTTAAAACCTAATTTAGTTCTGGTTAAATCCTGGTTTAAGGCCTTGTTTCAACCTGATCTAGTCCAGTTTGTCCTGGTTTAGATATTATTTGGTCCTGGTTTAGTCTCTGTTCTTTCAGCCTTGTCCTTAGTCTTGGTCTTGTCCTGGTCTAGACTCTGATCAGGTCTTGATGTTGGCTGTGGTCTCGTCTACAATATTCATTTCAATCCTGTTTTTGTTTCCCTTTAGCTCAGAGCTGAACTGATTCGACGAGGCCTGCCTCCAGATATTGTTGTGAAACGACCATAGCGCCCTCTGCTGGAGACACTGCTTTCAACCAAAAAACTGGTGACTCTTGTGTCTTCTGCTTAGTTTAGTCTCGATGTCAGTTTTGTGTCATTTTGTCGTGGCCTCAAAATAATTATTTCGAGGCCGTGTAAAATAAATTAATTTGTGGCCTTTAGTTTCTACCATGTATTCATTTCTTTTCTCTGTAAATTTTACTCTTGAGGCTTGAACTTTGCAACCAGCCACAACCAGAATAAAAAGAAAAGAATAAATTATTTAAAGAAGGCTAAAACTTTCCAAATAAACACTTTCTAAAGGTTCTTATAACAAGCGACAATTCTTGGTTTAGCAAAACTGTTGGAGCTAAAATAACATGTCAGTTTATCATATTGGAGCGGTATGTCTAAATTGTTTGTGAAGGAAAGACTGCTGTTGTTTGTGCAAAGATGAAGCATAGAGTTATTAAATAATGTTTCATAAATGACAATGATACAACTTTTTTTCTGTGTGTGCCTCATACTCCTCTCCTGCCAAAAAATAAAAAAATAAAAAATTGTGTCCGAGTTTGGAAATAAAGTTGTTGTTTCATGTTCTCATAGCCATTTCTTGATGCTATTATTATCTCATGTGTTTATTATATTCCTTATATCAGTGGTCACTAACAGACGGACCTCGAGAGGCTTTGATCCGGACTCAAAGACATTTTCCATAATTACAAGAGCATTGTGGAAAATATAATTTTGACCAGGTGCTCGTAGGACAGCTGTGTCCACATGAGTGGGTCCTCAGGTTACTATGGTTACGGACACTAGCCCAACAATAAGCGGTAAGTTCAAAATGCTTAGCTTATGTACCACTGTTCTGCTTTATCCCTATAGCATTGGTAGCCTACTAAAAGTTGATTTATAAAGGTAAACTCGTGACTAAAATGCCTACAGAGTGTGTGACAGTCCACTGTTACAAGAAAATAACACCTTCCTGTCGTGTAAGAATTTATGTAAAGCCCCCTTAAACCCAACACAGAATAATGGAGTGGTAATTTGCAAAATTACCAATATTTATTAAAACCAAACTGGTCCGTCACCAAAAATCAAGGGCAAGAGTATGCAAAATGTGTCTGAATGTCACAGAAAAACATTTGCTCACTAACAGTACCCAACCTGTTGAAAACAGGGATTAAGAAACTTTACAGCAATTAAAAACTGTACTGTACCATTTACCATCTATAAGTGAACAAACAGGTAAGTACTTCACACTTAGTAAGGTAAACACATGTAAAATTACACAAGTTGTGGGGCCCCCATTTTTGAAAACAAATGTACCCATAGAGAGCTAATGCAGGACTGCTTATTAAACCTTCTGTTTTTATTATTGACGTAGAAAGCCACAGCTTAGTTTATAAAATGGCGGCCTCCAGAAAGACGCGGGAGCGGGTTACTCACCCACACCAGGGTTTACCAGTCTGTAATGGCGGCCTCCTGCAGCAGACCGCAGGAGGCGGGCAATGACGCAGTTCCAGACACAGTGCTCCAGACAACGGCTCAAAAGTTCACAAGGTCCATGTAGCACGTAGCGTAGAAAAAAATAGCTCAAAACAAGTTTCCAAAACCACAGGTAAAGTCCAGTTAGCTTCATGTGCGGCCGCGGGCTGAAGGCGTCTGGGCAAGTCCCCGCATACACAGTAGTCCCGCCCCCAAACAACCACAGCCAATCAAAAGTCTTACAACTTGACGTTGCCCTTGACTGACCAATGAAACAGCGCATCACGCAACACGTCAACGCGCTGCTAAAGACGTATTTACTGGCGCTAGTAAATTAAAGCGTTAAAAGAAAATCACAATGTTCAGTGACCATTTCAATGTTAGATGTTATGACCGTAATTATTAACTTGTGCTAACAGATTACGAATGTTACAATGCATTGTATGTAAACTGAAAGTAAGAATAAAGCGCCCAAGTACTAAAATAAACCAGGGAGTTACACTTAGCTCGATAAAAGAGTTAATTTAAGAGAAAAAGTCTAAAGCCTCAAGTGTGTTCGCGCTGAGAGGGCAGATCATTACAAACCTTCACTGACTTTATGGACGAACAGAGAATGTTTTTTTAGTTTAATTAATGGGACAAGATGTTGAATAAAACACGTTTAAATACTTGTGTTACTAAAGACTTCTCAGGGATTCTAACAGAAGACCATTTTCAGCAGGTTTCAGAGGACTTTATTAACGTGTACACCGGAGTCACCTAAACCGTTGACTTATCCTGGCGTCCTCCAAGCTAACGTGACCGAGACTTGTACAGAGGTTGTTTTGAAGCTAAATGCCTCCAGTTCGACCAGAGCTGGAGAGGAGCAGATACTTCAACAAACCTGCTCCTCAAGGTGAGTCAAAAGGAACATTATACTAGTGTCAGGGTGTTTTCTGGGATTTATTTTGTAATTATATATTTTGTATGAAGGCTTTTAGGAGGAGCAGGTGTGGTAACGGTTACCTCAGTGTCGGTTAAGATGAGACACAGGAATATTATCTGAAGATCAGGAAAGTCTTTTTGCAACAGGAAACACAGAAGAACAACTCTATTACTGGATCTAATAGTTAATAATATATGTACAGTCAGATAAACTAGTAACTAAAACACAATACATTTGTTTTCAGAGCAGGTTTTTAGTGTGAGGTGAACACAACTTAAGACAACTGTATCTACTACTCTTCATTATTGTTTTGGCTAAACACAGGCACAATCTGCACAAAAATGATTAAGACTTAAATGATTGATTTAAAAAAAAACTTGTTTGACACAGGTCACAACATTGTCAGAGAAAACCCTCAGAATGTTCTTAATGTTGTTAAGAGCTGCCAAGATCTAACCATTAACAGTCGACAAACCTGTTGTGGACCGTTTTATGATTCACAGTAAGTTATTTTATTGAGTAATCAGAGAGAACTAAAGCCTCTCTGTTTGTTGGTGAGTCTCAGTCCTGGAGTAAAGACATCTCTGACACTATGGCTCTCTGGTTGTTGCTGCTGTTTGTTGGAAGTTCCCAGTCTTTTTCATATTACGGGACGGTGTTGACTTATTATCCCAAAAATACTGACATAAATGGCTCTTATACGGTATGTATTTTTTCTAAATAATTTCCTAAAATGTCGTTTTCAAAGCTAATTTGAAGATTTTTACAGAACCTGACCATTTTGTAGATTGAGGTTAAAGTAAAAATACTGTTGTTGATTTGCTGCAGGTTGAGTTTCGTTATAAGATAACGACAGGAGCGTGTGAAATAGGCCCATATACCTGGGACTGTCTCAGTGGAGACTGTGAAACTGAGATCAGACAAACTACAGATTTTGTGGATAAAGAGTCTGAAGGACAGACTTTTTGTCAGATGGAAACAAAAAGGACTCTACAGGTTCCTACAAATGCACCGTTTCAGTTATCGTAAGTCCTACCTGCACTGTGTTTAAGAATACAAGAGACAGGCAGAACTCTAAACTACAGTTATGTGTTTTTTTAGGATGAACATGAGCCTTGAGACTTGGTCTGGGACTTTGAACGGTAATCATTCAATTAGAGCCTTAACTTTGGTGGATCTAAGGACCCGCTCAGACACAGGACGAGCCAACAGACCTCCACAGGCCACCATCATGTCTCCTGTCCAGTAAGAAGCCTCACACTTACATAGTTAAGAAATACTGAAAAAGATGGTCAAATTCAGTTGATGAAATATATTTTATGGCTAGATTAATGAGATTCAACAGATCTGAGAGAGGCATGTCTAAACTGTTTAAAGAAAGACTACTGTTGTCTGTGCAATGATGAGGCATAGAGTTATTAAATAATGTTTCATAAATGACAAGGATACACCTTTTTTTTCAGTTTGTTGCTATATGTGAATTATGCAAATGCATAGGGGCCCATAGCTACAGTCTCATCTGAGAAGAATTGAAATGACTTGTGTTTATCTGTGATTATCTCATGTGTTTATTACATTCCATATATCAGCCTTTGATCCAGACTCAAAGACATTTTCCATAATTACAAGAGCATTGTGGAGAATATAATTTTGATCAGGCGCTCGTAGGACTGCTGTGTCCACACGAGAGGGTCCTCAGGTTACTATGGTTACGGACACTAGCCCAACGATCAGCGGTAGCTTCAAAATGTTTAGCTTAGCTCGAGAAAAGAGTTTACTGAAGATATAAAGTGTAAAACCCAAGCTCAGGTGTGTTCGCGCTGCGAGGGCAGATCATTACAGACTTTCACTGACTTTATGGACGAACAGAGAACTTTTATTTTATTTAGCTCCTAAACTCTGAGTCAAAGCTGAAACCAGGACTGAAGCAGCTCTGGACTGAGACAGAATTAAAAGAATCTAACTCAGAGAGAAGTGAGGACGTTTAATAATGTGGTGAGTTGTGCTTTTGTCTCTTAAATACTTTATTCTGTCGTAAATTACTCTTTTGTTTCACATATTTGACCTAATTTAGACTCGATACGAGGAATTATCTCACTCGGTTTGCGTTCATTTGAACCTAACATTATTATTTTAATGGACCCTTTTCACGCTGTGCGTCACACAACCGGAAGTAGCAAAACGCCGGGTGAGTTGACTTCCGGTCCCATTATTTTTCGATATACTGATCAGGAAAAATGGCTCAATCGACCTGGAAATGTTACTGTAGTGGTCCACTTTGCTCATCAAACAAGCAGAACCATCCATGTTTAAGCTTTCACGACTTTCCCAAAAAAAAGCCGAGCTCATCAAACAGATTTTTATTTTTTTACCAATATTTTGGAAGATTGTAGCTTATGTTCGTTTTGTGTTCATGTACATCAGATAATGGATCAGTGATTATAAATAAAATATTTGTAAAAATAAAATGTGACCGAGTAGAAACATATCCAAAGACAGTATAGCGTTTTTACACGCTCCTCATTTAAATCCTGTCCTCACCTGATCTCACAGTAACGTCCATTCTGTTGCCGGCTCGTTCATATGTTGACTGTTGGCTCGGCTTTCTTACCAAGTCATTTCAAGCAAATTTGGATGGGACAGCGTCTTTTCAGACATCTGAACTTAAATATCATCCTCATTAAAATGAAGCCCACAAATGTATGTGCTCCTCGAAGAATTTTTAAATGTGGCGCTCTCATCTCTGATGCATTCACCCAGATCGGAGCTGCTTATCTGAGGGACAGTAGTGAAAGCTTAAACATGGATGGTTCTGCTTGTTTGATGAGCACTGGACCACTACAGTAACATTTCCAGGTCGATTGAGCTATTATATCGAAAAATAATGGGACCGGAAGTCAACTTACCCGGCGTTTTGCTACTTCCGGTTGTGTGACGCACAGCGTGAAAAGGGTCCATTTGGGTGAGTTGAAAAATCTCTGTATTCTGATTTTGAAGATATATTTAGAGGAACTTGGTGCAATTGAACTGTTAACTTTTTAATTATTGGCAACAACTAATGCTAAAGAAAAGCTCAGTGCATTTTTCCTTGTGCCTGTTGTCCTCAGAGAAAGAATGAGAGAAAGAATGAGAGAAAGAATGAATGAATGAATGCATACATACTCTCTCTCTCTCGATATAGATATATATATTGGATAGATGGATAGATAGATATACAGACTCAAATACATTTCTCTGATACAAACAAAGGAACAAATACAGACAGAACACAGTACACTCACCTACACATTGAAAAAGGGTGTAGATGTGGAAAAGGGGACTCTTCTTGTAGGACGACAATATATTTGATTATAAAAAAAAAATTACTTGAAAACCCCGAATTTAAAAGATTAGGAATTTCTACATCGTAGTCTGACAAACTATGGGCCCCCAAACAGCATCTTGCAGAGGGCCACCACAAAACTAGAAACAGCCAACTCTGTTGTGTTATAACTAGCTCAGTATGTGAACTCCTGTAGGAACATTGAAAGCTGCTCTCTTTTTCTTAACCACAAACCACTGTCTTTATTTCAGAATTCCTTCAAACTGTCCGAGAGAAACATCTCTATTGGCCTTTGACCCTGACGGGGACAAAGTTCAATGCAGATATGCAAGGAAACAGCCGTATGAGTGTGACCCGTGTGCACCACCACCTGGTGTCGACCTCTCTTCTGTGAGTAACCACCTCATGCTTTAATGACCCACAACAGTCGAAGGGAACTAACCCAGTTGATTCTTTTCAGGATTGCACTTTATCCTTTTCCCCATCCAACGACACTAGTGAAGGTCAGTACGTTGTGGAGCTGATGATGGAAGACATTCCCAGAACAGACATCATTCTGACTCAAAGCAATGGAGTAAAGAAAGTGAGACGTGACTACATTGGCATCAGCCTCATACCTTTTCAGTTTGCTTTACTTTGTAAGTTCAGACCTGAGTAAATGTATTTCTGTCATTGATTCACTGTAAAAACAACATTAGTTAATTTAAACAGAGCTTTCTTTTTCAGTGCTGCCTCCGGTGCCGTCCTGCACAGAAGGAGAATACCTGCCACGGTTTGTGGAACCAACCCCTGAACATGGAGCTCAGCTGAGTTTCACTGCTGGTGTACAACAACACATAGTAATCCGAGCTGAGGCGTCTGCAGCCAGGTGAGTTACACCTGAAGGAAACTTAGTCAAATGTTACTGTCCTGACAGTGTCAGGTCTCAGAGCTGAGAGAGAAACTCCTCTAATGCACTGCTTTACAAATGAAAGGCTGATCCAGTAGTTTTTACACTATTTTCCAGATTCTTTTTGACCGTGTTAAAAGGATGACCAGACGTCAGGATCTGTTGGAGACATGACTGACATTTATTTGGAGAGTTAATAAGGCATTTCTATATTTATAATATATGTAGTTGTTTCTGTTGAAGGGTCTCCGGCCTGTTGTTCAGTGGGCCCCCCAGTATAACTGAGACCCCAGATGGAGACGGACGCTTTAACTTGACCTGGACTCCATCTGAGGATGATGATGGACAAACCTTTCCCTTGTGCTTTGTTGCTAAAGGACTTTTCAAGTCAGTGTCTTTAGTGATAAAAACATGGTCTAAATATTCCTAACAACTGTGTCATTGTTGATAATCAGGTTGTGTTTAATGTGTTCAGTTCAAGCGAGTATCACTCAGACGTTCGCTGTGTCGTTTTGGGAGTTGGAAACAGTGAGTAAAGCAACAGTCAAGTGATATTTGTGTTTTTACCTGATTGTATTGTGTAAAATAATATATGATCTTTGTCTTCAGTAATATTTTCACCAGAACCGCCACCAATAGCTAACATCTATGGGGCAGCAGTGACTTATTACCACACTTCTACAGGAACAGATGGGTCTGTTCTGGTGAGTATAAGTTCTTTTTCTTAAGAAAGATTTGTAAGTGATAAACTCAACCAGTGACAACAGAACGAACAAACATGAGAAAAACAAACACAAAAGTCCTGTCTCCAATTCAAGTCAAAAAATAATATCTAACCATTGTGTCAGCCGTTCACCAAACATACTTTTTCAAATTACAGTCTACGTAGAAAATCCTTTCTGAGGCATAGGATTATTTTTATTTTTCAGTTTGAGGGACCAAAGATTAAACTGGAGACAGGGTCATATCTGTGCCACACAAACAGTTTCATGATCTAACTTTACTGTTTCATGCTTCCTCCACATTATGATCTTAAAATACACCTGTGACTGCAATCATCAATGTCACCACCAGATGTCACTACTGCACCTTTAAAACAGACTCTATAAAGACTGATGTCTGATGTGTTTTCTCCTAAATTCTGCAGGGCATCCTTCGAACAAAACTCAATTCTGACACTTGCTCCAAATTTGCAGTTTTTTCTTGTTATGGAAACTGTGGAAAACAGGGTTTTGTTGGGTCTCATGTTGTCGACAAAGAAAACAGTGGAGAGTTTTGTCAAACAGAGACAATTTATGAGCTGAGGCTTCCCACAGAAGCTCCATTTGAGATGTCGTGAGTAATATGACATATTTGTTATTTATTTTCAACAACAATTTGTGGACATATATTTTAGTCACAATGTTTTTGCTTTAAACCCTCTTTAGCCTCGTATCCCGGAGTGCGATCTATAAATTTTCAGGTTCCTTTTTTTCCATGGATTTTAGGACCAGGTCTGACACAGCGCGCTCCAACAGACCTCCATTAACCACAGTTCCACCTGTTCTCAGGTACAACTAACCCTCAGATATAAATCTCACTGGGAGAGGCCCTTTTACAATTTAACTTCCAACTATGGGGCTTTTGATTAGTTTTCTCACCGTCCAAAGACATGTTTTAGTGAATCTAAATGACCCACAGTGAGTGAATGTGAGAGTGAATGATTGTCTGTCAGTGTCTTCCTCTCAGATTTAGTTCATGAATGAACGAAGCACGTTTTTGTTCAATATCTGTAGAGTTATCAGACAGGTTTACTATGTAGGTTTCTCTAAAGTCTTCAACAAGTTCACCTAAAGATAATATTCATCTTTCTTTGATGATAGTTTTATATAAGATGATGGAGTCTGTTATTTATGCACTTTGGCAATAAATGTACATCTTTCACAAACAAAACACAAGCATCATCTTTCTCTGCTCAAAGTTTTAGTTTTGTACATTGTCCAGTAAAAAGATGGCGGTGCATGGGACAGAAAATAGCGCAAGCAAAAGCAGTAGGTGCTAATCCACACAGACTGTTCCGAGTCCTTACCAAGTCCAGGTCACTTCTCAACAAAAACGATGAGATGTGACTGAGGATTAAATCACAACAGGATGGAAAGCTGTGTGATGACTTTTACAGAGACTTAGCTCGTGCTCAACGAGGCTATTGACTGAGCTGTGTTTTCTGAACCAACAGGACTGTAACAAATGGTGTATACGCACTCTAAATAAACGTTCTTGGGAAGTAATGCTCATCAAACCTAGAATATTTAGCAGTTAAGCACAGAAATAAAAATACAAACACAGAACACAGTTTTTTTCACTGCATACAAATGTCTAACAGAAATACTTTTCTTTACATTTGTTAGAATTCCAAAAAACTGTCCAAGAGATTATAAAATACTGGCCTTTGATGATGATGGAGACAAGGTCAAGCTGTGTAGTTATTCTTTTAGTGATAATTGTTTGCCCTGCAACAACTCTGGACCTGGAACATCAGAGGTGAGCACCATCTCATCAACTACACACAAACAATAAACAGGAGTCGACTAAAGAGTGAGATTGGATTTTCTATTGCCCCTCTCTACACACACCAGCTGCTCCATCAACAAATGTACCATTTACTAATTACATAATACAAAACAGTACAATTTTTTTTACTGTCAATAGCCAAAAGAAACATATTTGGCTGAATTTATTGACTCTTTAATTGTCATTAAATTGATAATTGTGCTCTTTTCTTTCAGTTTTGTGTAAAGTCCTATGATCCAACCTCTGTCTACAATTCTAAAGGGCCATACTTTATCTACGGTTCTCTGAAGGACTTCCCCAGACAGAATATAGCACTGACTCAAACTGATGGTTCACTGGAAGTGAAAACCTCCAAAGACGCCATCAGCAAATTAAGTGTTGGCATAGTTTTAAAAGGTAAGATTTGGTTTTGTTTTTGGCATTAAATTGTAAATTGCTCTGTTTCCAGGAGAGTTGATGGTAAAAGAAATGAAACTTGTAAATAATCATGATCTGTTATTACCATGTAATAAATGATAGATTAACCTCTTGTTCCTCTCTTCAGTCGAGGAGGCCGTCCCGTCCTGCTCAGACGGAGTCTACCTGCCAAAGTTTGTTCCACCGACCCCAGAATATGGAGTCATACTGAGCGCCTCTGCTGGACAAACTCTGAACATCACCATCAAAGCAGAGGCCAGTGTTTCCAAGTAAGAATTCATCTTCAACACATTGACCACTCTCAGGTTTGTACAAGTGGATTTAAAGCTGCAGTGTGTAGTTTTGGGCTTCCTCTGTGAGCACCTACGGTAGCCCTGCAGGGACATGCTGTTGTCTGTGAACAAACCCAGAGGAAACTGGTCCAAGGATAAAGGCCTAACACTCACACTTGTGTCCCTGGAGTCTGTCCAGATTCTGCAGTAACTTCCTCAAACACACTCCACTTGTTTCACTTCAAGGCATCACTGACTTTGATCAATGATATTACTCCATTAAAAACACACTTTTGATGGAAGTTCTCTTTTGGTTCAAATGTTTTACATTTTGTTTGATTTTCAATTGTGTGTTTTAAGTGTCTCTGAGCTGCTGTTCAGTGCACCTCATGAAATGATGGAGAGGACGACTGGAGAAGGAGAGTTCGTTCTAACATGGACGCCGTCTGAGGCAGAGACAGGACAGAGCCACCCCGTCTGTTTTCTGGTTCAGGCTGCGCTGGGGTCAGTCACTTTATTGAAAACATTTAACATCAAATACAGTATTTTTATCAGTCCTTGTGTTGTATGTGAGTGTAACTCTGCTCCTGTTAATCCTCTGCAGATCCAGTAAATACCAGACCGAGCCGCGATGTGTCGTCGTCAGAGTCGGTGAGTTTAGCCGTTAGCGCGTTAGTTTGTTCTGTTCTTATTTTATAAAATACAGAATCACATTCTCTATTCTTTACACAGGCCCAACGACTCCAGTTCCACCTCTACATGAAAACCCCTTCACTGACTGTACGTATTACAAACACAGAGAGAAACGCCATGTTTCAGCTAAAGACAAACACAGATAATGATCCAAGAGCAGAGATCAGATCTGATAAAGCAGCACAATAAATGATCAATGAAGTTTCAAAAAAAGACAACTCACATGACGCTAGAGTTCACTTCATTTAGTTCACACCAAAACAGAAAACAATATGTGAATAGCAATAGTTAGCATTCACAACTGACTCAAACTTCTGAGAAAACATAATTTCAGTGGGAGACCTCATTTATCATGTTACTACAAGATACTGACTGCTCACATTTTTACATCTGAAACCAAGGATGTTGTGTTGAGCCCTGACTTTTCATTACTTATTACTTAAAAAAGAGATTATTAGGACTAATTTATTCTGCTACACAGTCAAGAGCTGCACATAACATACATTTCTGGTTTTACCTTTGACATCAAGTATTACTGCTTATTATAGTAATTTATCCAGAAGCACTGGTAAAAAATGTGAGAAAATATATTGTAGAATCTTGTAAAGAGAAAAGCTCTTGTTATAAAAAGGTAAGCATTTCAGTTGTAATAATGTTTAACTCAAAGATCCTCTACACATCGTAATATTTAATTCCTATCTTTTTCGAGATGTTGTGTTTGGAAATGCCAGGCTTTCCTCTTCGACTCCACCCACTGAGGCTGATATCGAACTCGTTTTAGAACAGGTCGGTGTTCAAAGGTGAAACAATTAAATAGAAATTACAATGTTCTATGTCAAATGTCAAAACACCTGTCACCAGTTTTTAAAATGCAGTAAATGAATATAATATTTAGTGTAATATTTTAAATGTGAAAAAATCCCATAAAAAACAAGCAAACATTGGTAACTTGTTTCAGTTGGTGCAATAAAGAAGAAAAAAACTGGTTTAGCCCTAGTTTTTAGTCCTGGTCTTTAGACCCAGTCCTGGTTTTGGTCTGAATATTCATTTCGACCCTGTTTTTGTTTCCCTTTAGCTCAGAGCTGAACTGATTCGACAAGGCCTGCCTCCAGATATTGTTGTGAAACGACCAGATATTGTTGTGAAACGACCATAGCGCCCTCTGCTGGAGACACTGCTTTCAACCAAAAAACTTTAAAACTACTGCACTTCGGGATCTAATTCTAATCTTAAAACATATTGTGCTACATTACTGCCATTAATCAAACCTAGTCAGTTCTAAATGATGTGTGTTTTTGGTCAAAAATATTAAAGTTGGGAAAAAGTGCTGTGGATTTCTGAACTTAGACATTTGATGTTTTATGGTTTACACCTTGTATTGTAATTTTTGAGAAACTTTAAAGATGTCAAAGGCTAAAAATTTCAAAATAAACATTTCCAGATATGAGTCAATTTAAAGTTTATTAGAGTAGACTTTATTGATCCCACAATACGGAAATTCAGACTTCAGAAAAAATGTTAGTTAAAAAATATGAAAAAATAGCAATATATTATTATTAATATTATTATTACAAGCGATTATTCAGTCAGTTTCAATAATGGGACAAGACTTGAATAAAATGATTTTTTCCCCATTTATCTGACTTGTACGGTGACCTTGAGTATTGGAAAGGCGGTGTTAAATTTAATATATTATGATGATGATTATTACCATTTAAAAAAACAAATACTTCTGTCACTAAAGTGTTGTCTGAGATTCTAACAAAGTCCATTTTCAGCAGGTTTCAGAGGACTTTTTTAATGCGTACAGAAAAAACGGAGTAGTGACAGAAACCGTTCACTTATGGTTTGCACTATATAGTCCTCTATAAAGTGCAAAGCTATGTAGTGACTGAAGAGGTAGGGACTAGGAGTTAGAGATTCAAACATCATTTAATACAGACAAGGCAAACAATTTAAAACAAAGTTAAACCAAACAAAAGAGAAGGAGGTGCTAGAATGGTATGCTAATGCTAACGGTAGTTTAAGTCTGTCGTAGACTGGCCTCCGTCCAGAATCACTTAAATATTAATATTTGTGGAAAAAGTAAAATGCTAAAGGCAGTTCCACCAACAATAATTTAGTTTTATATAAAGAGATGTATCAGGGCAAACGTGCACAGGGGTTGTTTTGATGCTAAATGCCTCCAGTTCGACCAGAGCTAAAGAAGAGCAGTGTTAAACAGATACTTCAACAAACCTGCTCCTCAAGGTGAGTCAAAAGGAACATTATACTAGTGTCAGGGTGTTTTCTGGAATTTATTTTGTAATTATATATTTTGTATGACGTCTTTTAGGAGGAGCAGGTGTAGTGACGATTACCTCAGTGTCGGTTAAGATGAGACACAGGAATATTATCTGAAGATCAGGAAAGTCTTTTTGCGTACCTTTTTTTGTTAATAATTTTGCTTAAAATAATGACAATATTTCGCAGGAAAAACAGAAGAACAACTCTATTACTGGATCTAAGAGTTAATAATATATGTACAGTCAGATAAACTAGTAACTAAAACACAATACATTTGTTTTCAGAGCAGGTTTTTAGTGTGAGGTGAATGCAACTTAAGACAACTGTATCTACTACTCTTCATTATTGTTTTGGCTAAACACAGGCACAATCTGCACAAAAAATTAAGACTTAAATGGTTGATTTTAAAAAAACTTGTTTGACACAGGTCACAACATTGTCAGAGAAAACCCTCAGAATCTTCTTAATGTTGTTAAGAGCTGCCAAGATCTAACCATTAACAGTCGACAAACCTGTTGTGGACTGTTTTGATGATTCACAATGAGTTATTTTTGTCTAGTAATTAGATCATTATATCAATTTTGAAAATTAAAGCCTCTGTCTCTCAGTGAGTCTCCGTCCTGGAGTAAAGACATCTCTGACACTATGGCTCTCTGGTTGTTGCTGCTGTTTGTTGGAAGTTCCCAGTCTTTTTCATATTACGGGACGGTGTTGACTTATTATCCCAAAAAAACTGACATAAATGGCTCTTATACGGTATGTATTTTTTCTAAATATTTTCCTGAAATGTAGTTTTCAAACCTTATTTGAAGATTTTTACAGAACCTGACCATTTTGGATGTTGTAGCTTGAGGTTAAAGTAAAAATAGTGTCTTCATGGGATGTTTTTTTCTTTTCTTGCTGTAAAACCTAAAGAGGCCAAAGCCAATGGGGCTATACTATATCTATCTCCAGATCTCAGCGTTCATCTGGGCTCAGTCCTGTCCACTCTGTTGTTGATTTGCTGCAGGTTGAGTTTCGTTATAAGATGACGACAGGAGCGTGTGAAATAGGCCCATATACCTGGGACTGTCTCAGTGGAGACTGTGGAACTGAGATCAGACAAACTACAGATTTTGTGGATAAAGAGTCTGAAGGACAGACTTTTTGTCAGATGGAAACAAAAAGGACTCTACAGGTTCCTACAAATGCACCGTTTCAGTTATCGTAAGTCCTACCTGCACTGTGTTTAAGAATACAAGAGACAGGCAGAACTCTGAACTACAGTTATGTGTTTTTTAGAATGAACATGAGCCTTGAGGCTTGGTCTGGGACTTTGAACGGTAATCATTCAATTAGAGCCTTAACTTTGGTGGATCTAAGGACCCGCTCAGACACAGGACGAGCCAACAGACCTCCACAGGCCACCATCATGTCTCCTGTCCAGTAAGAAGCCTCACACTTACATAGTTAAGAAATACTGAAAAAAAATTTTTTTTTAAAATCTATTGATAAAACTGTCATTGCCAGATCAGAGAGATTTAATAGACTAGATATGTGTATATAATATAGGTCTTGACTGTCACCTTTAACCTCTTGAATAAATGGCCCAACAAATGTCTGTAAAACCTGTGATTTAGTGGAAATGGGGTATTTTCTTAATTAAGTTAATTTAGCACAAACTGGTTTATCAAGACTGTTGGAGCTAAAATAACATGTCAGTTTATCATATTGGAGATGTGTGTCTAAACTGTTTTTAAAGGAAAGACTGCTATTGTTTATGCAAGGTTGAGCCATATAGAAAATATTAAATAATGTTTCATAAATGGCAAGAATACAACTTTTTTTTTCAGTGTGTGCGCCTCATACTCCTGAAAACTGTTGCTTTCTCCTGTCAGAAAAAAATGTCCCACTTTGGAAATACTCATTTAATTTTCTGTTGTTTTATAACTAGCTCATTTTGTGAACTCCTGTAGGAAGAGTGACATTCACAGCTCGTCTCTTTTTCCTAACCACAAACTTCTCCAATATTTCTGTCATTATTTCAGAATTCCTTCAAACTGTCCAAGAAAAATGTCTCCTTTGACCTTTGATCCTGACGGAGACAAAGTTCAGTGCAGAGATGCAAGGGAACAGCCGTATGAATGTGATCCGTGTTTACCACGACCTCCTGATCTCTACGTCTCTTTTGTGAGTAACCATCTCATGCTTTAATGACCCACAACAGTCAAAGGGAACTAACCCAGTTGATTGTTTTCAGGATTGCACTTTATCCTTTTACCCGTCCAACAGGAGCAGGGAAGGTCTGTACTCTGTGGAACTGATGATGGAGGACTCTTCCAGTACAGAAATCATTCTGACTCAGAGTAATGGGAATAAGGAAGTGAAACAGCGCTACACTGGCATCAGCCTCATACCTTTTCAGTTTGCTTTACTTTGTAAGTTCAGGCCTGAGTGAATGTATTTCTGTCATTGATTCACTGTAAAAACAACATTAGTTTATTTAAACAGAGCTTTCTTTTTCAGTGCTGCCTCCGGTGCCGTCCTGCACAGAAGGAGAATACCTGCCACGGTTTGTGGAACCAACCCCTGAACATGGAGCTCAGCTGAGTTTCACTGCTGGTGTACAACAACACATAGTAATCCGAGCTGAGGCGTCTGCAGCCAGGTGAGTTACACCTGAAGGAAACTTAGTCAAATGTTACTGTCCTGACAGTGTCAGGTCTCAGAGCTGAGAGAGAAACTCCTCTAATGCACTGCTTTACAAATGAAAGGCTGATCCAGTAGTTTTTACACTATTTTCCAGATTCTTTTTGACCGTGTTAAAAGGATGACCAGACGTCAGGATCTGTTGGAGACATGACTGACATTTATTTGGAGAGTTAATAAGGCATTTCTATATTTATAATATATGTAGTTGTTTTGTGTTGAAGGGTCTCCGGCCTGTTGTTCAGTGGGCCCCCCAGTATAACTGAGACCCCAGATGGAGACGGACACTTTAACTTGACCTGGACTCCATCTGAGGATGATGATGGACAAACCTTTCCCTTGTGCTTTGTTGCTAAAGGACTTTTCAAGTCAGTGTCTTTAGTGATAAAAACATGGTCTAAATATTCCTAACAACTGTCATTGTTGATAATCAGGTTGTGTTTAATGTGTTCAGTTCAAGCGAGTATCACTCAGACGTTCGCTGTGTCGTTTTGGGAGTTGGAAACAGTGAGTAAAGCAACAGTCAAGTGATGTTTGTGTTTTTACCTGATTATTGTGTAAAATAATATATGATCTTTGTCTTCAGTAACAATTCTACCAGAACCAACACCACCACCAACAGCTTACATGTCTGGGGCAGCAATGACTTATTACCACACTTCTACAGGAACAGATGGGTCTGTTCTGGTGAGTATGACTTCTTTATCTGAAAAAAATATGAACATAATAAGATTTGTAAGTGATAAAATCAACCACTGACCACAGAGGGACAAAACCTGAACAAACTCTGTGTGTGTTCAGGCAAAAAGTGACCAAACTTTTGTTAATGTCATGATAAAATGCTTCTATAAAGTTAGTTTCAGGATTAGGTTCTGGTGCAAAAAAGTCTATTGCGTCGCAACAAACAGACTATGTCCTGGTCCAATAAGAGCTCTCAAATCAGAAATTCCTCACCTTTTATATTGTTTGACAAACTAACCCACAAGCATACAGCTAACTAGCTGTAGTAACTTACATAACTGATTACATGCAACTAGACAGTCTGCAGTATGACCTCTTACACAATGTGTTAAATATTTACAATGCTTCGCTTGGGACCTCAAGTCAAGGCTCGGTACTGTATGCTTTTTGTGGCTAATTTGGACCCCTTTCAGTGGAAACGCACCAAAAACAGGCATACTTAAAAAAAAAAAAAAAAAAAAAATATTGAAGTCTGTGGTAAAATTGGTGACGAAAGCCATATCCATTCTCCAGGTTTATGATCACACCAGCATCAGCTAACTTTACTGTTTCATGCTTCCTCCACATTATGATCTTAAATACACCTGTTACTGCAATCATCAATGTCACCACCAGATGTCGCTACTGCACCTTTAAACAGACTCTCTATAAAGACTAATGTCTGATGTGTTTTCTCCTAAATTCTGCAGGGCATCCTTCGAACAAAACTCAATTCTGACACTTGCTCCAAATTTGCAGTTTTTTCTTGTTATACTGAAAAATGTAAAAATCAAAGTTTTGTTGGGTCTTATGTTGTCGACAAAGAAAACAGTGGAGAGTTTTGTCAAACAGAAACAATTTATGAGCTGAGGCTTCCCACAGAAGCTCCATTTGAGCGGCGGTGAGTGACATTTTTGTTATTTGTTATCAACAACAATATGTGGACATACATTTTAAAGACAATCTCTCTGCTTTAAACCCTCTTTAGCCTTGTATCCTGGACTTCAAAATTTCCATTTCCAGATTCCTTGTTTTCCATGGATTTGAGGACCAGGTCTGACACACTGCGCTCCAACAGACCTCCAATAACCACAGTTCCACCTGTTCTCAGGTACAACTAACACACTTTTGCATCATGTGACCATCTGTGTTTCCAGGACTCTGTTCTATGAAGCTAGTCAAACCTGCTCCTGATACGTCTCTATTACCTGCTCAGACTAAACCTAACTATCTCAGTCTGGATCACAAAGCAGTTCAGTTTATGTTATGTTTCTCTGTGAAGCTGAGAGTGTTTCATGTGAAACATGAAGATTAACATGAAACTAAACTAAACTTGTGCAAAATGACCATCATTAAAGACTGAATGAGCAGCACAAACACATGGAAACTACTCAGACTGAAGTGTGAGTCTGTTTAAAGGTTTTATTAAACCATGTTCAGTTTATTACTGAGTGGATCTCAGTGTAATTCTGACAGTTCAGGCTGTTCTGTAAAAAGCCACAGTGGAACCTAAAAGTCACAATGTTTCTGCCAAAGTTAGTGTTGGCTGTTCCTTCAGGCTCCAGTCGCTGCTGCTTGTTCAGACTCTTTTTCTCTTTTCACTCTCCGTGCAGCGTCTTTCTCCTGCCTCTCATCTACAGATCGGTTCTTGTTGCTGATTGGTCACTGTCTGTGTTTCTATCCTTTACATAGACTTTAACCTGCTCCAGAGCAGTTCAGTCGTTCAGTCTGAGTTTACACAGACATCTACAAATATCTTTGTGAAAGTGAAAACCCAGGGTTATCCTCCTAGTCCTGCTTCGTAGCAATGGCCCCGTCCTGAGTCTCAAACACATATTATCAAGAGTCAAAGAAGCTGCTGTTATCACAGACAACACATTACAGTTTAGTTTTCTCTGTGATTCTGACCCTTCTTTTCTATAAATTCTAAAATATCAGATAAACTCTCTTAATAAATACAAACACAATACACTTTGTTTCACTGCATACAAATGTCTAACAAATACTTTTCTTTAACATTTGTTAGAATTCCAAAAAACTGTCCAAGAGATTATAAAATACTGGCCTTTGATGATGACGGAGACGAGGTCAAGCTGTGTAGTTATACTCTTAGTGATGATTGTTTGCCCTGCAACAACTCTGGACCTGGAACATCAGAGGTGAGCACCATCTCATCAACTACACACATCAACAATAAACAACAAATTACATAACATTACTTTTTTTTACTGTCAAAAAAACACATTGCTAAATTTATTGAGTCTTTGATTGTGATTAAATTGTCTATTATTGTCCACTTTTCTTTCAGTTTTGTGTAAAGTCCTACAATGCAACCTCTTTCTCCAATTATGAAGGGCCATACTCCATCTACGGAGCTTTGAGGGACTCCCCAGACAGAATATAGCACTGACTCAAACTGATGGTTCACTGGAAGTGAAAACCCAAAGACGCCATCAGCAAATTAAGTTTCAACATAGTTTTAAAAAGTAAGATTTGGTTTTATTTTTAGCATTAAATTGTAAATTGCTCTGTGTTTCCACAAGAGTTGATGGTAAAAGAAATGAAACTTGTAAATAATCATGATCTGTTATTACCATGTAATAAATGATAGATTAACTCTCTGTTCCTCTCTTCAGTCGAGGAGGCCGTCCCGTCCTGCTCAGACGGAGTCTACCTGCCAAAGTTTGTTCCACCGACCCCAGAATATGGAGTCATACTGAGCGCCTCTGCTGGACAAACTCTGAACATCACCATCAAAGCAGAGGCCAGTGTTTCCAAGTAAGAATTCATCTTCAACACATTGACCACTCTCAGGTTTGTACAAGTGGATTTAAAGCTGCAGTGTGTAGTTTTGGGCTTCCTCTGTGAGCACCTACGGTAGCCCTGCAGGGACATGCTGTTGTCTGTGAACAAACCCAGAGGAAACTGGTCCAAGGATAAAGGCCTAACACTCACACTTGTGTCCCTGGAGTCTGTCCAGATTCTGCAGTAACTTCCTCAAACACACTCCACTTGTTTCACTTCAAGGCATCACTGACTTTGATCAATGATATTACTCCATTAAAAACACACTTTTGATGGAAGTTCTCTTTTGGTTCAAATGTTTTACATTTTGTTTGATTTTCAATTGTGTGTTTTAAGTGTCTCTGAGCTGCTGTTCAGTGCACCTCATGAAATGATGGAGAGGACGACTGGAGAAGGAGAGTTCGTTCTAACATGGACGCCGTCTGAGGCAGAGACAGGACAGAGCCACCCCGTCTGTTTTCTGGTTCAGGCTGCGCTGGGGTCAGTCACTTTATTGAAAATATTTAACATCAAATACAGTATTTTTATCAGTCCTTGTGTTGTATGTGAGTGTAACTCTGCTCCTGTTAATCCTCTGCAGATCCAGTAAATACCAGACCGAGCCGCGATGTGTCGTCGTCAGAGTCGGTGAGTTTAGCCGTTAGCGCGTTAGTTTGTTCTGTTCTTATTTTATAAAAGACAGAATCACATTCTCTATTCTTTCCACAGGCCCAACGACTCCAGTTCCACCTCTACATGAAAACTCCTTCACTGACTGTACGTATTACAAACACAGAGAGAAACGCCATGTTTCAGCTAAAGACAAACACAGATAATGATCCAAGAGCAGAGATCAGATCTGATAAAGCAGCATAATAAATGATCAATGAAGTTTCAAAAAAGACAACTCACATGACGCTAGAGTTCACTTCATTTAGTTCACACCAAAACAGAAAACAATATGTGAACAGCAATAGTTAGCATTCACAACTGACTCAAACTTCTGAGAAAACATAATTTCAGTGGTAGACCTCATTTATCATGTTACTACAAGATACTGACTGCTCACATTTTTACATCTGGAACCACGGATGTTGTTGAGCCCTGACTTTTCATCACTTATTACTTAAAAAAGAGATTATTAGGACTAATTTACTCTGCTACACAGTCAAGAGCTGCACATAACATACATTTCTAGTTTTACCTTTGACATTAAGTATTAGTGCTTATTGTAGTAATTTATCCAGAAGCACTGGTAAAAAATGTGAGAAAATATATTGTAGAATCTTGTAAAGAGAAAAGCTCTTGTTATAAAAAGGTAAGCATTTCAGTTGTAATAATGTTTAACTCAAAGATCCTCTACACATCGTAATATTTAATTCCTATCTTTTTCGAGATGTTGTGTTTGGAAATGCCAGGCTTTCCTCTTCGACTCCACCCACTGAGGCTGATATCGAACTCGTTTTAGAACAGGTCGGTGTTCAAAGGTGAAACAATTAAATGTGATTAAATAGAAATTACAATGTTCTATGTCAAATGTCAAAACACCTGTCACCAGTTTTTAAAATGTAGTAAAATGTATATAATATTTAGTGTAATATATTAAATTTAAATGTGAAAAAATATATAAAAAAACAAGCAAACATTGGCAACTTGTTACAGCTGGTGCAATAGAGAAGAAAAGAGCTGGTTTAGCCCTAGTTTTTAGTCCTGGTTCTTGAGACCTAGTCCTGGTTTTGGCCTGATTTGGCCCTGGTTTGGTCAGGATTTGCTGCTGGTTGAGTCTTGGTTTAGTTATGGTTACTTTAAACCTGATTTAGTCCAGTTTGTCCTGGTTTTGGCCTTATTTGGTCCTGGTTTAGCCCTGGTTTTGTCTCTGTTCTTTTAGTCCTGTCCTTGGTCTTAGTCTTGTCCTGGTCTCGACTCTGATCAGGTCTTGATGTTGGCTGTGGTCTCGTCTACAATATTAATTTCAATCCTGTTTTTGTTTCCCTTTAGCTCAGAGCTGAACTGATTCGACGAGGCCTGCCTCCAGATATTGTTGTGAAACGACCATAGCGCCCTCTGCTGGAGACACTGCTTTCAACCAAAAAACTTTAAAACTACTGCACTTCGGGATCTAATTCTAATCTGAAACCATATTGTGCTACATTACTGCCATTAATCAAACCTAGTCAGTTCTAAATGATGTGTGTTTTTGGTGAAAAATATTAAAGTTGGGAAAAAGTGCTGTGGATTTCTGAACTTAGACATTTGATGTTTTATGGTTTACACCTTGTATTGTAATTTTATTTCTCCATATATTTGACTCTCGAGAAACTTTATTTAAAGATGTCAAAGGCTAAAACTTTCAAAATAAACGTTTCCAGATATGAGTCAATTTAAAGTTTATTAGAGTAGACTTTATTGATCCCACAATATGGAAATTCAGACTTCAGAAAAGAAATTTAATTAAAAAAAGAGAAAAAAATAGCATTATTATTATTATTATTATTACAAGTGATTATTCAGTCAGTTTCAATAATGGGACGAGACTTGTTGAATAAAATACTTTTTTTCCCCTTTTATCTGACTTTTGCAGTGACCTTGAGTATTGGAAAGGCGGTGTTAAATTTGATATATTATGATGATTATTATTTAAAAAACATATAAATACTTCTGTCTCTAAGTTCTTGTCTGAGATTCTAACGAAGTCCATTTTCAGCAGGTTTCAGAGGACTTTTTTAATGTGTACAGAAAAAAAACGGTGGAGTAGTGACAGAAACCGTTCACTTATCGAGTGCACTATATAGTCCTCTATAAAGTGCAAAGCTATGTAGTGACTGAAGAGTTAGGGACTAGGAGTTAGGGATTCAAACATCACTTAAACACAAGGAAAGAATTTAAAATGGAGTTAAACCAAACAAAAGAGAAGGAGGTGCTAGAATGGTACGCTAATGCTAACGGTAGTTTAAGTGTCGTAGACTGGCCTCAGTCCAGAATCACACAAAAATCACTTCAAACCAATATTTATGATCAACACTCATTTTCTCTGTAAACACTGTTATTACACGTCTAAAGTCAAAGTGTTCAAATGAGTAAAAAGGGTCAATAATTATCCTGGTGTCCTCAAAGCTAACGTGACCGAGAGGAACAAGACCCACTTCGAAGACGAGCCACGTAAAATATAAAAGGTTTAAAACTTAATATTTGTGGAAAAATAAAATGCAACAGGCAGTTCCACCAACAATAATTTAGTTTTACACAAAGAGATGTATCAGGGCAAACGTGCACGGGGTTGTTTTGATGCTAAATGCTTCCAGTTCGACCAGAGCTGGAGAAGAGCAGATACTTCAACAAACCTGCTCCTCAAGGTGAGTCAAAAGGAACATTATATCAGTGTCAGGGTGTTTTCTGGAATTTATTTTGTAATTATATATTTTGTATGACGTCTTTTAGGAGGAGCAGGTGTAGTGACGGTTACCTCAGTGTCGGTTAAGATGAGACACAGGAATATTATCTGAAGATCAGGAAAGTCTTTTTGCGTACCTTTTTTTGTTAATAATTTTGCTTAAAATAATGACAATATTTAGCAGGAAACACAGAAGAACAACTCTATTACTGGATCTAAGAGTTAATAATATATGTACAGTCAGATAAACTAGTAACTAAAACACAATACATTTGTTTTCAGAGCAGGTTTTTAATGTGAGGTGAACACAACTTAAGACAACAGTATCTACTTCTCTTCATTATTGTTTTGGCTAAACACAGGCACAATCTGCACAAAAAATTAAGACTTAAATGGTTGATTTTAAAAAAACTTGTTTGACACAGGTCACAACATTGTCAGAGAAAACCCTCAGAATCTTCTTAATGTTGTTAAGAGCTGCCAAGATCTAACCATTAACAGTCGACAAACCTGTTGTGGACCGTTTTGATGATTCACAATGAGTTATTTTTGTCTAGTAATTAGATCATTATATCAATTTTGAAAATTAAAGTCTCTGTCTCTCAGTGAGTCTCAGTCCTGGAGTAAAGACATCTCTGACACTATGGCTCTCTGGTTGTTGCTGCTGTTTGTTGGAAGTTCCCAGTCTTTTTCATATTACGGGACGGTGTTGACTTATTATCCCAAAAATACTGACATAAATGGCTCTTATACGGTATGTATTTTTTCTAAATATTTTCCTGAAATGTAGTTTTCAAAGCTAATTTGAAGATTTTTACAGAACCTGACCATTTTGGATGTTGTAGCTTGAGGTTAAAGTAAAAATAGTCTCTTCATGGGATGTTTTTTTCTTTTCTTGCTGTAAAACCTAAAGAGGCCAAAGCCAATGGGGCTATACTATATCTATCTCCAGATCTCAGCGTTCATCTGGGCTCAGTCCTGTCCACTCTGTTGTTGATTTGCTGCAGGTTGAGTTTCGTTATAAGATGACGACAGGAGCGTGTGAAATAGGCCCATATACCTGGGACTGTCTCAGTGGAGACTGTGGAACTGAGATCAGACAAACTACAGATTTTGTGGATAAAGAGTCTGAAGGACAGACTTTTTGTCAGATGGAAACAAAAAGGACTCTACAGGTTCCTACAAATGCACCGTTTCAGTTATCGTAAGTCCTACCTGCACTGTGTTTAAGAATACAAGAGACAGGCAGAACTCTGAACTACAGTTATGTGTTTTTTAGAATGAACATGAGCCTTGAGACTTGGTCTGGGACTTTGAACGGTAATCATTCAATTAGAGCCTTAACTTTGGTGGATCTAAGGACCCGCTCGGACACAGGACGAGCCAACAGACCTCCACAGGCCACCATCATGTCTCCTGTCCAGTAAGAAGCCTCACACTCACATAGTTAAGAAATACTGAAAAAAGTTGGTTTTTTTTAATCTATTGATAAAACTGTCATTGCCAGATCAGAGAGATTTAATAGACTAGATATGTGTATATAATATAGGTCTTGACTGTCACCTTTAACCTCTTGAATAAATGGCCCAACAAATGTCTGTAAAACCTGTGATTTAGTGGAAATGGGGTATTTTCTTAATTAAGTTAATTTAGCACAAACTGGTTTATCAAGACTGTTGGAGCTAAAATAACATGTCAGTTTATCATATTGGAGATGTGTGTCTCAACTGTTTTTAAAGGAAAGACTGCTATTGTTTATGCAAGGTTGAGCCATATAGAAAATATTAAATAATGTTTCATAAATGGCAAGAATACAACTTTTTTTTTCAGTGTGTGCGCCTCATACTCCTGAAAACTGTTGCTTTCTCCTGTCAGAAAAAAATGTCCCACTTTGGAAATACTCATTTAATTTTCTGTTGTTTTATAACTAGCTCATTTTGTGAACTCCTGTAGGAAGAGTGACATTCACAGCTCGTCTCTTTTTCCTAACCACAAACTTCTCCAATATTTCTGTCATTATTTCAGAATTCCTTCAAACTGTCCAAGAAAAATGTCTCCTTTGACCTTTGATCCTGACGGAGACCGTGTTCAGTGCAGAGATGCAAGGGAACAGCCGTATGAATGTGATCCGTGTTTACCACGACCTCCTGATCTCTACGTCTCTTTTGTGAGTAACCATCTCATGCTTTAATGACCCACAACAGTCAAAGGGAACTAACCCAGTTGATTCTTTTCAGGATTGCACTTTATCCTTTTACCCGTCCAGCAGGAGCAGGGAAGGTCTGTACTCTGTGGAGCTGATGATGGAGGACTCTTCCAGTACAGAAATCATTCTGACTCAGAGTAATGGGAATAAGGAAGTGAAACAGCGCTACACTGGCATCAGCCTCATACCTTTTCAGTTTGCTTTACTTTGTAAGTTCTGACCTGAATTAATGTATTTCTGTCATTGATTCACTGTAAAAACAACATTAGTTTATTTAAACAGAGCTTTCTTTTTCAGTGCTGCCTCCGGTGCCGTCCTGCACAGAAGGAGAATACCTGCCACGGTTTGTGGAACCAACCCCTGAACATGGAGCTCAGCTGAGTTTCACTGCTGGTGTACAACAACACATAGTAATCCGAGCTGAGGCGTCTGCAGCCAGGTGAGTTACACCTGAAGGAAACTTAGTCAAATGTTACTGTCCTGACAGTGTCAGGTCTCAGAGCTGAGAGAGAAACTCCTCTAATGCACTGCTTTACAAATGAAAGGCTGATCCAGTAGTTTTTACACTATTTTCCAGATTCTTTTTGACCGTGTTAAAAGGATGACCAGACGTCAGGATCTGTTGGAGACATGACTGACATTTATTTGGAGAGTTAATAAGGCATTTCTATATTTATAATATATGTAGTTGTTTCTGTTGAAGGGTCTCCGGCCTGTTGTTCAGTGGGCCCCCCAGTATAACTGAGACCCCAGATGGAGACGGACGCTTTAACTTGACCTGGACTCCATCTGAGGATGATGATGGACAAACCTTTCCCTTGTGCTTTGTTGCTAAAGGACTTTTCAAGTCAGTGTCTTTTGTGATAAAAACATGGTCTAAATATTCCTAATAACTGTCATTGTTGATAATCAGGTTGTGTTTAATGTGTTCAGTTCAAGCGAGTATCACTCAGACGTTCGCTGTGTCGTTTTGGGAGTTGGAAACAGTGAGTAAAGCAACAGTCAAGTGATGTTTGTGTTTTTACCTGATTATTGTGTAAAATAATATATGATCTTTGTCTTCAGTAACAATTCTACCAGAACCAACACCACCACCAACAGCTTACATGTCTGGGGCAGCAATGACTTATTACCACACTTCTACAGGAACAGATGGGTCTGTTCTGGTGAGTATGACTTCTTTATCTGAAAAAAATATGAACATAATAAGATTTGTAAGTGATAAAATCAACAACTGACGACAGAGCGACCAAACCTGAACAAACTCTGTGTGTGTTCAGGCAAAAAGTGACCAAACTTTTGTTAATGTCATGATAAAATGCTTCTATAAAGTTAGTTTCAGGATTAGGTTCTGGTGCAAAAAAGTCTATTGCGTCGCAACAAACAGACTATGTCCTGGTCCAATAAGAGCTCTCAAATCAGAAATTCCTCACCTTTTATATTGTTTGACAAACTAACCCACAAGCATACAGCTAACTAGCTGTAGTGACTTACATAACTGATTACATGCAACTAGACTGTCTGCAGTATGACCTGTTACACAATGTGTTAAATATTTACAATGCTTCGCTTGGGACCTCAAGTCAAGGCTCGGTACTGTATGCTTTTTGTGGCTAATTTGGACCCCTTTCAGTGGAAACGCACCAAAAACAGGCATACTTAAAAAAAAAAATAAAAAAAATATTGAAGTCTGTGGTAAAATTGGTGACGAAAGCCATATCCATTCTCCAGGTTTATGATCACACCAGCATCAGCTAACTTTACTGTTTCATGCTTCCTCCACATTATGATCTTAAATACACCTGTGACTGCAATCATCAATGTCACCACCAGATGTCACTACTGCACCTTTAAAACAGACTCTATAAAGACTAATGTCTGATGTGTTTTCTCCTAAATTCTGCAGGGCATCCTTCGAACAAAACTCAATTCTGACACTTGCTCCAAATTTGCAGTTTTTTCTTGTTATACTGAAAAATGTAAAAATCAAAGTTTTGTTGGGTCTTATGTTGTCGACAAAGAAAACAGTGGAGAGTTTTGTCAAACAGAGACGATTTATGAGCTGAGGCTTCCCACAGAAGCTCCATTTGAGCGGCGGTGAGTGACATTTTTGTTATTTGTTTTCAACAACAATATGTGGACATACATTTTAAAGACAATCTCTCTGCTTTAAACCCTCTTTAGCCTTGTATCCTGGACTTCAAAATTTCCATTTCCAGATTCCTTGTTTTCCATTGATTTGAGGACCAGGTCTGACACACTGCGCTCCAACAGACCTCCAATAACCACAGTTCCACCTGTTCTCAGGTACAACTAACACACTTTTGCATCATGTGACCATCTGTGTTTCCAGGACTCTGTTCTATGAAGCTAGTCAAACCTGCTCCTGATACGTCTCTATTACCTGCTCAGACTAAACCTAACTATCTCAGTCTGGATAGTGTTGGCTGTTCCTTCAGGCTCCAGTCGCTGCTGCTTGTGCAGACTCTTTTTCTCTTTTCACTCTCCGTGCAGCATCTTTCTCCTGCCTCTCACCTCCAGATCGGTTCTTGTTGCTGATTGGTCACTGTCTGTGTTTCTATCCTTTACATAGACTTTAACCTGCTCCAGAGCAGTTCAGTCGTTCTGAGTTTACACAGACATCTACAAATATCTTTGTGAAAGTGAAAACCCAGGGTTATCCTCCTAGTCCTGCTTCGTAGCAATGGCCCCGTCCTGAGTCTCAAACACATATTATCAAGAGTCAAAGAAGCTGTGTACAATACACTTTGTTTTCACTGCATACAAATGTCTAACAAATACTTTTCTTTACATTTGTTAGAATTCCAAAAAACTGTCCAAGAGATTATAAAATACTGGCCTTTGATGATGATGGAGACGAGGTCAAGCTGTGTAGTTATTATTTTAGTGATGATTGTTTGCCCTGCAACAACTCTGGACCTGGAACATCAGAGGTGAGCACCATCTCATCAACTACACACATCAACAATAAACAACAAATTACATAACATTACTTTTTTTTTTTACTGTCAATAAAAAACACATTGCTAAATTTATTGAGTCTTTGATTGTGATTAAATTGTCTATTATTGTCCACTTTTCTTTCAGTTTTGTGTGAAGTCCTACAATGCAACCTCTTTCTCCAATTATGAAGGGCCATACTCCATCTACGGAGCTTTGAGGGACTTCCCCAGACACAATATAGCACTGACTCAAACTGATGGTTCACTGGAAGTGAAAACCTCCAAAGACGCCATCAGCAAATTAAGTTTCAACATAGTTTTAAAAAGTAAGATTTGGTTTTATTTTTAGCATTAAATTGTAAATTGCTCTGTGTTTCCACAAGAGTTGATGGTAAAAGAAATGAAACTTGATCTGTTATTACCATGTAATAAATTATAGAGTTACCTCATCTTTTTCTTTTTAGTCGAGGAGGCCGTCCCGTCCTGCTCAGACGGAGTCTACCTGCCAAAGTTTGTTCCACCGACCCCAGAATATGGAGTCATACTGAGCGCCTCTGCTGGACAAACTCTGAACATCACCATCAAAGCAGAGGCCAGTGTTTCCAAGTAAGAATTCATCTTCAACACATTTACCACTCTCAGGTTTGTACAAGTGGATTTAAAGCTGCAGTGTGTAGTTTTGGGCTTCCTCTGTGAGCACCTACGGTAGCCCTGCAGGGACATGCTGTTGTCTGTGAACAAACCCAGAGGAAACTGGTCCAAGGATAAAGGCCTAACACTCACACTTGTGTCCCTGGAGTCTGTCCAGATTCTGCAGTAACTTCCTCAAACACACTCCACTTGTTTCACTTCAAGGCATCACTGACTTTGATCAATGATATTACTCCATTAAAAACACACTTTTGATGGAAGTTCTCTTTTGGTTCAAATGTTTTACATTTTGTTTCATTTTCAATTGTGTGTTTTAAGTGTCTCTGAGCTGCTGTTCAGTGCACCTCATGAAATGATGGAGAGGACGACTGGAGAAGGAGAGTTCGTTCTAACATGGACGCCGTCTGAGGCAGAGACAGGACAGAGCCACCCCGTCTGTTTTCTGGTTCAGGCTGCGCTGGGGTCAGTCACTTTATTGAAAACATTTAACATCAAATACAGTATTTTTATCAGTCCTTGTGTTGTATGTGAGTGTAACTCTGCTCCTGTTAATCCTCTGCAGATCCAGTAAATACCAGACCGAGCCGCGATGTGTCGTCGTCAGAGTCGGTGAGTTTAGCCGTTAGCGCGTTAGTTTATTCTGTTCTTATTTTATAAAATACAGAATCACATTCTCTATTCTTTACACAGGCCCAACGACTCCAGTTCCACCTCTACATGAAAACTCCTTCACTGACTGTACGTATTACAAACACAGAGAGAAACGCCATGTTTCAGCTAAAGACAAACACAGATAATGATCCAAGAGCAGAGATCAGATCTGATAAAGCAGCATAATAAATGATCAATGAAGTTTCAAAAAAAGACAACTCACATGACGCTAGAGTTCACTTCATTTAGTTCACACCAAAACAGAAAACAATATGTGAACAGCAATAGTTAGCATTCACAACTGACTCAAACTTCTGAGAAAACATAATTTCAGTGGTAGACCTCATTTATCACATTATTACGAGATACTGACTGCTCACATTTTTACATCTGAAACCACGGATGTTGTGTTGAGCCCTGACTTTTCATTACTTATTACTTAAAAAAGAGATTATTAAGACGAATTTATTCTGCTACACAGTCAAGAGCTGCATGTGACATACATTTCTGGTTTTACCTTTGACATTAAGTATTACTGCTTATTGTAGTAATTTATCCAGAAGCACTGGTAAAAAATGAAAGAGAAAACTTGTTGTAGAATCTTGTAAAGAGAAAAGATCTTGTTATAAAAAGGTAAGCATTTCAGTTGTAATAATGTTTAACTAAAAAAAATATCTTTCATTTTTTCTACCGCTTATCCCATTTGTGGGGTCGCGAGCCTATCCCAGCAGTTTTGGGCCTTAGGCAGGGTACACCCTGGACAGTGGCCAGTTCGTCGCAGGACTGACACTTAGAGACGAACATTGACAGACAACCATTCACTCTCACATTCATCCACCAGGGATACTTTAGATACATGCAAGACCCAGAGAGAACCCACGAAGACACAGGGAGGACAGAAAGACCAGAGTTAGCCGACGATGTTTTAGTCAGAATTTGAACTCATGAGCTTCTTGCTGTGAGGCAGGAGTGCTAACCACTCTGCTACTGTGCACCCCTTGCCAAAAATCTTTCATGCATCGTAATATTTTATTCTTTATCTTCCCTTTTTCCAGATGTTGTGTTTGGAAATGTCAGGCTTTCCTCTTCGATTCCACTCACTGAGATTGACATTGCATTCTTCTTACAACAGGTCAGTGTTTTAGAAAATGTGAAATTAAATAGTACGATTAAACAGAAATTAAAAAGTTCACACAGAACGGAATGATTTAGTCTTGGTTTAGATCTGGTTTAGATCTAGTTTGTTCCTGGTTAAATCCTGGTTTAGACCTTATTTGGTCCTGGTTTAGCCCTGGAATAGTCTCCGTTCTTTCAGCCCTGTCCTTAGTCTTGGTCTTGTCCTGGTCTCGACTCTGATCAGGTCTTAATGTTGACTGTGGTCTCGTCTACAATATTCATTTCAATCCTGTTTTTGTTTCCCTTTAGCTCAGAGCTGAACTGATTCGACGAGGCCTGCCTCCAGATATTGTTGTGAAACGACCATAGCGCCCTCTGCTGGAGACACTGCTTTCAACCAAAAAACTTTAAAACTACTGCACTTCAGGATCTAATTCTAATCTTAAAACATATTGTGCTACATTACTGCCATTAATTAAACCTAATCAGTTTTAAATGATGTGTGTTTTTGGTCAAAAATATAAAAGTTGGGAAAAAGTGTTTTGAAAAGTTTCTGTACTTAGACATTTGATGTTTTATGGAATTAAAATACAACTTCTGTCTTTGTTATGAACAGACGCTGGTGAATGTTGCTGCTTCTGCCTCAAATAAATTATTTCAAGGACATGTAAAAATTATTTTTTGGCCTCAAGTATCTAGTAGTAAATTTGCAACCAGATATGTCACTTTATTTTTTTAAAGATGTCGATGGCTAATACTTTCCAGATAAACACTTCCAAATATGTGTCAGTTTAAAGGTTCTTATAAGAAGCGATAATTCAGTCTGTAACACTGTTCTGCTTTATCGCTTTAAGAACAGCGCCCAGATTCATTTACATACACCCTATAGCATTGGTAGCCGACTAAAAGATGATTTATAAAGGTAACCCAGAGACTAAAGTGACTAAAGTGCCTTCAGAGTGCGTGATAGTCCACTGTTACAAGAAAATAACACCTCCCTGTCGTGTAAGAATTTATGTAAAGCCCATTTAAACCCAACACAGAATAATGGAGTGGAGTGGTAATATGCAAAATTACCAATATTTATTAAAACCAAACTGGTCCGTCACCAATAATCAAGGGCAAGAGTATGCAAAATGTGTCTGAATGTCACTGAAAAACATTTGCTCACTAACAGGAATTAAGAAAATTAAGCAATTAAAAAGTGTACTGTACTATTTACCATCTTTAAGTGAACAAACAGGTAAGTACGTCACAACACTTAGTAAGGTAAACACATGTAAAATTACACAAGTTGTGGGGCCCCCTTTTTTGAAAACAAATACACATTTACCAATAGAGAGCTAATGCCTGCAGGATTGCTTACTAAAGCTTTAAAGGTACATACATAACAGACTCATTACAGACTCTGAGATTTACTGGAGTCATGTTTACAGAGGAGGTAAGAAAAGTTACGCTTCTGAAAGTTTTTATTTGACAAACTTTATTTGAGACTAAACTATATTTCTCTCGAGGCTGAAACAGAGAGTGAACTATTGAGACGGAGGCAAGAGAACGACTAGTGTTTGACAATAGTATGTTTTATAAAGCGTTTTTCAACACAATACAGTAGTTAGAGCAAACTCTGTCTAGCACTAGCTCACGTAGTTTCCATCGAGACCCTGCAGTGTTTACACAGGAGTCTCAGCAGAATAACGGCAAAAGTTAGTGAACTTATCTCTATCAGACGGGATACGATACATAATGTGTTACTATTGCTGTTATTTTTCCGAGACATTAGAGCATTTCATTTTTATTTGATCAGCTAATGTCTAAACAGCTGCACTGTTCCTAAACCTTGTGTAAAACATCAGTGACAAGCACCAAAACAACACTCACTGACCTCTTATTTATTCTAGAGAAAAGCAAACCAGGTACCACTACTGTACTAACTTGGTCTGGCATTAGGTTGAGACAACATAAATGTAACCCCACTGTATCATTTCAGCTTATCCTTGTTTATTTCACTGTTAATGTCATTGAGAATACCTCCAACATGAAATTTAACACAATAAAAGTACAAATATGTCATTTATTTTTATTGTTCTCTTCTCAGGACTCCAGCTCTGGAGTTTGCCAGGACAGCAGAGATACAGGTTGGTTATATATCTAGAAATTATCTCACACCCAAATCAACATATGTAATCTAAAAAATGCTTCCTGCTCCATTTTCAGGCACAGCAGCTGTCCCCTGAGAAGGATGAAGTGCTCCAGATGAATGTAACTTGTCTGTGAGGTTTTTTCTGGATGTGACGGAGTGAGCCACACCAGGACCAGCCGAACCAAACGGGTCAGCCAGCTCGGTGCACCTGCCTGAACTGCCCAGTCATGACAACTCTATCTAGCGTCTCTGCACACCACATGGAGCTGTTTTTATTTTAGAAAACTAGATTTTTTTTAAAAAGCCTTCTTTGTTTTATTAATTTAAAGTTTTATACAGTGTTTATATACGGGCAGAAATTTATATATAATTGCTAAATTTGACCACTGTCTATTTTTATTGCTGCCCTTTACAGATAAAGTTTGAAAGATAAACACAGGCTAGTCTTCTCCACTGGAGCATGATACCTGAACATAACGGTTCCTTTTAAGAGACGGGTAAGGACTGTGGACATGTGGCTGACATACCTGTCCTCTGCAGAGTAGTGTCTGGGCCAGTTCAGCTGTAGGTGGGGACACAACCCCAGGGAGGAGACCAGGGGCCCGAGGGTCATCTGGCCCATGACCTCTTTGTCCCACATCCAGAGGTGCATGCTGGATCTGCTGAGGGCCCACTCGTGCTCAGCGCTGACGTGGTGCAGTACGCCTCAGCACAGAGCCTAAATATATTGAATTTAGAGTCTAAGATAAAAGGAATGATCACATCAGAGTTCATTTTTTATCTGAAATACTAACTGAAAACAAACTTACCTGTCAGATCCTGCAGTTATTGATTCAGGATGGTGTGGCAATCCTGTCTCTTTTCTTGGTGTTTTCCTCTGTTGTTTTCTCATAGCTGTAAACAATTCACCTATTGTTAGAATACAGGAAAATACAATATGATTGTATTTACAACAGCATTACCATTAACAGTGCCACTGTATTTTCAACAAATAAACAAAATATAACTACATTTTCATTGATCGATTACCTCCATGTTACTAACCTGCTTACCATTTGATAATTAGTTACCTGACATACAAATAAATGCACAAGCACAGCTAATCCCACCACGTTTACTTACTACTACTGTGTATCACAACCGAGACAAGCGGATGTGATTTTCATTACAATAAATAGTCCGACCTGTAAATAATCATGACATGAATATAACGAGGTAACAAGTGAAAGACGTGTGGTAGAGTTACCTTTAGCTCGTCTGATGACAACTACATTCTGTCTTCTGTGTAATGGCTCGCGTTTTCTGGTGTTTATTTAGCAAACGAGCCAATGTTAATGTTACTCAAAAATGCCACACAGAGTTGGCATTAGCTGCTGTGTGAAGACAGCCGATAAGTAAGAAAAGCTAGGACATCACATTTGTCAGATTCATAAGCCTCGGGAGTCAGGATCATAACGCAGTTATGGTCTGAAGGTATTTAATCCATTCAAAACAGAATCTTATTTAGAGACGTTGCTGTTAGCTAGTTAGCATCCCCGTTTTGGAAGCATGCTATTGTTATTTAACATTAGACAACTGATAACAAAGCATCATAAGATATTTCACATGGTCAGGGATGATGTCTTACCTTTTGAATAAAAAGAAAGTCGATTCTGGGTCTGTTTTATCCCGAGATCTTCGCTCTCGCGGCCGACTCTTACTCATCTTCCTCCAGCGCCGGTCACACTCCCGTTTGGGTCACTGGGCCTCGATAAAACGTTTTTTTTTTTAAATGTTTGCGTGGAATTTGTGTCGGTGTCCGGGTTGTGCTGTGTAGTTGTGCTAAAGGTCGTTCGGGGTTTTTTGTGTCTGCAGAGTCCATCTCAAAACTAACGTGAACTAATGCCGCTGACTGTCATGGCCGCCGTGAAGGAAAGTCCAAGACCAAGGTGACGAGAACGTACACTAATAAAAGTATTTTGCAACATTGCGGGGCTGTTTTTATTATTGACGCAGAAAGCCACAGCTTTATTTATAAAATGGCGGCCTCCAGTAAAAGACGCGGGAGCGGGTTACTCACCCACACCAGGGTTTACCAGTCTGTAATGGCGGCCTCCAGCAGCAGACAACGGCTCAAAAGTTCACAAGGTCCATGTAGCACGTAGCGTAGCAAAAAAAAAAAATAGCTCAAAACAAGTTTCCAAAAGCACAGGTAAAGTCCAGTTAGCTCCCTGTGCGGCCGCGGGCTGAAGGCGCTAAGTCTGGGCAAGTCCCTACATACACAGTAGTCCCGCCCCAAACCAACCACAGCCAATCAAAAGCCTTACAACTTGACGTTGCCCTTGACTGACCAATGAAACAGCGCATCACGCAACACGTCAACGCGCTGCTAAAGACATATTTACGAGCGCTAGTAAATTAAAGCGTTAAAAGAAAATCACAATGTTCAGTGACCATTTCAATGTTAGATGTTATGACCGTAATTATTAACTTGTGCTAACAGATTACGAATGTTACAATGCATTGTATGTAAACTGAAAGTAAGAATAAATTGCGGAAGTACCAAAATAAACCAGGGGGATACACTTAGTGTGACTATATAGTCCTCTATAAAGTGCAAAGCTATGTAGTAACTGAGGAGTTAGGGACTAGGAGTTATGGATTTAAACATCACTTAATAAAGACAAGGCAAAGAATTTAAAACAAAGTTAAACCAAACAAAAGAGAAGGAGGTGCTAGAATGGTATGCTAATGCTAACGGTAGTTTAAGTCTGTCGTAGACTGGCCTCAGTCCAGAATCACTTAAATATTAATATTTGTGAAAAAATTAAAATGCAACAGGCAGTTCCACCAACAATAATTTAGTTTTACACAAAGAGATGTATCAGGGCAAACGTGCACAGGGGTTGTTTTGATGCTAAATGCCTTCAGTTCGACCAGAGCTGGAGAAGACTAAGAGCAGTGTTAAACAGATACTTCAACAAACCTGCTCCTCAAGGTGAGTCAAAAAGTACATTGTGCAAGTGTCAGGGTGTTTTCTGGGATTTATTTGTAATTATATATTTTGTATGAAGCCTTTTAGGAGGAGCAGGTGTGGTAAGATGAGACACAGGAATATTATCCGAAGATCAGGAAAGTCTTATTGCGTAACCCTTTTTTGTTAATCATGTCGCTTGAAATAAATAAAAGAAAATTAGCAACAGGAAACACAGAAGAACAACTGTATTACTGCAATAGTTAATAATATATGTACAGTCAGATAAACTAGTAACTAAAACACAATACATTTGTTTTCAGAGCAGGTTTTTAGTGTGAGGTGAACACAACTTAAGACAACTGTATCTACTACTCTTCATTATTGTTTTGGCTAAACACAGGCACAATCTCCACAAAAAATTAAGACTTAAATGATTGATTTAAAAAAAAACTTGTTTGACACAGGTCACAACATTGTCAGAGAAAATCCTCAGAATCTTCTTAATGTTGTTAAGAGCTGCCAAGATCTAACCATTAACAGTCGACAAACCTGTTGTGGACCGTTTTGATGATTCACAGTGAGTTATTTTTGTTGAGTAATCAAAGAGAACTAAAGCCTCTCTGTCTCTCAGTGAGCCTCAGTCCTGGAGTAAAGACATCTCTGACACTATGGCTCTCTGGTTGTTGCTGCTGTTTGTTGGAAGTTCCCAGTCTTTTTCATATTACGGGACGGTGTTAACCTATTATCCCAAAAATACTGACATAAATGGCTCTTATACGGTATGTATTTTTTCTAAATAATTTCCTAAAATGTAGTTTTCAAAGCTCATTTGAAGATTTTACAGAACCTGACTTGATTTGACTTGATTTTGTAGATTGAGGTTTAAGTGAAAATACTCTCTTCATGGGATGTTTTTTTCTTTTCTTGCTGTAAAACCTAAAGAGGCCAAAGCCAATGGGGATGTACTATATATATCTCTAGATTTCAGCATCATCTGTGCTCAGTCCTGTCCACTCTGTTGTTGATTTGCTGCAGGTTGAGTTTCGTTATAAGATGACGACAGGAGCGTGTGAAATAGGCCCATATACCTGGGACTGTCTCAGTGGAGACTGTGGAACTGAGGTCACACAAACTACAGATTTTGTGGATAAAGAGTCTGAAGGACAGACTTTTTGTCAGATGGAAACAAAAAGGACTCTACAGGTTCCTACAAATGCACCGTTTCAGTTATCGTAAGTCCTGCCTGCACTGTGTTTAAGAATACAGGAGACAGGCAGAACTCTAAATTACAGTTATGTGTTTTTCAGGATGAACATGAGCCTTGAGACTTGGTCTGGGACTTTGAACGGTAATCATTCAATTAGAGCCTTAACTTTGGTGGATCTAAGGACCCGCTCAGACACAGGACGAGCCAACAGACCTCCACAGGCCACCATCATGTCTCCTGTCCAGTAAGAAGCCTCACACTTACATAGTTAAGAAATACTGAAAAAGATGGTCAAATTCAGTTGATAATATATATATTTTCATTGCCAGATCAGTGAGATTTAACAGATTGGGTAACTATAGGTCCTCACTGTCTCCTTTAACCTCATTGTCTCATGGCTCAACAAATGCTTTTGTGAAAATGGAAATGGGTGTTTTCTGCACAAAATCCATAGCGGGAAAAATAAATAAATGATTGAGTTAATTTAGCACAAACTCGTTTATCAAGACTATTGGAACTAAAATAACATGTCAGTTTATCATATTGGAGAGGTATATGCCAACTGTTTGTTATGGAAAGACTACTGTTGTTTGTGCAAAGATGAGGCATAGAGATGTTAAATAATGTTTCATAAATGACAAGGATAAAACTGCCTCATACTCCTGAAAACTATAGTCCCTGATGCAGTCCCAAATTTGTGTCCCAGTTTGGACATAGGACTACAGTTAGTCTGTTTCATGTTCTCATAGCCATTTCTTGCTATATGCTATCATTATCTCATGTGTTTATTATATTATATATATATATCAGTGGTCACTAACAGACGGACCTCGAGAGGCTTTGATCTGGACTCAAAGACATTTTCCATAATTACAAGAGCATTGTGGAGAATATAATTTTGATCAGGCGCTCGTAGGACAGCTGTGTCCACACGAGAGGGTCCTCAGGTTACTATGGTTACGGACACTAGCCCAACGATCAGCGGTAGCTTCAAAATGTTTAGCTTAGCTCGAGAAAAGAGTTTACTGAAGATATAAAGTGTAAAACCCAAGCTCAGGTGTGTTCGCGCTGCGAGGGCAGATCATTACAGACTTTCACTGACTTTATGGACGAACAGAGAACTTTTTATTTAGCTCCTAAACTCTGAGTCAAAGCTGAAACCAGGACTGAAGCAGCTCTGGACTGAGACAGAATTAAAAGAATCTAACTCAGAGAGAAGTGAGGACGTTTAATAATGTGGTGAGTTGTGCTTTTGTCTCTTAAATACTTTATTCTGTCGTAAATTACTCGTTTGTTTCACATATTTGACCTAATTTAGACTCGATACGAGGAATTATCTCACTCGGTCCGCGTTCATTAAAACTAATTTATGTTAATTTGAATCATTTCAAAAATCTGAAAACGTGTAAAAAATAAAATATTTACAGTATTGCCAGTTTCTGTGGGAATGCTGTTACACAACTAACTAATCATAACCATTTTAAGTAAAATCTATTCCGATTTTGAAAATATCTTAAGAGAAACTTGGGGCAATTGAACTGTTAACTTTTTAGTTTTTGGCAACAACTAATGCTAAAGAAAAGTTCAGTGCGTTTTTCCTTGCGCCTTGTCCTCAAAATAATAATTTCGCGATGAATGAAGATTACAGCTTTAGAAAATACTACATATATTTTTTTACTCGAATTGATGGTTTTGTATTTAAAATGTTCTCATAAATTTATGAAGGAGTATTAAAGGCATAATATGCAGTATTTCCAGTTTATGTCAAATCTAGTGTTTTTCTAGTTTTGAATAAACTCTAGCTGTAAATAAGCCTTTGGAAATTAACCTTTATTTTAAAGGCTTAAACTTTGAAATAAGCCTTGAATAAAGCCTCTTTTTTATTTTGTAGTATTTTTCTTTCTACCGTGAGCTGTGTTTGGTGAAAGCTACAGACTCAAAAGCATCCCTCTGATAAAAACAAAGGAACAAATACAGACTGAACACAGTACACTTGAAAAAGGCTGTAGATGTGGAAAAGGGGACTCTTCTTGTAGGGGGACAATATTATAGGAGGATTATTGTAGTCTGACAAACTAGGAGCCCCCAAACAGCATCTTGTAGAGGGCCACCACAAAACTAGAAACGGCCGACTCTGTTTTATAAATAGCTCATTATGTGAACTCCTGTAGGAAAACTGACATTCACAGCTGCTCTCTTTTTCTTAACCACAAACCACTGTCTTTATTTCAGAATTCCTTCAAACTGTCCGAGAGAAATGTCTCTATTTACCTTTGACCCTGACGGAGACAGTGTTCAGTGCAGATATGCAAGGAAACAGCCGTATGAATGTGACGGGTGTGAACCACCTCCTGGTCTCTACCTCTCTTCTGTGAGTAACTACCTCATGCTTTAATGACCCACAACAGTCAAAGGGAACTAACCCAGTTGATTCTTTTCAGGGTTGTTCTTTATCCTTTTACCCGTCCAGCAGGAGCAGGGAAGGTCTGTACTCTGTGGAACTGATGATGGAAGACTACCACAGTACAGAAATCATCCTGACTCAGAGTTTTCGAGAAAAGGAAGAGAGATATCTCAGCAAACCCATCAGCCTCATACCTTTTCAGTTTGCTTTAATTTGTAAGTTAAGGCCTGAGTAAATTTATTTGTCATTTATTAATATGTCTGTAGGGAAAAAAAACATCTATTTACAGAATTACTTTAGACAAACAAAGCTGTGTCTTTGTGTTTTGTTGAAGTTAAAGCCACGCTGTAACTTTTAATAGTTTGATTTTGATGGTTCTTAGACACAGATCAGTAGAGTCTCACTGACACAGCGCCCTCTGCTGGACAGAACCCTCCTGTAACTCTCTTGCGACCAGGACTTATCTCCAGAGATTAGGTTCTACCACACGACGCTTAGAATAAAGAACACACACCAATAAACTGGACCCAACAGAGTCAGATTTGTACAAAATACAATAAAATGACCCACTGTTTCAGAAGATAAGTTCTTTCAAACTTTCCGTCTTAAACGTCTCTACTTAAGTTAACTTAACTCTACTTAATAAATAAGATTGTGACCACTATCCATGGATGGCACAGAAAGGGACTGCGCCCTCTGCTGGAGAAAAGTTATGAAGCTTGGCTTTAATCTTATTCAAACAATCTACAAATAAATCAATCCTTTTTCAGTGCTGCCTCCGGTGCCGTCCTGCACAGAAGGAGAATACCTGCCACGGTTTGTGGAACCAACCCCTGAACATGGAGCTCAGCTGAGTTTCACTGCTGGTGTACAACAACACATAGTAATCCGAGCTGAGGCGTCTGCAGCCAGGTGAGTTACACCTGAAGGAAACTTAGTCAAATGTTACTGTCCTGACAGTGTCAGGTCTCAGAGCTGAGAGAGAAACTCCTCTAATGCACTGCTTTACAAATGAAAGGCTGATCCAGTAGTTTTACAGTATTTTCCAGATTCTTTTTGACCGTGTTAAAAGGATGACCAGACGTCAGGATCTGTTGGAGACATGACTGACATTTATTTGGAGAGTTGATAAGGCATTTCTATATTTATAATATATGTAGTTGTTTCTGTTGAAGGGTCTCCGGCCTGTTGTTCAGTGGGCCCCCCAGTATAACTGAGACCCCAGATGGAGACGGACGCTTTAACTTGACCTGGACTCCATCTGAGGATGATGATGGACAAACCTTTCCCTTGTGCTTTGTTGCTAAAGGACTTTTCAAGTCAGTGTCTTTTGTGATAAAAACATGGTCTAAATATTCCTAATAACTGTGTCATTGTTGATAATCAGGTTGTGTTTAATGTGTTCAGTTCAAGCGAGTATCACTCAGACGTTCGCTGTGTCGTTTTGGGAGTTGGAAACAGTGAGTAAAGCAACAGTCAAGTGATGTTTGTGTTGTTTTATCTGATTGTAGAGTGTAAAATAATATATGATCTTTGTCTTCAGTAATTTTACCACCAGAACTCCCCTTAAGAGCTTTCCTGTCTGGGGCAGCAATGACTTATTACCACACTGCTACAGGAACAGATGGGTCTGTTCTGGTGAGTGTGACTGAAGAAAAAATCTAAAAAAAATAATAAGATTTGTATGTGATCAAATCACCACTGACAACAGAACGAACAAACCTGAGAAAAACAAACACAAAAGTCTGTCTCCAATTCAAGTCAAAAAATAATATCTAACCATTGTGTCAGCCGTTCAAACATACTTTTTCAAATTAAAGTCTATGTAGAAAATCCTTTCAGAGGCATGGGATTATTTTTATTTTTCAGTTTGAGGGACCAAAGATGAAACTGGAGACAGGGTCATATCTGTGCCACACAAACAGTTTCATGATCTAACTTTACTTCCTCCACATTATGATCTTAAATACACCTGTGATTGCAATCATCAATGTCACCACCAGATGTCGCTACTGCACCTTTAAAACAGACTCAACTCTGTATAAAGACTAATGTCTGATGTGTTTTCTCCTAAATTCTGCAGGGCATCCTTCGAACAAAACTCAATTCTGACACTTGCTCCAGTCTACCTAGTTTTTATTGTTTTCGTGAAGACTATGAAAGTCAGACTTTAGTTGGGTCCTACACTGTCGACAAAGAAAACAGTGGAGAGTTTTGTCAAACAGAAACAATTCATGAGCTGAGGCTTCCCACAGAGTTTGAGCTGTAGTGAGTAATGTATAATTTTTGTTATTATTATTCAACAACAAGATGTTGCAATAATAACATATTTTAGTGACAGATATCTCTGCTTTAAACCCTCTTTAGCCTCCTATCCTGGACCTCAAATTTTCCATTTCCAAGTTCCTTTTTTTCCATGGATTTTAGGACCAGGTCTGACACACTGCGCTCCAACAGACCTCCAATAACCACAGTTCCACCTGTTCTCAGGTACAACTAACACACTTTTGCATCATGTGACCATCTGTGTTTCCAGGACTCTGTTCTATGAAGCTAGTCAAACCTGCTCCTGATACGTCTCTATTACCTGCTCAGACTAAACCTAACTATCTCAGTCTGGATCACAAAGCAGTTCATGTTATATTTCTCTGTGAAGCTGAGAGTGTTTCATGTGAAACATGAAGATTAACATGAAACTAAACTAAACTTGTGTAAAATGACCATCAGTAAAGACTGAATGAGCAGCACAAACACATGGAAACTAATCAGACTGAAGTGTGAGTCTGTTTAAAGGTTTTATTAAACCGTGTTCAGTTTATTACTGAGTGGATCTCAGTGTAATTCTGACAGTTCAGGCTGTTCTGTAAAAAGCCACAGTGGAACCTAAAAGTCACAATGTTTCTGCCAAAGTTAGTGTTGGCTGTTCCTTCAGGCTCCAGTCGCTGCTGCTTGTCTTTTTCTCTTTTCACTCTCCGTGCAGCGTCTTTCTCCTGCCTCTCATCTACAGATCGGTTCTTGTTGCTGATTGGTCACTGTCTGTGTTTCTATCCTTTACATAGACTTTAACCTGCTCCAGAGCAGTTCAGTCGTTCAGTCTGAGTTTACACAGACATCTACAAATATCTTTGTGAAAGTGAAAACCCAGGGTTATCCTCCTAGTCCTGCTTTGTAGCAATGGCCCCGTCCTGAGTCTCAAACACATATTATCAAGAGTCAAAGAAGCTGCTGTTATCACAGACAACACATTACAGTTTAGTTTTCTCTGTGATTCTGACCCTTCTTTTCTATAAATTCTAAAATATCAGATAAACTCTCTTAATAAACACAAACACAACTTTGTTTCACTGCATACAAATGTCTAACAAATACTTTTCTTTACATTTGTTAGAATTCCAAAAAACTGTCCAAGAGATTATAAAATACTGGCCTTTGATGATGATGGAGACGAGGTCAAGCTGTGTAGTTATTATTTTAGTGATGATTGTTTGCCCTGCAACAACTCTGGACCTGGAACATCAGAGGTGAGCACCATCTCATCAACTACACACATTAACAATAAACAGGAGTCGACTAAAGAGTGAGATTAGACCAACACCACCTGCTCCATCAACAAATGTACCATTTACTAATTACTTATTCAGGGTTCCCATGGGTCCTTAAAAAGTCTTAAAAAGTATTAAATTTGATTCTTAAAATTTCAGGTCATAAAAAGACCTATTGATACTTTATACTAAAATTTTAGATGCCATATTGTCTTAGAATTATCTGTATACTTTCCAAAATTAAAACTATTTAATTAGCTGTACCATTTTTAACCATCTTTCTGGATTTGCAGCTGCGTATTACGACCTCTGCTGCGAAATAAAGATGGAGGACAAAATGTGTTCATGGCTGTGTCTCTGGCATGACTTTAGTGATATAAATATTAATAATATAGTGCCTACGTCTTTTATTCAACAAGCTTTATCATATTAATGACCAAACTGGATTATTGCAGGTGTTTTCTGTATCTGTCTGAGGCTCAGCTTCAATTTAAAACTAAATACATTTCCACAAAGAGTAAAACTTGTCTCTAACTCTATTCAAACCTGTCGTGTACAGTTTAAAGACAGGTCATGGTCATACTGCTCTCCAATGACAATTCCCAAAGCATTATGGTCTATTCTGAGTCTAGTGACCATCGCTGCTCACTGCTTTTACTGATGCATTGTGGGAAACTTTGAGTGCACTACATTTGAGTCTCTAACATTCAGACTCCAACATTAAATGGTGAAAACACTATATAGTGATTAATGTGTTGATACTAACTCAGCCTGAGACAGGAACAAAGATGGCAGAACTGATCACATGTTAAACCTGTTAATGGCTGTTTGTTCTCGTGTGTAAAATGGTTTGGGGACTTAAAAAGTGTGCAGCAACACTGTTATTACATAATACAACTATGTTTTACTGTCAGTAACAATATGGCTAAATTTATTGAGTCTTTAATTGTCATTAAATTGTCTATTATCCTCTTTTCTTTCAGTTTTGTGTAAAGTCCTATGATCCGACCACTCTCTCCTATTATGAAGGGCCATACACCATCTATGGTTCTCTGAAGGACTTCCCCAGACACAATATAGCACTGACTCAAACTGATGGTTCACTGGAAGTAAAAACCTCCAAAGACGCCATCAGCAAATTAAGTGTTGGCATAGTTTTAAAATGTAAGGTTTGATTTTGTTTTATCATTAAAATGTAATGCTCTGTTTTTCAGGAGAGAGTTGATGGTAAAAGAAATGAAACATGATCTGTTATTACCATGTAATAAATGATAGATTAACCTCTTGTTCCTCTCTTCAGTCGAGGAGGCCGTCCCGTCCTGCTCAGACGGAGTCTACCTGCCAAAGTTTGTTCCACCGACCCCAGAATATGGAGTCATACTGAGCGCCTCTGCTGGACAAACTCTGAACATCACCATCAAAGCAGAGGCCAGTGTTTCCAAGTAAGAATTCATCTTCAACACATTTACCACTCTCAGGTTTGTACAAGTGGATTTAAAGCTGCAGTGTGTAGTTTTGGGCTTCCTCTGTGAGCACCTACGGTAGCCCTGCAGGGACATGCTGTTGTCTGTGAACAAACCCAGAGGAAACTGGTCCAAGGATAAAGGCCTAACACTCACACTTGTGTCCCTGGAGTCTGTCCAGATTCTGCAGTAACTTCCTCAAACACACTCCACTTGTTTCACTTCAAGGCATCACTGACTTTGATCAATGATATTACTCCATTAAAAACACACTTTTGATGGAAGTTCTCTTTTGGTTCAAATGTTTTACATTTTGTTTCAGTTTCAATTGTGTGTTTTAAGTGTCTCTGAGCTGCTGTTCAGTGCACCTCATGAAATGATGGAGAGGACGACTGGAGAAGGAGAGTTCGTTCTAACATGGACGCCGTCTGAGGCAGAGACAGGACAGAGCCACCCCGTCTGTTTTCTGGTTCAGGCTGCGCTGGGGTCAGTCACTTTATTGAAAACATTTAACATCAAATACAGTATTTTTATCAGTCCTTGTGTTGTATGTGAGTGTAACTCTGCTCCTGTTAATCCTCTGCAGATCCAGTAAATACCAGACCGAGCCGCGATGTGTCGTCGTCAGAGTCGGTGAGTTTAGCCGTTAGCTCGTTAGTTTATTCTGTTTTTATTTTATAAAATACAGAATCACATTCTCTATTCTTTACACAGGCCCAACGACTCCAGTTCCACCTCTACATGAAAACTCCTTCACTGACTGTACGTATTACAAACACAGAGAGAAACGCCATGTTTCAGCTAAAGACAAACACAGATAATGATCCAACAGATCAGAGATCAGGGCTCGCTCCAGAGTTTAGCTCCAGACCAGCTCTATCTACATCAGGGTTTGTGTTAGCCAGGTTTATGCTAGCTTTTGGCTAGTGTTCAGTTAAACATGTCACGGTCTATTTTGACTCTAGTGACCATCGCTGCTCATTATTTTTAATGATGCATTGTGGGAATGCACAATAACAATTGTATGCACATTTAGCAACTTACTTTATTTAATTCAATTTGTGCATTCACCACCTTATTTTTGTAAAATTATTGTATTGTTTTTTTATTGTAAAAAATATTTTTTATTATTATTTTTGAATATACTATAAGTTGTTTAATGTGATGGAAAAGAAAACAAAATACATTTCAGGTTTTTGATGCAGTGGTATTTTTCTTTCTTTAAGGCTGTCCAACACAGTCAAATAGGGGGAAAAAATTAACACTAAAGTGCAAACTGGAATAAAATATAAATAAATATATATCAAGTTGAAATGTGATTCAGATTGGAAAATTGATTTTGAATTGACAGTCGATTTTTAATCAAATCTTGACCCCAAGAATCGATTAAAAATCGAATCGAGAGATTCCAAGAGATTCCCACCACGAGCTCACACAATTCACTTCTGGTTTTACCTTTGACATCCAGTATTTCTGCTTATTACAGTAATTTATCAGAAAAACTGGTAAAAAATGTGAGAAAATATATTGTAAAAGCCTTTAGGTAAGCATTTCAGTTCAAATAATGTTTAACACCAGGATCTTTAATACATCATAATATTTGATTTTTTTTCCAGATGTTGTGTTGGGAAATACCAGGGTTTCCTCTTCGACTCCACCCACTGAGGCTGATATCGAACTCGTTTTAGAACAGGTCGGTGTTCAAAGAGCTGGTTTAGCCCTAGTTTTTAGTCCTGGTCTTCAGACCCAGTCCTGGCTTTGGTCTGAATATTCATTTCGATCCTGTTTTTGTTTCCCTTTAGCTCAGAGCTGAACTGATTCGACGAGGCCTGCCTCCAGATATTGTTGTGAAACGACCAGATATTGTTGTGAAACGACCATAGCGCCCTCTGCTGGAGACACTGCTTTCAACCAAAAAACTTTAAAACTACTGCACTTCGGGATCTAATTCTAATCTGAAACCATTGTGCTACATTACTGCCATTAATCAAACCTAATCAGTTCTAAATGATGTGTGTTTTTGGTGAAAAATATTAAAGTTGGGAAAAAGTTTTTGTATTTAGACATTTGATGTTTTATGGAATTAAAATACAACTTCTGTCTTTGTTATGAACAGACGCCGGTGACTGTTGTTGTTTATGCTTAGTTTAGTCTCGATGTGTGCTCAAATTAATTACAGCTAGAAATTTAAACATTTTTACATCCTCGAGATCCTAACTTGAATTGTAATTTTTTCCTTTCTATATTTGACTCTTGAAAAACAAAAAATGTCTCAGAACAAAATGAAAATAAACATTTCCAGATATGTGTCAATTCAAAGTTTTCTAGATTAGATAAGGGGAAAGAGAGCATGCAGTAAAAATATATACATAGACTTAAGAACAAACACATTTTAAATATAGAATATAAAATAAAAAAAATGTGAAGGCAGTACTACCTTTAAAATTGGATGTATTGTAAATGAATGTAAATGAGACGTATGTGTTTAAACCAGAGCAGTTCACGAAAAAGCAAATCCAAAACAGATACTGCTCATCAAGTGTTTTCTGGAATGTATTTTTTGATGATTTTCTTCTAAGTCTCGTGAGCGGATCTTACTGGCAATATGAGCCACAGGAATAACATAAATATCAGGGAAGTTTGTACCAAAAGGTGGGACAATTTCAACAGTAAAACACAGAAGAACAACTGTATTACTGCACTCTAACTTATTTTAACATTTATGTACTGTTAGATAATCTAGCCACTGTCCTGCAAGTTTTTTAGTGAGAGGTCAATAAAGAATGATTAAGTCATAGTTAAATTAACAGTCTTTGTTTTTAAAATCCCATTTGTCACAGGTCAAAACATCTTATTGTCAGAGAAAATCCTCAGAATAAGAAGAAAAAGAGCTGCCGGCGAGAACTAGCTCCTCCCATTCACAGTCGACAAACCTGTTCTGAACTGTTTCCTGCTTCCTGTGGTTTTAGGAAGTTATTTAAAGATCGAGCATGTCTCAGTGAGTCTCGGTCTAAAGACACTGAAGAGACTCTATGGCTCTCTGGTTGTTGCTGCTGTTTGTTGGAACTTCCCAGTCTTTTTTATATTACGGGACGGTGTTGACTTATTATCCCAAAAATACTGACATAAATGGCTCTTATACGGTATGTACGTTTTAAATTATTTCCTGAAATGTAGTTTTCTAAATGGATGTAAACAGATCTTTAAAAGTGGAACAGGCAGCTCCGACTTGATTAGTTCTGATAATGTTGTAAAACTGCAAAATAAATCATCTAGAAACGTGATATTAGCAGAATTAACCTCAAACTTGCAGATTTCCTTCATCTTGGGCTTAATCCTGGTTGTGTTGAATTCTCTGCAACCACTTAATAAATCTATACATCCTGGAGCGAAGTAAACCAGAAATATATTAAGTGAATATTTGGAATAAGACAAAGAAACCGATGGAACCGTTTAACCAACTGTGGACATGAGTTACTTCCGCGTTTGAGCCTGAGAAAGCTGCAAAACTCTTTTTAAAACACCTTTTTTAATATTCCATGTCGACACCAAGCTTGTAATTTACCAATGAACAGGTTTGAAGAGGTTTCTGATGTTCTAGAAAATGAGAAGAGGACAGTTCTGTAGCACAACCAGCCTCAGGGAGAACTATACAGTCAGATTCTTGGTTTCAAAATGCACGTCTTACTGTTTCTAGATGAACAGAGAAAGACTAAGAGAACATGGAAGGAAAGACTTGACTATTACGACTGTTTTTTCTGCAGATTGAGTTTCGCTATAAGATAACGACAGGAGCCTGTGAGATCTATCCTATGGACTGTGTCAATGGAAACTATTTAACAGAGTTCGGAAAAACTACAGATTTTGTGGATAAAGAGTCTGAAGGACAGACTTTTTGTCAAATGGAAACAAAAAGGACTCTACAGGTTCCTACAAATGCACCGTTTAAGTTTTGGTAAGTCCTACCTGCACTGTGTTTAAAAATACAAGAGACAGGCAGAACTCTGAACTACAGTTATGTGTTTTTCAGGTTAGACTTTGGCGGTGAGACTTGGTCTGGGACTTTGAACGGTAATCCTTCAATTAAAACCTTTACTAATGTGGATCTAAGGACCCGCTCGGACACAGGACGAGCCAACAGACCTCCACAGGCCACCATCATGTCTCCTGTCCAGTAAGAAGCCTCACACTAAATCTAAATAACATAGAGTTTATCAGAAGAGGTACTGTTTGAGAAGGAAACGACAAGGATACAGTTCTGTTTTTCAGTTTTTTCAGTGCGTGTATGTCAAATTCTGCTCCTCTCTTTTTCTTAACCACAAACTTTTCTCATTATTTCAGAATTCCTTCAAACTGTTTCAGAGAAATCTCTCTATTGGCCTTTGACCCCGACGGAGACAGTGTTGAATGCAGATATGCAAGTGACTTCCTTAATGAGTGTACTCCGTGTTCTGGACCTCCTGATCTCTACCTCTCTTCTGTGAGGAACCACCTCATGCTTTAATGACCCACAACAGTCAAAGGGAACTAACCCAATCTGTTATTTTCAGGGTTGTTCTTTATCCTTTTACCCGTCCAACAGGAGCAGGGAAGGTCTGTACGTTGTGGAGCTGGTGATGGAGGACATTCCCAGAACACACATCATTCTGACTCAAAGCAACGGGGAAAAAGAACAGAGATACCTCCCGAAACCCATCAGCCTCATACCTTTTCAGTTTGCTTTACTTTGTAAGTTCAGTTCAGTTCCTGAGTAAATGTATTTCTGTCATTGATTCACTGTAAAAACAACATTAGTTTATTTAAACAGAGCTTTCTTTTTCAGTGCTGCCTCCGGTGCCGTCCTGCACAGAAGGAGAATACCTGCCACGGTTTGTGGAACCAACCCCTGAACATGGAGCTCAGCTGAGTTTCACTGCTGGTGTACAACAACACATAGTAATCCGAGCTGAGGCGTCTGCAGCCAGGTGAGTTACACCTGAAGGAAACTTAGTCAAATGTTACTGTCCTGACAGTGTCAGGTCTCAGAGCTGAGAGAGAAACTCCTCTAATGCACTGCTTTACAAATGAAAGGCTGATCCAGTAGTTTTTACACTATTTTCCAGATTCTTTTTGACCGTGTTAAAAGGATGACCAGACGTCAGGATCTGTTGGAGACATGACTGACATTTATTTGGAGAGTTAATAAGGCATTTCTATATTTATAATATATGTAGTTGTTTCTGTTGAAGGGTCTCCGGCCTGTTGTTCAGTGGGCCCCCCAGTATAACTGAGACCCCAGATGGAGACGGACGCTTTAACTTGACCTGGACTCCATCTGAGGATGATGATGGACAAACCTTTCCCTTGTGCTTTGTTGCTAAAGGACTTTTCAAGTCAGTGTCTTTTGTGATAAAAACATGGTCTAAATATTCCTAATAACTGTCATTGTTGATAATCAGGTTGTGTTTAATGTGTTCAGTTCAAGCGAGTATCACTCAGACGTTCGCTGTGTCGTTTTGGGAGTTGGAAACAGTGAGTAAAGCAACAGTCAAGTGATGTTTGTGTTGTTTTATCTGATTGTAGATTGTAAAATAATATATGATCTTTGTCTTCAGTTACATTTCCACCAGAACCACCACCAACAGCTTACATGTCTGGGGCAGCAGTGACTTATTACCACACTTCTACAGGAACAGATGGGTCTGTCCTGGTGAGTATAAGTTCTTTATCTGAAAAAAATATGTACATAATAAGATTTGTATGTGATAAAATCAACCAGTGACGACAGAACGACCAAACCTGAGAAAAACAAACACTGTGTTTCTTTTTAAACATGAACTTGTACGAAGGCTTAGGACAATTAGAAGGTAAATGATATTAAAATGATATAACCCTATTTTTTCAGGCTGTAGGAGGGAAGTGAGGTGGAATATGGATATGGAAATTGGCAATATACAAAATAATGTCTAACTATTTTGTCTGCCGTTCAGACATATATATATATTTTAAATTAAGGTCTACTGCACCTTTAAACAGACTGAACTTTGTATAAAGACTGATGTCTGATGTGTTTTCTCCTAAATTCTGCAGGGCATCCTACGAACAAAACTCAATTCTGACACTTGCTCCAAATTTGCCAATGTTTCTTGTTTTGGTGGAGACTGTGGAAGTCAGGATTTTGTTGGGTCTTATGTTGTTGATGAAGAAAACAGTGGAGAGTTTTGTCAAACAGAGACAATTTATGAGCTGAGGCTTCCCACAGAAGCTCCATTTGAGATGTAGTGAGTAATATGACATATTTGTTATTTGTTTTCAACAATTTGTGGACTTACATTTACATGACACTGTCTCTGCTTTAAACCCTCCTCAGCCTGGCCCCTCGTCCCATGGATCATTTTCACATTGATTTTAGGACGAGGTCTGACACAGCGCGCTCCAACAGACCTCCATTAACCACAGTTCCACCTGTTCTCAGGTACATCTAACCCTCAGATATAAATCTCACTTGGAGAGGACTTTTTTACAGTTTAACTTAGAACTGTGGGGCTTTTGATTAGTTTTCTCACCGTCCAAAGACATAGACCTAGACATACCTAGATTTAACTGAACAAACAGACAAGAGAATAATTACTGGATAAACATGCTTCAGCTGAAGCAGAGAGGAGTTTCTCATTTCTTTTAGAACCATGTCTGAGACTCATCCTGTGCTTGTTGTCTTCAGTTCAAATTGTGAAAGAGTGGTTCAGGAGCAGGACACATTATTTTTACTCATGGATTGACCAGACTTAACCCCATTGAGAATCTCTGGGATGTGTTTAAGAAGACTTTTTGCAGCGGTCGACTCTCATCATAAATACAAGATCTTGGAGAAAAATTCATGCAATAAATCTTGTGACATGTTATTTCCTCCAGAAGCATGTTCATCCAGTAATTATTCAATGGGAGGCTTCAGGTTGTTCTGTGCAGCGTCCAATAAACACAAACACAATACACTTTGTTTCACTGCATACAAATGTCTAACAAATACCTTTCTTTACATTTGTTAGAATTCCAAAAAACTGTCCAAGAGATTATAAAATACTGGCCTTTGATGATGATGGAGACGAGGTCAAGCTGTGTAGTGATTCATTTTTTTATGAATCCTGTAAATCCTGTTTAAACAACTCTGGACCTGGAACATCAGAGGTGAGCACCATCTCATCAACTACACACATTAACAATAAACAGGAGTCGACTAAAGAGTGAGATTGGACCAACACCAGCTGCTCCATCAACAAATGTACCATTGACTAATTACATGATATAGCTGTGTTTTACTGTCAATAGCTAAACGAAAATTTGACTCTAATTGTGCTCTTTTCTTTCAGTTTTGTGTAAGGTCCTACAGTCCGACCTCTTTCTACTATTATGGAGGCCAAGAGTTCATCTATGGTTCTCTGAAGGACTTCCCCAGACAGAACATCACACTGATGAACTCCAATGGTTCACTGGAAGTGAAAACCTCCAAAGACGCCATCAGCAAATTAAGTTTTGACATAGTTTTAAAAGGTAAGATTTGGTTTTGTTTTAACATTAAAATATGATGCTCTGTGTTTCCAGGAAAGAGTTGATGTTAAAAGAAATAAAGGTGTTGAAACTCATCATGATCTGTTATTACCATGTCATAAATGACGTTCAGTGGATGGGCCCATCCCGTCCTGCTCAGACGGAGTCTACCTGCCAAAGTTTGTTCCACCGACCCCAGAATATGGAGTCATACTGAGCGCCTCTGCTGGACAAACTCTGAACATCACCATCAAAGCAGAGGCCAGTGTTTCCAAGTAAGAATTCATCTTCAACACATTGACCACTCTCAGGTTTGTACAAGTGGATTTAAAGCTGCAGTGTGTAGTTTTGGGCTTCCTCTGTGAGCACCTACGGTAGCCCTGCAGGGACATGCTGTTGTCTGTGAACAAACCCAGAGGAAACTGGTCCAAGGATAAAGGCCTAACACTCACACTTGTGTCCCTGGAGTCTGTCCAGATTCTGCAGTAACTTCCTCAAACACACTCCACTTGTTTCACTTCAAGGCATCACTGACTTTGATCAATGATATTACTCCATTAAAAACACACTTTTGATGGAAGTTCTCTTTGGTTCAAATGTTTTACATTTTGTTTGATTTTCAATTGTGTGTTTTAAGTGTCTCTGAGCTGCTGTTCAGTGCACCTCATGAAATGATGGAGAGGACGACTGGAGAAGGAGAGTTCGTTCTAACATGGACGCCGTCTGAGGCAGAGACAGGACAGAGCCACCCCGTCTGTTTTCTGGTTCAGGCTGCGCTGGGGTCAGTCACTTTATTGAAAACATTTAACATCAAATACAGTATTTTTATCAGTCCTTGTGTTGTATGTGAGTGTAACTCTGCTCCTGTTAATCCTCTGCAGATCCAGTAAATACCAGACCGAGCCGCGATGTGTCGTCGTCAGAGTCGGTGAGTTTAGCCGTTAGCTCGACTCCAGTTCCACCTCCAGCTGAAGAGTTTAGGTCCAGACCAGCTCTATATACCTCGTGGTTTTCGTTAGCCAGGTTTATTTGTTTTCTCAATGGCCAGTACTGTTTTATTTTTTCTGTTCTAAAGCTAAAAGTGTAGTTCTCGTCTGTCATTGACGAGGCTGTTCCTGTTCGTTTAGTCGTCTGTGGTTCACTCCAGGTTTACATTTAATGAACTGTACCAGAGTTCAGTAGGAAGCGGGAGTCGGAGCAGGTTTGGTGACAGTATTCACACTTTTCCAAATGAACCACTTTTATCTTGTAAAATGAAAAGGCCAGTATCTAGTAATAACCACAAGGTCCGGCTCTTGTTTGACTCCAAGAGAATATCTTAATAATAATAATTTAGTATTTATCTCATGTTTTTTCAGATCTTAACGTTGGAAATGCTGAGCTTTCCTCTTCGACTCCGTAGATTCTACGTAGAACTGGTGAGTATTGGAATATGAAACGATACAGATTATGATTAAAAATAAATTAAAGTGGTTGTTAGAAACATGAACATCTGATAAATCGTGATCCAGACTTTGTCAAAACATTCATCAGTTTTTTATTAAATGTACATTAAAAAAATCTCCAAAAAATGTTAAGCTTTCATTTAATCCTGATTTTAGTCTTGATTTAGTTTTTTGTTTTCTGACCTGGTTTTGACCTGATTCTGACCTTTTTTTTCAGTCCTGTGGTCTCAGTCTCTGAAAGTCTTGGTCTTGTCCTGGTCCTGGTTCCCTTTAGCTCAGAACTCATAGCGCCCTCTGCTGGAGACAGATAACACACATAACAATAATTTTAGAGGCTGTTTTTAATGTCAGTACTTTTGAAACTCTTATTTTTGTGACATTTAATCCATAAAGTATTTTTTAATTTACACTTGACTGTAGTTCTCACATCTCCATCCAAAATTTTATTAAATCTTTTGTCAAACCCACTTATTTACCAAGATCACTTTCAAAATTAACCTTTACACAATTAAAAAAGGGTGAAAAATTCTACATTCTGAATAAATTCAGCTTAAGTTTTTTATTATTTTCCGTACAATGGCAACAGTATATAACAATTTTCTCCATTGTGGGATCAATACAGTTACTTAATGTTATAATTTTCCACTTTTTTTGGTTGTTTTTTTTCAACAATAAACTTACTCAAAACTTGCCCCAAACCCTTTTAATTTTGGTGAACAAATTAGAAAGGTTTGGGTAAAAAAGCTGCACTGGATTTCTGCACTTATCGTTATATCTGCTCCATTTAAAGGTATCAGGAGCTGTTTGGAGATAAAATTGTCTCTTTAACGTGTCATATGTCCTTTTGTTGTGTATCTATTGTGTTGGATTTGCTATTGTTGTTCCAATAAAGAAAATAATGGAGACACATTGTGAAAGCCGTGAGGAGTTTGGTATTGGACCACTTTATCTAAAAGTAGAGCCGGTATTAAAATATAGAAGCTAAAAAAGTCGTTTTATTGCTGTAAATTAATGAATATGCTTGAATTTAACTCTTTAGGACTGTTTTGAGTTTAAAACTGTATTGTAAAATGAAAACCTTATCAGAGAGATCTATGTCCACTTTTTCTTTGGAAATGATGACAGTACATTCGAATAAAACTAAAAAGTCATAGTGATAAATAAAATATACACAACTCAGAAACTTAGATTGAAAAAATTGTGCCTGACTTTCCAACTTTGCGCTAACCACGTAGTTGTTTTATTTATTTGCATATATTGAGACAAATAATAGTGACCTGAACTATTAAAAAAGCCTCAAAAAGTTTGATTTGTTTTTGTGAGCAGCTGATGGCGGTATCCAGAGCACGTTACAGTTAAAGACAGCATCTGTTGTCAGGACGTGGAGCTGTCGGCAGTAGCACTGTGACCATACTGTTCGCCAAGAGAGGTTTATATTCAGCCAAGAGCTTCACGAGACGTCATCAGAAGAAACGTTTTCCAGGAACAGACCCAGAACCTGACGCCTTCTTCAAGAGGTAATAGTTTGGAGACTTGGGCCCTTCCTTGAGTGATGTCAACAGGTCTGACGGCAAACTAAAACAGGTAAATAAAACGCTTATTACTTTGTTAGTCAGCAGGGTTACCCCACCGCGCTAGTGCAATTAGCAGCTTATTACCAAGCTTTTAAAAAATGGGGTTCTTATCAATGTTTAGAGGCTGATGCTAATTCTGCCGTCGAAAATGTTTTGCAGTCGGCTTAAAAGTCTATTTTTTACCGTTTCATTTAGTTTTTCAGTGTAATCTCCTAAAGTTTATTGTAACAGGAATCATCTGAAAAAATGAGACCTTAAGACGTGATCTAGTCTTTATAATGAAGGATTTTAATAGATGAGAATGATCAGTCCACAGCAGGATTTTGTCCAATCACAGCTCACTTCAGGTAAAAAGGAGCGCTCCCATTGGTCGACACTGATGTCAACAACGAAGGAACAAGGAAATAAACCAAGGAACTGGGTTATTCTGTTGGAAATACGTCTTATTTTACAGAGAAACAGCTCAAAAAAGATAAAAATAGAGAAACAGCAGCAAATGAAACATGGATAAATGTTGCTTCGAGGCAGTGTTTAAGGAGAATAATTACAGGAAAGTTTCAGGTACGAAAGTCCATAAGCACTTCTTTAAAAACAGTTTGATCTGGTAGCTAAACTAAACTTTTATTGGTTCATTAGTTTGAAACAAGCCTAGGAAGAAAAAGAAAGCATTAATAAACAAAATGAAAAAACACCAGTTCAGTTTAAAAGACATCTTTTTTATTTCAAGTCGAACGATCCGGAGCAGCATGTCAATAGGAAGAATACACAGACCACAATTTTAACATAGCAATAAATTAAATATCAAGCCACATGATATTTAACTCTGGAGGCGTGAAATTCACAACCAGCCAACACCAGGTATGTTTCTGCAAAATTAAAATAAATGATTTAATGACGTCAAAGGCAAAAACTCTTAAAGTTTATAATAATAATGGTTCATCTGAGTAATAACTTCATATTCTGTGTTAGATTTCATTGCTTGAACTACATTTAACCTTAAAAATTACAGCTGATGTTGATATTTGGAAAAACTCTGAAAAGATTTGTCATTGAGGTCATTGAATGTAACACACTTGCAGCACCTGGAGCCTGAAGGCGTCATGATTTGCTGTTGGCTGAGTGTTTATTTCACGACCCTGTTCTCTGTACACACATTCCTTCTCGCTGTCAAGTAAACAGCAAAGAGGTGTGTTTGTTTCAGATCCTCGAGGCTGTTTTGTGGGACTTTTTAGCGCTTTAGCACAGCTCCTGTTATTAGCGCTAGCCACCAGAGTAATATCTGTACCGTACTAATCCTTAAGGCTTTTTTTACTTTAAATATGGATCTGTTCAAACGTTGCATCACAAACTCAAGGCCGTTTAAACAACAGCACATTTCGCCCCAAACTGCAAAGACTCTGTTTACACTTTGTTTAAACGAGTTTTCACGCTAAAAAGATTGTAAACTTTTGAATCCGGCCGAGAAGGTTTAGTAAAAACTTTGATTTAACAGCTGTGTTCCAGGTAAATATTGGCTTTTGTTGTTTAAAGTCTGTAGCATTAGCAGATGCGGGGTTTACAGTGCCCCTACTGGCCTGGCAGACAAACTGCAGCGGTTTTAACAGGAAAGTGTATCTATGGTGCGTTCATGTGGTCCTCGGAAACACGGGAAAATGGGTTACTGAGTTGAAAAATCCATTCAGTTTTTTTATAGAGCACTTTTAAAAAACAACAAACATATACAATAAATATAAAACACTAAGAAAAGGACATAAGAAATTAAAAAATATAAATAAAATATAATAAAACAGTAAAAACTGAGTTAAAAGCCAAAGAAAACAAATGTGTTTTTAGGAAGGTTTTTAAAAACAGGAAGTGAGTTTTTCTGTCTGATGTCCAGAGGCTGCTCATTCCAGTTTGAGGCCACAATATTTTATTTAATGGTTTAGAATCTTCTGACTTTACGAAGTGAAATCACAACAAAGTCTGATCCTCTGAGTTTCCGAGGACCACATGAATGCACCATCTTTTCAACTGAAGTCTTGCCTAAACAAAGGAATAAAACCTAATATCACAGTGAGGTGGACTGTATTCAGGAACAATAGGAACTGGATCTTTTCCCATAAAACCAGCTGCCTCGTTGTGAAACTCAATATTCTCAAATGAACATGCATCATTTGTTCAGGTCTGACTTTTATGTGTGTTATTCTTGTCCTGATTAGTTCTTATTATAGGAGCTGCACTAAAAGAGCTTATTTAGAGCTGATACACTACTGCCCACAGCTAACAAAGCTAAATATACAGAAAAATCAACATAAACCGCAGTGGACTGAAACAAACACACCGTATTAATCAACAATATGTAAAGAAATCATGTCTTTATCAAACCTGGAGAAAATCTAAGTTTAAATGTTTTTGTCTGTTAAGTGCATTTGATTTCATTCAAATTGATTTCATTTTCAAATTACCTGAAGGTTTTTCCCATTAAAAAACATTTATATCTTGTATTTTTCTCCATTTACAATTCAAAACAAAAAGAGCTTGTAGTTGCAGTAACCGTCCCTTTAAGAGAATTGCACAATTTCATTATAAAATACGCACCATTTTATGTACAAATAACAAACTCTGAAGACTGGGAAGAGATGTATTCTGTGTTTTCTGAAAGCAGCTGACAACGGTTATGAGAAAAACTAATTCCTGGAGACATTAAAACAGTTTTTAACATTGTTGATAGCAATACTAAATAGAATTCTTTGGAAAAATTTGAACAGGAAGCTTCTCATAACCGCTGCCGGCATCACGTCCTTTTAAACGTTTCTGAATTCAAAGCTACATCCAGACTAACCCTCTTGACTTTATGTACCATCAACGTCGTAGTATTATAAGTATTATTATTATTTTCTGTTTTAAAAAAGAATATATCATATGAACGGTTATAGAATTGTTTTCCTCGTGATACATTATCGTGATACAGATATCGTGATATTGTTTTATGGCCATTTATCGATATAAACAAAAGAAATAAAAACTAAAGCTAGTGAAAGACATTGGTTAATTTCAGACAATTTATCCATTTTCACAGATATTATAATATATTTTAAGTTAATGTCTGCAGAATTGCTCTATTTTGATATTATAATGAAAAGTCAATAATAAATACTTTCAAGGAGCACATAAAAGATAAAAGTACAAGAACTTCATGTTTCCCAGTATCTGCACTACTATTTTTTTATTTAAAGAAACTTGCTGAGGGTCCACGGCTATTTTAAAACACTGAAATGTATTTTGGAGGCTACTTAAATATAGCGCTGGGAATCATATGGCACCTCACAATACGATTTCTGATACACTGTCCACGATAATATCACGATACATTGATTGTGAAGATATTAATTTACAAAAAAATCATGATATCTGTGAATATATTCTAAAAAGATGGCCCTCATTTGAGAAAAAGTGGATTTTGTGCATTAATCCCTTGCATTATATCACTTAATCACGATAATGTATCACAGGTATCGCGATATCTGTATCACGATAATGTATCACGATATTGTATCACGTCTTAAAATCAAGATGCATTATTCTGGATGTAGCCTAAAAATATTATAAAAAAGGCAGATCACAAGATTAACTCACAATAAAAATAAAAACAAGAGTTACAACACCATTTCTCCAAAATGGCAGTAATTTTAACAGAGAAGGGCATCATGCCTACTGCGTAACCATGGAAACAATACCTCGTGTATTTGAATTCAGAACAACTTTATACGCACACAAAACAAAACGACACGAGCGCTGAAGCTGCTTCCTTTTGTACCAAATATGTGATGCAGTATATTTAATTCGATTATTTGATGTATTTAATTAAAAGAGTTTTGGTTTAATGTTAGCATCACGAGCTAATAAACAAGCAGCTGCAGCTCTCGTATAAAAACACAGTAATCGGTAGAGAAAACTTCATGGAATAGTTCAAAAGAATCGTCCCTTCACTCAGATCTGGGAATTAAACATGAAATACCACAGTTTATTGGTAAAATACACTTTAGGGTAGTGCCTTTTTCCCGTCTTTTCCCTGTTTTTTTGTGTGTTTTTTTAGTGTTAATGAGCCACACACTTTAATCAGTCGCACGTCAAACTGCACTTCATCAAAAAGAAAACAATATATAAACCTCTTTGTAGACATTTCCCGTAAAGAAAACGAAGGCATCACGTCAAAACTTCAATCTAAAAGTACAATTTTCTTTCGGAGAGTCAAATGTACTAATAATATATCACTTCGTAACAGCTTTAAAACTGTGTCACTGGCTTCAATAATCAGAGTTTTTCAGTAACTTTCAATAAATAAATAAATCAAAATAAAGCTTGTGTTGATGCTGCATTTGGTAAACATTCCTGATTAATATTTAAAGGGACAGTCCAGTATTTTATAAAAAAGATTGTAGTGATAGGTAACTTATTCCCTACTGAAGGTAACTGTAGTTTGGAGAAGCAGACAGGAGCAATGACACAAACTGAAGGGAATAAATTAGCTACAACTAATTTACAAAATACAACACTATCCGTTTAAAGCTTTCTGGGACATTGTCGTAACATAAAAAACAACATAAAAATAAACATAAATAACTTACATTAATGTATTTCTGTAACTACTTTCACAGTTCAACACTCGTTCGTCACAAACACACAGCTCAGGTCCAAAAGTAAGACACTGTATTTAGGCAGAAGTTCCCTCTCGCTCTCACACATTCACACGAGATGGAAAAAAACCTGTCGCCGACGAGGGGTCAGAGGTCGGAGGTCAGACGTCGTAGTCGGGGAGAGCCGAGTACGTGATGCCGCCGACGGTGGGAGGACTGGTGTGGAGTGGGAGGAGCCAACAGAACACCGAACCTGAGACGGAAAAGTGCAAATAAACACATATCCATTAATTAGTCACAATATGGAACTTCACGTTTAGGACGTTCAAACTGCAACTGATTTTATCAAACAAACTAAAGACGAAGGCAAAAATATCAGACTGACTTTATGATTTCTAGTGCAGCTTTTCTTTGTCACGCTGAAAAATGTAACAAATAATGCTAATTGAATTATGATATTAGGAGGGGTGTTTGTTATCTCCAAAACACAGAGTAGAGTTAGATCTGAAACAACATTTAGTAGATAATATAAGTGAGAACATAAGGTCACGTCATTGTGAATTACTCTAGACACAGATTTTGACTCAAGTTAGTAACTGTGGTAAAAAAGAGGTTCTGAAAGTGAAAACTATGATGCTAGATTGACAGATTGTAGATTTACAGCCGCTCGTAACGTTGAACTAAGACGTGAGAAGAGAGAGAACAACCGTCAGGAAAACGTAGAAGGCTTTGTTTAGTTCAGAAACCATCCAATGATGATTTCTAGTGCTTTTCTAGTATCAATCATGCTAACGCAAACTGTAACAAACAATGCTAACGCTAAATAAATGATGATAACAGCCTGTTCTGTCCCAAAAGTACAGCAAAGTGCACTGTTCCTTTGTCTGTCTTTGTTTTTTGCCCAAATTCAAGTCTCTGGGCGAAAACTATTCAGCCCCAACAGAAGAAAATACAAGGGGGCGGGACTAGACACCTGTCAATCACCAAATCAGGAAGATGATTGGAGCTGGCATCACACTGTGCTCGGGCGGCCACTTTTTACTCTTTTTAGTGGTGTTTTAAAAATATTATTGCTATTAGAATAAAAAACACTCTCATCTAAGATCTTTAATAAGATATAAAAGCATATAAACACAAATGTAAACATGTTTTTACAACAAATTACTATCGTAGCCCACCTGAACTTCTCTAAACACTGGACTTCATCTAATACGTCCAATTTAAGGTCAGTATTGTCTTCAAATCAATCAAATGTCGGGCTAAAAATTGGTTCTTGGTGAATGGGACGTGCAAAAAAGGCAAGTGTTCAGAACAAAAAAAGTCAAATTTGAAGAAAAGCTGTGAATTTAAAGTTATAAAGTCATATTGTTTATTGAATAATGTAACACGGACCTCTGCCGAAGACCTCTCGAAGCAGAGCCAGTTTGGGTTTCCGAGTGTGCGTCGTGTGATTGGACGTCTGAGCGGCCGACGAAGAGGAGGAGGACGAGGAAGAGCCTTTGATCATGAGCCTGTTCCTCATCTGTTCAATGGGCGTCTCGTCCGTGATGATGGACACCAGCTGAGGACAAAAACACACTGTATCAGGTCAGGGATGCACTGCCACCTGCTGGACACTCAGAAGAACTGGGATTTCTTCTTTTACAGTTCTGCACAATTAATAAAACACTAAATACTCGAACGGTCGACTGTTTAAACACATTTATCAAACACATTCTCTCTCAATAAAGCACATTTGACATTCTTAGGCTTCTCTGAGTCAAAAATATAACGGAGGAGGCAGAAGTTAGACACAATTAACTCACTGCAGTCTCCACAAACACAAAACCATTCAAAGATTAAACCCTGAAGCCAATATAAAGACAGTTCAGAGACTCAAATTTAAATTATAGTAGATTAGTGTAAAAAGGCTTGTGCTGCTGTAAAACTAAACACAAACCTTTACAGTAACTGTGTGAATATGAATAAAATCCAAGTACTACACATTTTCACGAAAAGACATGACTCTGAGGATTTACTGCAGAGAATACTGTAAACTCTCCAGGTTTGACAAGTATTTTTGACTTTATAAATGTAAAAACATGAAGCTGCATCTGTTGTAGTTACTTCAGCTTGTTTCTGATGATATTCTGACTTCTGTGTTTGTGTTTTGCTCTGTGTGTGTTCATTTTGACGACAGAATGTTTAATATGAAAACACTGTTCGCTTTTCAGAAGTCAGAGGTTTTGTTAATTTAGTTTTCATTGTAGAAATTGTTAGAAGTTTAGAGAAATGGGTTGAAGTTTCAGGAAATGTGTCTTAGCGATTGTGAAAAACAATGTCAATGTATTGGATGAAGTTTAGTGCAGGACAAGAAGAGACAAAAAGACAAAAGGAAATTACCTGGTCGTAGAAGATGACCATCACAAAAACCCCGAACAGCACAGACTCCACCAGAAGAATGATGTAGTGAGCCCTGAACGAGAGAAAACAGCTCAAACCCAGTATTCTTTGTTATGTCAGCGTTTGCTCAGAGCAGCACTCACACGATCAGGTGTTTACTCGGCGTCTCCTCTCCTTCTTTCTCTGAATCTCCTTCTCTTTCGTTTCTGATTCTCCAAATCCAGGCCGACACCACCAGCACCAGCGAGTACAGACTGGCCATTCCTGCACAAAAAACACACTTTACCAACCTGTAACACGTCTTTAAATATATTAAACTATGTTCTGTAGCATTCATTCTTCTATTGTTTGATTTAAACAGTGTCACTGCAGCAAAATCAAAGCCAAGCTGTGTGTTTTTACTCAGATACACTTTAGACATTTACTAAATATTAAAACACAGAGGAGAGTTTGTTCACAGAGACTTCTAGTTCTTATCCAACAATGTAAGTGAAAACATAAGCCTACATTACTATGAATTACTCTAAACACAGATTTTGACTCAAGTTAGTAAATGTGGTGAATGGAAATTGTCCGTATTAATACAAATAAAAGATATTGTAGATCCGTGAAGCTGCTCATTGCATTTAAATGTGTTTTTTTGTACCTGTCTGTGCTCGTGAAATGATAGAAATAAAAAACTAAGATGTTTTTTTAGGTGAAAAATTCAAAAGTGTAAGAAAATATATAATAATCGTCCCTGGTACTTGATGTGAAGAGTTTGAGAACCGCTGCTTTAGAGCATGACTCACCTGTGTAGAAAAGAAACTGGATGAAATACTTCTGGTTGAGTTCCCCGACGCAGTTATTAATCCTAAAACACACAGAGACAGAGAAAAAGAGTGAGACGTCAGAGCTTCAGCTGCAGGTGTTATCGTTATCTGAGTCGGAGTGGTCACCAGGGACAGTGGTGGTCCATGCGGCGGATGCACCTCTGACAGACTCTGCAGTGATGGGCTCTGGGAGGTCTGTAGGTCTCACAGCGACTGCACACGGTCCAGCCTTCACAGCCCTGAGTCCACAAACACACAAACATGTCAATACGACGCAGGAGACGCACGCGGTTCAATAAAAGATAATGTTCTCGATGCTACAAGGTTATAAACACAGTCATTTCTCCAACTCTAGAGTAATTATTACAGCTACGTCACTGTGTTAACCGTCTGAACACCTACAAAGACACTTATCATCTACAAAATGACAGGTTGTGAACAGATAAAAGAACAACAGCTGATGACATGAAAACAGAACGCAGTAATTATCCGTTTTTTACATTTAAACTCAACCTTAAACTTTATATTATCTAAAAACAACTAATAATTCATAACACATTGGCTACAAAAGGGTGCTGCATTTAGGAAAATTTAAAAAAAGTATGTTTTGATCCAGTTAATGCTATAGCTGAGGGTTCACCTACAAAACACCAACAAAAAGAGGATTACTGGATAGTGTGTGGTTAGTTTCTGGCCTGTTTTGAAGCACAGTTAACGTGTGGCATTAGATGAGGACAGTTTGTCAAGTGGTGTTTTTACGATAAAGGAAAAGACTTGATTTAAACACTGACCCGGTCGTTCATCCGAGAAGACTGCGAGCGAAGGTCTGAGAAGTCGATGGCGGTTTCAGGAAGAGGCACCATCCCTGGACAAACACAAACAGGTTAAGAACACACCAGAAAAGGCTGGAAAGAGGGAAAAGGGCAGGGTTTTTTCGTTACCGGGGTCCGAGAAGACGGCTTTGGAGTGACAGGCGAGGAGCAGCAGCAGAATCAGGTTAAACACTGAGCCGTGGAGCGTGCACCACACACTGAAAACACAGGAGAAAAATAAGAAGTCAAATAATAAACTGTATTTCTGCTTTAATTAAAGATATAACCTGTTGTAAACACATTTCAGAATAAAAGCACTCACTTGTTTACATAAGATATAACCACAAAACAATAAGTTACACAAATCTTAAAGTATAATTAAGTTGTATTCTTTGTCTTTGACACTATTAACGGATCTAATGTAAAACTAATGAATTAAAATGTAATTAATAAAAATTCATAGACTCTGATGGTAAACAAAGCAGTAACACATGTTAACGATGTCACCTTGAAACAAACATAAGCTACAGATAAACATCATAAACGAGGAAGAAGTGTATTTTAGTCATAAAAGGTGAGTTTGACTCCAGCAGAGACAAAAGTATGAGGATGTAGCTGTTGAACCTGTCGCTGTCAAATGAATGGCCGCTGACGCCATCTCTTTTTTATCACTTTAGATTGAAATAAAAACCCCAAACACAGACCTGTCGGAGTACGCGGGGATGAGCACATACTGTATGACCACGTAGTCCGCATAAAACACGCTGAAATAAGTTAAAATGAGACATATAACGCCGCAGGGATCTCGCCTACAGCGGAGCGACGCCATCTTGTGCCGGGCCCCGCCCCCTGGCTGCACTTCCGGGTGACGTCAGACGGAAACATGACGTCGCTTTTACGCCCGATTTAGTCAAAACAAAACAAACTAATAGATAATTCATTGACAAATTACTTGAAAAACGACGTTCATTCAAGTATAAATAGTTTAAGTTGTTTATATGTTGTTCTCTGGAAAAAAAAGTCAACAAAATCCAAAAAGACAAAAAAAAACAAGCAAATAAATCATAAATAATTTAATAGTAATAGTGCAGAATGTAGATAGAAATAAAAACGTCCATATTATACATATTAAATCAGAAGTCTTGCATTATTTATCTGTTCTTCTAGCTTCTAGCAGTTTCTTACTGGACTGGAAAGGCAAATTATATGACTATTCCTTTAAAAAATAAATATAAAATAATCATTTATGTTGCCTGTGCCGGGCTCTCCCTTTTTTTCTAAGTAAAAGGTTCAAACATTTAGGTTAATATAGTAAAAACTAAAAGGCCTATATATTTAGAATTATGTTTGTTTTTTTTTTAGTTTAGTTATTATCTTTTGCGTGACACTAAACATCACCAGAATATGGCACAATTTTAGAAACATTTTAATGCACCTTTAATTCGTGCTCTTTTACTTAAATTCAAACAGAAACACATTTATTTTGTCACTCATAAACAGCATATTTTGTGAATAAATAAAAGCAGCAAAACCAAACATTGTCAGTCCCCTGAGCGTCCACAAGGGGGCAGTATTCCTCGTGTTTTCAGTGGCTCCTCCCTAAAGTAGGAGTAACTCTAGTTTACTCAACACTTTTTACAGCCTCAGACTCTCACTTCGTCTCTGTTCCTTTCAATAATCGTCCTTATCTTTTCTGCCGCTGCTCGGATACATTTCAACTCCAGTATTTCTCTTTTTTAACCGGGTTTTTTGTGGATAATTGTGGTGAAAAGGCGCAGACGGATAAAGCTGGCGGAGGGAGGCTTTTGGGAGAAGTAAACCATGGAAGTTCCTGGTATGCAGGTGAGCAAAAAAGGTGGACTCCTTCGGTCTTTTACGGTTCGTAGGTGCTTTTTATAACGTCGACAGAAGCAAACCAAACCTGTTATAAGCTGCTGTGGGTCTTTGGAGTAAAAACAACCCCTTTCTTCTGCACTTTTTTGAGCCACTGCTTTGTGTTTATGTCAAAAAGTGGAAAAGCACTGAATTAGCACAACTCCAACTCAAGCTAGCTTCTTTCAACCACTTTTAAGGGTTTGTAATCGGCTAAAAGTCGAATTTAAAGGTTGTTTTTGATACTTTTTCTCATTTATATCGATTAGTACAACCCAGAATATGACTGTAGTCTCGTTTTTTTACTTTTTAATACTTTGTACTTCCATTAAAAGTGACAGTAATGTACCAATAATATTCCTCAAGGCACTTTAATATGACGTTATCTTACAAATTTACCAAAAAGTGTATTGATAATTCATTTTTTTAAAGCTTCTTATTAATTTCTGTTACTGTATTTAGTTTATTTTATTATTATTTTTAAACATCTATTGCCTTAATCATACTATTGACTGTTTATATTGAACTATTATGAGGTTGTAAAAGGACATTATTGGTATTATGGCTCCATTAGATGCCTTTTGGAGCTAATTTATTGCTAAATATTAGTTGGAGAAGCAGACAGGAGTTGGGCAACAGAGACTAAACCATGTTCTGATGTAAATGGAGCCAGAGAACATATCATTTAAAACACTTTAAACAGACTGGACCTGATATATTTTTCTTGTTGTTGGTGAAAATGGTTTAAACCCAAATAGTATATTGTCTTTTTGATGCCGTCTACTGTTTATTATGAGAACCTCTATTCAGGAACAGAAAACCTTGGACAAGTTTGTACATTTCTTGGACATTTATTGGAATAACTCCCTTAAGAACAGCACTTTAACAGCGACTGATGTGGGATTCATGTTAATAAATGCACTTTTCATGTGGTGACATTTATTAAAGACTTACAAGTGGCTTTGGAAACTATGAGACTCTCCAAAAACAATGACTGTCTGGGTTTGGATGCTTAAGGCGGACTATTTTAGGCTCGCCATTATTTGTTGCCAATTAATAAAGGCATTCATTCCAAGAAGAGACTTACTTACTTCATCTTTATTATTAATGAATCATCAGAAAGAGCGCTATCGTCGGACTAGGTCAGCTTTTGCAATAAGTTCATCGACTTTATCAAGTTATTTGGAAATGTGGAGTTACAAGAGTCGTCATGTTGCTCTTGGGATGGGACTTGGAAACAGGAACTTAGCGGGAAATTCATGTTCACGCTTTATTATGGAAGTGTTTATCCAGTAAGTTGCAAAATGTATTACGTCAAGAGCAGTTTTCATCAACAGCTTTATTGTTGAATTTGTATAGAAACAGAAATAGCGAATACAGATTGGGTTTTGGGCAAAATGATAAACAAAACGGAGAAAATCAACACACAAGACACATTTATAACATATTTTATCATTTGTGCTGTAACTAAAGGGTATTTTTGTGCATTTTACCCTCTCATAGTGATTTACTGCACTTTATATTATATTTCTGTTTGCAATAATTCATGACCTGGCATCATTGTTTACATTTTTACAAGACTTTTTTTGGTGTTTTTTTATTATAAGTCGTCATAGTCAGTATTATATATTTCTAGTTTCTTTATCTGAACTCTTCGACCACTTTTCTTGTGTTTCGACTGTAGCTTAATGCTCCAATTGACAAGATTTTAACAGTATTTATATGAAAGACACTTTACTATCCATTTGTTTTTCTTAAATAAGGGACACAATACGGTCTGCTGTCCACGATAACAATATCACGATACAGAGATTCTTCAGACATTTAATTTACAAAATGTTAAGAAAACTGTTTAATTGTTTTAGAAAGACAGCTTTAGTTTGACAAACAGTGGATTTTAAGCTTTAATTATTAGTATTGTGTGCCCCGTTTCAGTGGAACATGGCCTTTTAACAAATATCACGATATAATAAAGTATCACAAGAGAAAAACCTGATAACGATACTTCTGATGTATTGTCGCACTTGTACTTCTCTAATTCTGAATTTGATTAAAATATGCAAACGTTTAGCTTTGTAAACTTAACATTGCAACAAAACTGTGAAAATATGAGCTTCCAAGTCTCTCGCTTAAAGTTTTTTGTGTGCACTGAGCAAAAAATATAGTTTTCAATATAAACTCCATCCATTGTGTTTTGAAAGTGTCACGAAATGTCTGATTAGTCTGTATATTTCATATATGTCACAAAATTTAGACTTGATTTGAGGAAAATTCAAAATGCATGCGTCTCCTTTATACACCTTCACTTTTTTTCAAGGTAAAACTGCATAAATCTAAACAAAACTGCAGAAAATTCACTATTTGTAATGCTTTTCTGTACATTTCTAAGCTTAGACAATCCGAGTCTGTGATTGGCCCTTAGCTTTCGTCGATAATACGATCAATACGACTCAAAAGAGGCTGAAAGTGTCTATTGTTTACATAAATTCCGCTCTTTTTCCCGTCAGTAGTTGTGTTTATTCTTCACGCGTCGCGTTTGTATCAGCATCAACATGACTTATTTAGAACAGAAGACGTCATTAATTCTTATTGTGAGCAGTTCAAACGCCTGACTGTGCCGGTGTTGAATAGAAAGGCGTGTGCGTCGAGCCCTGTTCGTCCGGCTCTCAGGTGTGTCGACCTGTCGCCCCGGAGCCGGGAGGAGGTGGGCGGGGCTTGGCAGTGTGTCACCTGTTGGTTAAATCAACACACACCCGACACCTGACGACAGCCGCTGTGTCACCGACGGCGGCACAAAAACCAAAACACCGCCATGAAGAAATGCTGAAAGACTAGATTCACTCTCAACATTTACCCTCCGTGTTTGAGGGCAGCTAGTAATTATTACACCGATATAATTTAAGATTTCTACCTGAAAACTACAGGAGTGGTAGTACGGAATAGTAACAGGGAATATTACTGCAATACAAACAATTATTGTGGTATATCACACAGGTCAAACTCAACTGCAGCCCTTTGCAATGTTTCCAATGCATTTAGTCGGTGATATTTTTGGTTTTACTTGGATTTGAACAGGTTTTAGATGAATTTGAATCTTAAATTTGTGTGTTTATGAAATCTTAAGACAGTTTTTGTTCAAAAGATATATATAAACTGCTTAAAACCAAATAAAGCATGTTCAAATCTAAATAAAACAGATTCAAATCTAAATAAAACAGGTTCAAATCCAAATAAAACAGGTTCAAATCCAAATAAAACAGATTCAAATCCAAATAAAACAGGTTCAAATCCAAATAAAACCTGTTCACATTGTCTTAAACTTTTTCTAAAACCTGTTCAAATCTGTCTAAAACTGTTTAGATCCAACTAAAACCTCCATGAATTCCAATAAAACCTGTTAAAATCCATTTAAAACTGTTCAAATCCAACTAAAACCAGTTTCTACAAAAGAGAAAATTAATGTTAAACATAACTTTTGTAAAACTCAAACAAACTATAAAATACAATATTAAAATTGTGAATTAAAATTGGTTGAACTGGAAGAAAATGAACTGAAAGAAAATGTAACTTTTAATAGTCCTTTTTTTAAAAATGTCTTTCACTTTTATCTTTTTTGTGCCCAAAACTAATGTAAATTTTTATCATTAATATCAATTAAATGAGACACACAGCTGTCTCGTTCAGGTGCCATAAAAATTCTTGAGATAATAAAAGAAAATATTATCTGAGGTGTTTCAAAAGACTCTTTTTTACAAGAATATTAGGATCCAAAGGTCTTCTTCTCTTTAAACTGAGGCCGGGCAGAGACTGTGTGGGAGAAATTACATAATGCATAAAAATTAACTGTAATTTTCAAAGTGTGTCATCGTTGCACAAGTTTTCCAGCTGACTCTGTTATTTACAAAGCTTTCACAGTCCGCCAACAATAATACAGTTATTGTGGAGCTGACGCCGGCGGCAAATGTCTGCGGTCGGACTCTCAGGGACTGGAGTTTATTATGAGAGTCTGAGAGAGGGGTCTCGGCTCAAATAAAGACCACTTTATCAAATATAATGTGGATTTGTTGACTTTTATGAGATTTTCAGTTTCATGTCAGTGAGAAATATTCTGGACATTAACTGCAGCAAAAATAGGACAGTTCTAGTCTTTGTTTAATTACAGTCGTAGCAGTTTTGTCTGTTGTTTACTTTGTTTTTGAGACCCTCCTTCTAAACTCAGTCAGCTGTAAATGGTCAAAAAAACAACAACAAACATTTGTGAGTTGGTCGTCTTCTAACTGTAGCTAACTTCAACTAAATGACTTCAAAAGATGTTTCATGTTCGTGATGTTTGAGGATCTTTCATTTCTTTTTCATTATTTTTACAATGAATTTAAATGTTTTCTGTTTTTCATTGTCTAGTTTATTGTAAAATCAATAATTTGTGAAAAAAACAGTCTTTCTGATCCATCTACTGTTTATTGTAAGGGATTGTCTCTATTCAGGAACAGAAAACCTTGGAGCGCTCCCATTGGTCGACACTTGTCACATGACGTTCCAGGAAGTTTAATAGCTGCAGATAAAGTGTATTTTCAGCTGAATATGTCTTTTAACAGAGAAACAGCTGAAAAAAGAAAAGCATCAACAGAGAAAAGGGAGACAACGTAAAACACAGATAAATACTGTCAATTCAATCACGTCATGTTTAACGAGGAGGAGATAATTGTCGTCCTGACGCTGAAGTCACAGCTAAGCTAACGCTAAACTCTAAACTTCAGTTTGGTCAAATGGATTAGTATTTTGGAGGAAACATTTGTTTTGTTCTGTCAGTTTTGGGAACTCAAATGCTGTCTTTTCTAACAGCGCCTCATTGATATATCGCCCTCATTAACTTCATTTCCTTCGGCAAAAGAACTAACATTTTCCTTTCGTTGAGCGCCACAGACAGATGTGCGTTTGTTCACTGGACACACAACGCTTTGTTCGACTCTAGACCTTTTACACTTCGACGAGTCCACAGGGGTTTGGGGAAAGGGAACATTTTGAAGCCGCGATCCGACTCATTCGTGGGTAATAAAACCAGATTTGTACAAACAAGAACCAACAGCTTCTGAGTTGAACTTTGTGGAGTGTCATTATGGTTCATCAAACGACAGGGAGTGCCCTCTTCTTCTTCTTCTGCTGCTGCTGCTCTTTGTAATTTAACAGCTGCACCTTTTTTAGCCCATGACATAATCACAGAGTTCAAACACTCCTCCTTCTTCTCGGTGAACGCTCTGAGAGAGAAATGAAGCGCCGCCAGGACTCGCTGGGTTTTCTGCTGAACATGACTCAGTGTTTCTCTGAGTCACAGCCACTTGTTTTGACTCCGGTGAGATTGTTCGAGTGTGTTTAGGTTCACACTTTCCTACGTCACATGAGCTCGTAGCGTATAAGCTCATGGTCAACATTGTTTTTGATGCTTTTCATATTAAAATATTGCACAGATTTTTTTTGAAGTGCAGTATTTTTAACTTATTTTGTGTAATTTTCGGGAGCCGTTCAAGAGCTGAATGTGATGGATGTGTGTGTTTTCACTTTTTAAACAGTACTTATTTATTTATTTATTTATTTATCTGCACCGATGGTTTGCAAAGTTATTCTTTTAAAAATCTCCAACAAAATGGACAAAAATCATATCCAAAGGTGCAATAATCTTGAACTCCTGGATATAACTCTATTACCTCTTCATCAGGCTGCAATTAATTCACTTTTGAGTTTCAGTTTTGGCTTCCAACGATCACAAAACCTATGTAATCAAGAAAAAAACGATTATTTATTACTTGTTTTTAGCTCTCTTTTATTTTAATTATTGTTTCTGTTTATTTTTTATTTACACGTTTGAATATATTATTTATCTTAAGAAGAATTCACAGTTTTTTTCAATAAATCCAACATATTTCCAAAGTCAATGAGTAATCTTGTAAAATGTTGGTGATTTCAATAATGACCAAAATAATTGTGATTAATATGAAACGTGAACCTGATGGAATAACAAAGACAAATGGTGTTTTATTGTTCCTGTTAAAAACTGATATTACAACAAATAATCACATATATTTTCAAATAGATACTAGATACAGACACAAAGCCCTTATTTTTACTTTCTGTATCAAAACCTTAAAGAAAAAAAATACAAATCTCTTTGTAAACAACCAGTTATTTCCCCAAAGACCACAGACCTATTTTTCCAAAGTATGGCCCCATGAGACTTCACCTGACTCTGTTGGATTTGGAAAAATACTGAGATATTCTGATGTAAAGCAATATAAATAAACAATATAACGCATATTTTATTGTATAGATGAGAAATTTAGGCATAACTTTAACTGTTAGCATCATCATCTCATGCTGTTGTATAAAATCAAATACATTAAACTGGTGTCAGACTCAACGTGGTTAGAGGCCGAAGATGGTGATATTTGGAAGCTTTTATTAAATATTGAATGAATTTGTTTATTTTAATGTTTTGAATGTGAGATTTCACCTTCATTTGAGTCTTAATGTCCTCCTTTGATGTAAACTGGTTTTAGTTGGATTTGTACAAGTTTTAGATGGAGTTGAACAAGTTTTGGATGGATTTGAACAGGTTTTAGATGGATTTAAACAGGTTTTGGATGGATTTGAACAGGTTTTGGATGGATTTGAACAGGTTTTAGATGGATTTGAACAGGTTTTGGATGGATTTGAACAGGTTTTGGATGGATTTGAACAGGTTTTGAATGGATTTGAACAGGTTTTAGATGGATTTGAACAGGTTTTGGATGGATTTGAACAGGTTTTGGATGGATTTGAACAGGTTTTGGATGGATTTGAACAGGTTTTGGATGGATTTGAACAGGTTTTAGATGGATTTGAACAGGTTTTAGATGGATTTGAACAGGTTTTGGATGGATTTGAACAGGTTTTGGATGGATTTGAACAGGTTTTAGATAGATTTGAACAGGTTTTAGATGGATTTGAACAGGTTTTAGATGGATTTGAACAGGTTTTAGATGGATTTGAACAGGTTTAGTTGGATTTGAACAGGTTTTAGATGGATTTGAACAGGTTTTAGATGGATTTGAACAGGTTTTAGATGGATTTGAACAGGTTTTAGATGGATTTAATTCCAGATGGTCCTTGAGTTTGACGTGTCTCTGATAAATATAAAACCTAAAGTTGTCTAATCTTGAGTTAAATGTTCTAAAGCGGTTGTTTCCCAGAGTCAGACTCGTTGGACCGTGTCGTTTGGAGAGAAACAGGAAGTGTGCTGGAGTTCACATGATGCGTCTCTGCAGAGGTCAGAGGTCATCTGGAGCCGTGGTGTTTGTACTTCCTGCTCCAGCAGCTGTGACCTCTGACCTCTAACATAGACACAAACAGAGCTCTCTTTAATCGGAGCGCTGCAGATATTTGGACTCGTTCAGTAAAAACACAGAATAATCTCGGCCTCAGAGTTTCCACAGTTTTGGGGTCAAGTCTGTGACCTTTCGAACCAAACTGCTTTTCTCTTTTTTTTTTCAGTCGAACTTTAAAACAACTTCTGTCACTCTTTAACCTTCTCATGTAAACAATCTCCTCAATCCCAAGGTTTGGTTTAATAAAGAGCGAAATAAATCAAATAAACAGGTTTTAGTTGGATTTGAACAGGTTTTAGATGGATTTGAACAGGTTTTAGTTGGATTTGAACAGGTTTTAGATGGATTTGAACAGGTTTTAGATGGATTTGAACAGGTTTTAGTTGGATTTGAACAGGTTTTAGATGGATTTGAACAGGTTTTAGATGGATTTGAACAGGTTTTAGATGGATTTGAACAGGTTTTAGATGGATTTGAACAGGTTTTAGTTGGATTTGAACAGGTTTTAGTTGTATTTGAACAGGTTTTAGATGGATTTGAACAGGTTTTAGTTGGATTTGAACAGGTTTAGTTGTATTTGAACAGGTTTTAGATGGATTTGAACAGGTTTTAGATGGATTTGAACAGGTTTTAGATGGATTTGAACAGGTTTACTCAGATTTGAACATGTTTTAATTGGATTTGAAGAGGTTTTAGTTGTATTTGATCAGGTTTTAGATGGATTTGAACAAGTTTTAGTTGTATTTGAACAGGTTTATTCAGATTTGAACAGGTTTATTCAGATTTGAACAGGTTTTAGTTGGATTTGAATAGATTTTAGTTGGATTTGTACAGGTTTTAGTTGGATTTGAACAGGTTTATTCAGATTTGAACAGGTTTATTCAGATTTGAATAGGTTTTAATTGGATTTGAACTGGTTTTTGGATTTGAAAAATGATGAAAAATGTCTTTTTGTCATTTAAGTGTAAAAAAATAGACAATTAGTTGGAATTCAATAAAAAAAACAAATCTAAATATAAGTTAATTTAATATTCTCAAATCTTAAATGGTCCTAAAATGTTATAGAACTCTTCTTTTAGATCCACGTCTGTCACTTTTCTCGTCTGTTGCATTGGTTTGAATAAAAAAATCTCATTTTTTTGCCTCTATTCTAGTTGTGTTAGTCTCTGGAGCAGCTGCTGTCTGTAAATAAAGCAGATAAAACCCAACTATTTCTTAATTCTATTCCCTGTGCACTTCCTTACAGGCACAGCTGGAGGTTTCCTGTTTAAAGTCATTATGGAGTTGACTCTAGATTATAAATAAACAGCTTGTAATGGTTTATTTCCTTGAACGAGTCGTCGGGTTAGATTTCGATTCCCAGTCGAACCTTAATGTCTCACCGTTATTTGAGAAACGGTGAAACATTAACTCCGAACGGGTTTACTGTCTGTGAACAAACGTGATCAATTTTTAACTTTCTTGACTTGTGTAAGGTCAAAGTCAGAAGTTCACAGTCGAACGGAGCGCTTTTCCTGTAAATATGTCGTTTCTCTCGGCGTTCCTGTTACAGTCTGAGGTAGATAAGTCGCACAATCTGATAAAGGAAGCCATCCGACCAATCAGAGCAGAGAAGGCTCAGGGGGTGGGGCTTAAAGACACAGACATAAAGCCAGGAAAATGGAAAAAAACCCATCAGATACGCCTCTTTTTTTTTTTTAAATGAAGTAATTGCCGTTTATGATGTTTGAATTTTTTAAGTGAAAGAAAACGTGTAAATTACTGGATTTGTGGTAATTACTTTTATAGATTAACGCAAATGAGCAGTTTGTCTATTCAAAAAACGCATATTTGTGTGTGTTTGTAGCGGTGCTTTATGTTCAACACCAGATTATTGTGAGAACAGCCACCGTAGAAGTTAATGTTTTATATTTATATCACCCAACGATGTGTTATTAGAACATTTTTGTGTCATGTTTCCCGTAGAAATAAAAGATATAGAGCAGGTCTCAATGGGCTAGACATTATAAATAAGTTAGTTTTAAGCAAATTTAAGGATTTTTAACTGAGAAAAGGTCTAGGAGATGAAAATAATAGATAATAAACAATACAAATCTGATCTTTTTAGTTGTTACAAATACAAAGCATTCATTTTTACTTATTTGTGGTCTTTGGGAAAGTCAGAAATACTTCTTCAACCTCTGATTCTTGTGATTTTATGAGGAAAGCGTCAAGCCTGAGATAAAGTATTTGAGAAAACATTTGAGCATCTCGTTGGGTTTCCTTCTGGTCCTGATTCCCAACTGGACCAGTGTATCTTTATTAAAGTCTTTAATAGTTTTGTTAGGCCAGTATTAGTGTATATTATTGAACAGATGCAAATGGCGGCTTATAATTGTAGATAAACGTATGTAAATGTAAAAATATGAGCTGGAGCAGAAGATAAAACCACAGAAGCTTCAAGAAAGTCTCAGAAACCCAAGACAGTCCATAGTTTCAACAGGAAAACACCAGTGGCTGTTAACCTACTGATAATCAACCATAATGACAGATATCTTCTGATAACCTGCCTGCCTTTTTGGCTCGAGGTGTTTCAAATATTGATTATTAAACACTTATCTCAAAAGGCACAAACACAAGTCCATATAATTCCTAGAAAGAAGACATTCAGGGAGAATATTCATCTAAAAACTGTCTTTAAAGTTCTTCAGGTGCACAGTGAAGTTATTTAGATGATCTTTGGCTCTGGTTGAATGTGGGCGGAGCTTCAGGAAACGCATTAAGTCACATTAAAAGCCTTATCGTTCAGGACGAAAGAGGAGGCTTTAGTGGGGGCTGTAAACCCATAAGGAAATGAACAGATGTGATATGAACATGATTAAACGCTCCAGTCGAAGCCTTTTATCTATGACTTTTAAATGGAGCAAAATTTGGATTTCTAGTGAAGTTTTTGGTGGAGATTGATCTAAAATACTGTCAAATATTCTTAGATCAACCTTTTTCGTTGGCAGTGTTATTGTTTGTGATGGTGTTGAAGGGCACAATAAATAAAATAAATAGAGAGAGAAATCAGGGAATGGTTGTGAATGTCAAAGTCCAGCGTCAGACCAACGACAAACTCAAATAGAGAAGTGTTTTTAATAAAAATGAGGATTTTTCTTCCAATAAAAGATGGACTAATAGAACAGATATGGTCCTGGTTGGTCTTGATTTGACCCTTTTCCAGTTTCCAGTTCTAATTTCTCCACCTAAATGTTTAATTCCTCATTGTGACTGCAGGCGGTAGAAGCTACTGTTTCTGTTCTAAGTAGTTTTTTAAGCTAAAAGTCGGAATCTGCTTCATTGTTGTGTTCCTCCAAAGTTTTATTTTTGGTCAACTTATGTTTGCACACAAAAGATAAATAAAAAACTTAGTATATAGTAGGTTATAGTCTTAATATGTGGACAAAAACTAGTTGTAATGTCAGTTTATCAAGTTATTAATGTGAAAACAGTTGGTGTTATTACTTATATTAGTAAAATATCTTAAATGTATTAAAATAGTTCAACATGGAATCTGTGGCGAGTTTCAGAGTCTTTTGTTCCTTTATGTGCATTTTTCAACTCGTAAAAATGTTTTCCCGAGTTCCCGAGGAGCACCTGAATGCACCATAAGTTCTGCTGGACTTGTAGAAAACGACCTGAAGACACCTTAGAGTAAAAAAAACACAATGACTTTATAAATACTGACATTACACAGAAACAAATTGGGTAAAGTAAAACTGAAGACTGTAGAAAAATACATTAAAGGCTGTTGTTTTTTAGGGTTTTTGCTTCGTCTGCCGTCGGCTCAAAGTCTTTCTGATGCTTGTAAAAAGGTCTGAAGTCACCTCTTTTTATTTTCATGTCTTGTTTCGGACGTCACAGAAGCGTCCCGTGTGTTTTTCCATTGTCGTCTGTAACTATTCAGAGTTAAACGAGGGCTCCGTCGTTATTGTGCCTTTTATTAAACGTCTGTCTTGTGTGTTGTGTGCTTCCCTTTTCGCTCGTCCTCGCGGTTCCTCTTTGCTGTGGAGTGTCATTAGGCTGTTACCGCTCTGTTTGTGGACTGGGTGTGGTGACTCTGTGGGCAGCCAGTCTGTTCCTGTTATAGACCAGAGGGAACCGGCGTCATCTGCACATCATACGCTTCGGTCCATCTGATGACACAAACAAACAGGACAAACAATTTATACGACTTCTGTTAAAAACAACGGCGTAGGAGGCAGTCTTGGCTCAAAATAAAAGGTCACTTATTGTTGTTTTCCATTGTTTCTCTTTCTATAAGTGATAAGTTCTGTAATATTCCCAAATCTGAAGATCATAATGATGTAAATAAATAACAAGGTGAGGCTCTGAAGCAGAAATAAGCCCCAGAATCTGGCCCCGAAGTCTGTTTTTTGCAGCAATTGACCATTTTCACGACAAAACCGACCAATCAGAGCAGAGTGGTCCACTTCCAACCAAATTTAAAGTTGTTTTTAGTTTATAAATGTGACAAACCTTCATTAACAGTGTGTGCTTAGTTTGTCCTCTCTGGGCAGCGGTAGAAAATGGTCCTTATGTTGGATTATATTGAGATTAAACGCAAACATTTGTTTTTATAAGTGGCTTGGACTAAAGATTTTTGGGTTTTCTTTATTTCTTTCTGAAGTGTTTGTAGATACTTGGGTATTTAAGTATTTTAAACCTCTTTTAACACCAAGGCCTGGGATTACAGATGCTTTTTTAACTCATTAATCATGTGTTTTATGAAATTGCATTGTTCCCTTTCAAATAAACTAATCTAATCTACATTAAGTTAAAAAATCGCTCCACCGCTGCAGCCATAAACATTACACAAATACATTTTAGTTTATACACTTACGATGATTGATAGAATGAACCATCATATTCTTTTAAGTTTAAACATTTTTTTTCTACATTTTATGATGAAAACGTTACGTAAAACGACCAAGAAGTAGAAGTTTTTTACTCTGTTCCTTCGAGCTAAACATAAACGTATATTTGTCCGATGCCAGGAAGACTTTAAACTACAACAACTCGACAGGACCGTTTCCTCGAAGCCTAATTGTGGCGTCTTTAATGACTGGCTCTCGTTATTCCGGTGCTTATCTGTGGCAGTTCTCTCAGAAACAGAGCTGTGGAGTTTAGGAAACGGCTGTGACTCGGAGTAAAAACCCTGAGATAAACGTGCGGTCGAGCAGCTGTGTGTTCACTTCCTGTTATCTTTAACTGTCACACTCGTTTCCTCCTGCGTTTTAGGGCTTTTTTTTTTCCCTCCTCCTTCTTCAATGTGTGTGGTGACAACATGAGCGGGTTTGTGCAATGCATGCTGGGTTGGGAAATTGGGGTCAAAATGAATGACATTGTCAGTGAAACTTGTTTTGTTTTGGACGAGCAGGACTTCAAACTGGGGCTGAAAGGATGAGGGTGATTACTATCTGGGACAACAAAAAGGGACTGTCCAGTATTTTATTTTGTTTATTTTATTTTATTTTTATTTTTTTTTATTTTAATTTTCTTTTTTTATTTTATTTTATTTTAATTTTTTTTATTTTTTTATTTATTTTATTTTTTTTATTTTTTTTAGTTTAGTTTAGTTTTTAGTTTAGTTTAGTTTAGTTTAGTTTAGTTTAGCTAATTCTTAAAAATACTAAAAGCTCTCTTGGGGAATTAAGAGTTTTTTTAGATGAAGAAATAAATAGTCCAAAAATGAAGACCAATTAATAAAGCAAGATCTTGAATGGAGAGTAAAATTGTTTTAAAAGTGCTTGAATATGTGTGGACCTTGAAAGTATTTGAATATATTATAACTCGAAATTCACAAATACACAGAAAAATGCGTCTTAATTGTATTTACCATTGTCAAAAAACCCTACTTCTAACTGTAAAGACTAAACAAAAATCGCAATAAATCACTAGAAGTCTGGTAAAACTAACACAAAACTCTGATTACAATAAAATATAGCATGTGTTTATTTGCATATATTTGTGTGTATGTATATGTTTATAATCCATACAGTACAACTCAATTTGCTTTTTGTGATATTTTGAACGTTATCTTTGTTTTGCTGCACTGTGTAAAGGTCTGTGTTGGTCTAAAATAAAAAATATAGATATTTGTAACTAATTTTAACTTCTTTTTTTGTCTCAGAGCACTCAGATCGATCCAGAGGAGCTGTTCACCAAATTGGACCGAATCGGAAAAGGATCATTTGGAGAGGTTTGTGTTTTATTACAATCTTCATTTTGTTTTTGGTGTTTTTGGCCCTGAATCTAACAATGTTTTCAACTCTGTCATATTTTGAAACTGGGTCCAGACAAATACAGAAAGCTTGGGCAGCATTTAATACTCTTTGAATCCAAAATTCATTTCACTGAGGAAAAAAGTCTGAATATTTAACTCAAATATGAAAGTAGGGCTTAGAGAGAAACCTCAGTCGATTATCCAGACAAAGGGGCCAAAACTTTTTCTCTTAAGCATAAAACTAAAACAAAGATAAGCTACAAAAAAAAACACCATTGTCCTTAGAAGCTCCATGAGGTTAAGGAAAAACTTAAAAAAAAATAACCCACCAGAGGAAAAAGAGTCCATGTAATATTTATACAATGCTATGTTTTAGTAAATTTTTAAGGTTTTGTTTTGAAATGGGAAAATTTGGAAAGATTTGAGACACCAAAAGGGTTAGAGTCATGTCGTCAACAGTTTTAAACCAAAAAAGACCTAAAATTATCTAAAATATGAGGTGGTCATAATGTTATGGCTGTTTCTGTTAAGTGTTTTTTTAACTCTGCTCTTTCTATAAAAATATGGAGTGATGTTTGTTTTAAAGCTGAACGGACCGTCTTCCGAACAAAAGCAGAGTCTAATGGAAAGTTAAAAATGGTTTTGTTAAGGTTTTCAAAGGCATCGACAACAGAACCCAGAGCGTCGTGGCCATAAAGACGATCGACCTGGAGGAGGCCGAGGACGAGATCGAGGACATTCAGCAGGAGATCACCGTCCTGAGTCAGTGTGACAGTCCCTACATCACCAAATACTACGGCTCATACCTCAAGGTACGTCCAATAAACGGTTTCTCAGAAGTTTGTAAAAGAAAAACACTGAATTAAATGTGTTTTGTTTCTAGGGAAGCAAACTATGGATCATTATGGAGTATCTGGGAGGAGGCTCGGCCCTGGATTTGGTGAGTTTTTACTAAATTTTCTTATGTTTAAAATGAAAGTGTTACTTCTCTTGAAATGGTTTAAAGCAGTGGTCTCAAAGTGATGAGGGGCCGCAACAGTTAATAAGAATCCCATCAGGGGCCGAAGATGGGAACAATTGGAAGGTTTTATTGAAGTTATCTTTAACATTAATTGCCTTTTTATGTAAATTACTTTTAGTTGGATCTGAACATGTTTTAGATGGATTTGAACAGGTTTTAGATGGATTTGAACAGGTTTTAGATGGATTTGAACAGGTTTTAGATGGATTTGAACAGGTTGTAGATGGATTTGAACAGGTTTTAGTTGGATTTGAACAGGTTTTAGATGGATTTGAACAGGTTGTAGATGGATTTGAAAAGGTTTTAGTTGGATTTGAACAGGTTTTAGATGGATTTGAACAGGTTGTAGATGGATTTGAAAAGGTTTTAGTTGGATTTGAACAGGTTTTAGATGGATTTGAACAGTTTTAGATGGATTTGAACAGGTTTTAGATGGATTTGAACAGGTTTTAGTTGGATTTGAACAGGTTTTAGATGGATTTGAACAGGTTTTAGTTGGATTTGAACAGGTTTTAGATAGATTTGAAAAGGTTTTAGTTGGATTTAAACAGTTTTAGATGGATTTGAACAGGTTTTAGATGGATTTGAACAGGTTTTAGTTGGATTTGAACAGGTTTTAGATAGATTTGAACAGGTTTTAGATGGATTTGAACAGGTTTTAGATAGATTTGAACAGGTTTTAGATGGATTTGAACAGGTTTTAGATGGATTTGAACAGGTTTTAAATGGATTTGAACAGGTTGTAGTTACATTTGAATAGGTTTAAATTGAATTTGAATAGGTTTTATTTATATTTGTAGCAAAAATCGAATTCATCTGAAACCTTTTCAAATCCAACTAAAACCTCCTCAAATCCAACTAAAACCTCCTCAAATCCAACTAAAACTTAGAGCCAAAATATCTCCTTCTAAATATATTGAAAGGTCACATAAAACATTGCAAAGGGCCGCATTTGGCCCCTGGGCCTCGAGTTTGACACGTGTGGTTTAAAGAATGTTAAGAGTGACTTCCTGTTACGTAGTGAGGTAGATAAGCAACATCATAGGGCTCTAAGAGTGATTTTAGCCCCGATAAGAGTAAATAAAGTTGTGTCAAGTTAATGTAGATGCTTTGTTTTTGTCTTTTTTGGTGAACAGACCAATGACAGCAAACTGAACCGAGATTCAGTTCAGTTTGACTTTATTCAGTTGAAAATCATCTTGTTTTGTGTTGAGTCTTGTCTTGAATAAAGCAGAATGAGGCGTGTTTGACGATAAACCGCCTGCAGCGTGTGTCATACGTGTGTCATCCTGCTGTATTTGAGATTACGTAAGACCCGACAGAATCAATCCAAATCAAAACCACAGGAATTGCTTTCCTTAAACAATAATATAATTTAGTGGCAATTTTATTCTCTGATAAGAATTGTTTTATAACTAAATTCAAAAATAAAAGCTGGGAAAACACTATTTGTTTACATCGGTGGTTCCTAAACACTGGGCTGGGGCCTAAAAGTGGATCACCAGAGAATTTAATTTGGGTCGCCAAAAATTCAGTTCAAAAAATTGGAAAAAAATAAACAAAAATGTGGGAGTCTATTGAAATCAAAAGGACAATAATAGAGGGCAAAATATAAATGAAAAAAAATAGGGAATTTGATAATAATGTAGAAAATAGGCTTAAAATACAGACAGAAAAAATACAGAAAATAAATGAATAAAGGAAGCTGAGTTCAAACCTGTTAAATATTAGATTGGTCTCATGAAAAAATAAATAAATAAAAGTTGGGAGATGTGTTTCATATACATATTTGTGATTGTAATTAACTGAGAAAATGTGCACAAATTTATTAAAAACAAGTAAATGCTAAGTGGCTATTGGGCAGTTACATCTTGAATCTTCTACTAATTCTAATTTATTTTTATTTAATTTTCCTAACCGCAGCTGAGGGCAGGTCCGTTCGACGAGGCTCAGATCGCGACGATGCTGAAGGAGATCCTGAAGGGTCTGGACTATCTTCACTCGGAGAGAAAGATCCACCGAGACATTAAAGGTACACAGCTGCATTTACAAAGAGCTACTCCAGGTTCACACTTACACCTGCTTAGATTATTATTTTTTATACATTTGAGCGTCTTTTTTGTCCATTTGCAGACTTTTAAGACGTCAAAATGTAAATTACTAAAAACATCATGCATCAGTGTGTTTAAATGCTTCCGTATTGCGACCGGTGTTAAATAGATTTGTTTTTTTTTGTTTGTTTGCAGCGGCTAACGTGCTGTTGTCGGAGCACGGTCAGGTGAAGCTGGCGGACTTCGGGGTGGCAGGTCAGCTGACGGACACACAGATAAAGAGGGAGACGTTCGTGGGGACGCCATTTTGGATGGCACCGGAGGTCATTCAGCAGTCGGCGTACGACTCGAAGGTGAGACACGGGCTTCGGAGAAAATAACTCTCTTTGACACTTTATTTTTGAGCCTTTGTTTGGTTCATCTTCTCCCTGCTCGCTTTTACTTATATTCCCTCCACAAAACACTAATCCATTTGACCAAACTGAAGTTTAGAGTTTAGCGTTAGCTTAGCTGTGACTTCAGCGTCAGGACGACAATTATCTCCTCCTCGTTAAACATTACGTGATTGAATTGACAGTATTTATCTGTGTTTTACGTTGTCTCCCTTTTCTCTGTTGATGCTTTTCTTTTTTCAGCTGTTTCTCTGTTAAAAGACATATTCAGCTGAAAATACACTTTATCTGCAGCTATTAAACTTCCTGGAACGTCATGTGACAAGTGTCGACCAATGGGAGCGCTCCTTTTTCGACTGTTTTTTCACAAACGATTGCTTCTTTTACAATAAACTATTTGGGTTTAAACCATTTTCACAAATAGAAGAAGAAATACTGCGAGATTAGTGAGGGCCACTTGTGCTTGTTCCTGTTTTCATCTGAAACTGTCTAAACTGTGATGAAGGGAACTCCATTTAGCTGCAAATATCTCCACAAACTGAGTTCATTAGGAGCTGGAGTCGAAGTGAAAGCCCTTTACCTTCAACAAGAGCCTTATCCAGGTCAAGATTTGTTTTTTTTTTAACCCATTTGCATTCACCTTGTTTGCCTTAAGTTCCTTTATTTGCATCAAACACAAAAGCATCGCTCAGGACTCATTCAGACCAACTCTGAGCTCTGTCTGTGTGGATTTTAAGCCGGTTTAAAGGCGGCTGCTGCTGAACTCTTTGTTGCTGCTTTGTCTCTTGGCTTTGTTTGCATTTGAAGCTTTTACATCCAACACACTACATCAACTTAAATCTCTGCTTCTCAGCCATTTTACCTGAAACTACTCAAAAAGCTCTTGTATTTATTATTTAAAAAAGGGGGAAAAAAAGCACAGTTTGCTCCAGTGACAGTTTTATTTGCATGGATTTACAGCCTCGGTAATTGAACTGCAGCTCTCAGACGAGTTATGGTTTAATAAGTGTGAGTATTTGAAGTGTGGAGCCAGCAGACAAAGCGTGACTTGTTGAAATACCACAGTGTGTTCTGCAGACGTTGAGAGAGTGTTACGTAAACGTTCGACGGCCGTTACCTGAGCAGCTCACAACAAAACACACATTGTGCTTTTATAAGGACACTGTTCAGAGACATGAGGTTTTTTTTATGTGTGAGCTTTGTCTGTTTTAAGGAAAAGGCTTCAAATTACATCCATGAGCAGCTGTAGTAGTAGCATTAGCAGTAGAAATACATGTTGTTTGTCTAAAAAATGTCTTAAAACTCAATGCTAAAGTTGGATTTTTCGCTTTCCCCCAAAGTAATCTGCGAATTTGACCAAGATTTAAGTTGAACTAAACCAAGACTAAACAAATACTGACTCCAAAAGTAAACCTGGGTTAAATTTAGGACCAAAACTAGGGCTAACTGGACTTAAACTAAGACTAAACCGGTGTTAAACCAAGATTAAACCAGGAACCAGACCAAGAACTAAAAAACAAGGTCAAAACTAGGACTTAACCAAGAATTAAACCATTTGTTTACACGTTGTTCCTCTAGTAATAGGTTTGTTGCTGTTGATTAATTATAAACAGGGAGTGCACATGTGAAAGAGAGAGATTTTAATCGATAACATTTGCATTTAAGGGGTTAAAATTTCAGAAAATTCATAAATATTTGGTATTTATGATGAGGACATTCATAAAAAATGGGAAAAAGAAGAGCATTAAAAGAGTATTTTTGGTGTGTAAGGGACCCGAGGGTTAAACCCGCCCTCTCCAGGTCGACAGTTACCATATGTTCTCTCTGCTGTTGTTGTAATGAAGCTCAGAGTAAACTGTCAAACGGGACGAGGCTCGTTGTAACGCGACCCCAGCTCCGTCTTTGTGTCGGAGCGTGAGATAACGTCTGCTCTAACACATGTCTCTGCAGCAAACCGAGAAGACGTGATCCAAACTGAGCCCGACCGCTCCGTGTGTCGTACTCGGGTCGACATATGGTTAAACAAACGACCGTCCGGCCCCCACCGAACGGGATCAGCCACGAAAACAAACTGACCTCGCTTTAGGGAAGTCAACTGTGGCCGAGAAAAAACAGTAAAATATGTTTTATTGGGTGTTTCTAATGACAAAATACTAATCCATTTGACCAAACTGAAGTTTAGAGTTTAGCGTTAGCTTAGCTGTGACTTCAGCGTCAGGACGACAATTATCTCCTCCTCGTTAAACATTACGTGATTGAATTGACAGTATTTATCTGTGTTTTACGTTGTCTCCCTTTTCTCTGTTGATGCTTTTCTTTTTTGTTGAAATTTATTTGAAAAGGGCCACGTTTATTAAATAAGGGAGCATTATAATTGCACCATTTCTCAATTTTCTCCTTTAAATGTCTTCACTGATAAAATGATTTAACTTTGAGCCAAATCAAAGTATGTGTGAGTGATAACATTATTCTGATTGATGGTTCTTTCCACATTTAATACTTTTTATTTGTTTATTATTTACCGTGGACGATGGGGTCTGTAAATAAACTTTAGAAGAAATGAGGTCCAAAAAGTTGCATTGAGTCTGAAAAAAGTCATATTATTTATAGTTTACATTATTTTTCTGTCACTGTTTTATGAAGTTAACCTGTACTTTCGGAGCCATTAGCATCACTAGCAACATAGGTTTAAGCTACAGAATCCAGTTGATGTATCTGAAAACTCAACTTGTTTAAAATGGAGGTTTTCTTAAAAGTTTTCACTCGTTTTGACTGAACTCGTGTCTCCTCTCCTGTCTCCTCGTCCCCTGTCTCCATGTCTCCTGTCTCCTCGTCCCCTGTCTCCTTGTCCCCTATCTCCTACCTCCTCGTCTCCTCTCCTACCTCCTCGTCTCCTCTCCTCAGGCTGATATCTGGTCTCTGGGCATCACGGCGATAGAACTGGCCAAAGGAGAGCCTCCGAACTCGGACATGCACCCGATGAGAGTCCTGTTCCACATTCCCAAGTCTCCTCCTCCGACTCTGACCGGAGACTTCTCCAAGAGTTTCAAAGAGTTCACAGAGTCCTGCCTCAACAAGGACCCGGCCTTCGTAAGAAACACTCTTTTTATTTTAAATCACACAGAAAACACATGCACTTTTATTTTGAAAGAAAAAACAAAACAAATCTTTTCTCTTTAGTCCTGGTTTAACCCTGGTTTATCCATGTTTTATTTTTTTTTTTTAACAGGTTTGTTAGTGGTGATGCATTCAAAGTGTAATTGCAGTATTTTTTGAAATATTTTATTTATTTATTTATTTTACAAAATGAGCAAACCCTCCAATCTTTTTATTTTATTTATTTGTATTTTTGAGCCTTTTAGCCAATTTCTCTTTCTCTTTAGTTTTACTTGTGGCTTGTTGTTGCCCTCTGGTGGACACAAACTACAACAACCTTCTCTTGAAAATCTTGCTTCATTTTGAATTAATTTGAAGGAGAAAAGCCTAGTTATAATATGGTTCATTGCATTGAATCTAGACTATATTTTATTTATTTTTAAAATGTTTTTAATGTCCTGTTTCTAAAGAAAGACAAGACAAAGAGGCATTATATTCACTTTATCAAACTTATACAAGACCTAAAAGCAGCTTAATAAGTCACTGCTCTCTTACAAATACAATCCTCTCTCTTATTTAAATCTTCTCTTTTACGAACTCTTTCCTCTTAATCTGATTGTGTCTGTTTTGGTGCAGCGTCCCACGGCCAAAGAGCTCCTGAAACACAAGTTCATCGTCAAACACTGCAAGAAGACGTCGTATCTGAGCGAACTCATCGACCGCTATCGGAGATGGAAGGAGGAGGGCCACAGCGACGGCAGCTCCGACGACTCCGACAGGTTTGGAACGACTCAAACAAAAAAGACATATTTACCCAAAAATTAGAAATATGCAGAAAACTAAACACTTCTGCTCAAAGCTACAAATAAACTGGCGGCTACTGATGTGCTTTTAAACAATACTGCACAAAAATGTAGTAGTTTCAACACTTTATTTTTATTCAAAGCTAATATTAAACGTTGTTTCCAGTGAGTCGAGTAACAAAGAGAACAGCCAGTCGCCCGAGTGGTCGTTCACTACGGTCCGTAAGAAGAAAACAGAAGGAAGGAAAGTGCTCAACGGGACGGTCAGTGATTTATCTGTTTATCTTTATCACAGTAAAGTAGTGATTTAAACCGTTACTACTGTATTATCACTGATTTTATGGCTGGAGCGTCACATGAAATGGTTCCTTATCTGTTTTTATCGTCGTCTTGGTCTCAGGCCCAGGATCAGCTCAGTAAATCTGCCAGTCTGACCACAGTCATCTCTCCGGTCTTCACTGAGGTCTGTTCCTGCTTCTGTTTCCCATAAACGACAGAATTTAGATCCTTAAGCTGTTCAATTTAAACGTCTGGCTTCTCGAAATAGCATATGGTGCGTTCATGTGCTCCTCGGAAACTCGTAGCATCTGTTCGCAAAGTCTGAACGTTCTGAACCATAACAACAATGTGTTAATGTTGTGTTTAAATGAGTGAATCCAGTCACAGCAGCAGTTATTAGCAGCGTTCAAGAAAAGGAAGACTATTCAAAACATAACAAGTGAACATAAACCTCTAAATACAGACGGAAATAAATAAATAACTAGTATTTAGTCTAAATAAGTCTAAATGGACAAATTATGAAGTTATTAATGTGACAACAGTTGGTATAAATGTTTTAAATGACTAATATTAAACTAAAATATCTTTACATTTGATTTCTTCCTCGATGTTGAAAATAACTGAGTTCCCAAGAAGCACCTGAATGCACCAATACATTCATTATTTTAAAGTTCAGACAGAAGTGTGTCGTGTTTGAGTCCTGAGTGTTGTGTTTGAGTCCTGAGTGTTGTGTTTGAGTCCCGAGTGTTGTGTTTGAGTCCCGAGTGTTGTGTTTGAGTCCTGAGTGTTGTGTTTGAGTCCTGAGTGTTGTGTTTGAGTCCCGAGTGTTGTGTTTGAGTCCCGAGTGTTGTGTTTGAGTCCTGAGTGTTGTGTTTGAGTCCTGAGTGTTGTGTTCGAGTCCTGATAGTTGTGTTTGAGTCCCGAGTGTTGTGTTTGAGTCCCGAGTGTTGTGTTTGAGTCCCAAGTGTTGTGTTTGAGTCCTGAGTGTCGTGTTTGAGTCCTGAGTGTCGTGTTGTCATCCTGAGTGTTGTGTTTGAGTCATGAGCGTCGTGTTTGAGTCCTGAGTGTCGTGTTTGAGTCCTGAGTGTCGTGTTGTCATCCTGAGTGTTGTGTTTGAGTCCTGAGTGTTGTGTTTGAGTCATGAGCGTCGTGTTTGAGTCCTGAGTGTCGTGTTGTCATCCTGAGTGTTGTGTTTGAGTCCTGAGTGTTGTGTTTGAGTCCTGAGTGTCGTGTTGTCATCCTGAGTGTTGTGTTTGAGTCCTGAGTGTTGTGTTTGAGTCCTGAGTGTTGTGTTTGAGTCCTGAGTGTCGTGTTGTCATCCTGAGTGTTGTGTTTGAGTCCTGAGTGTTGTGTTTGAGTCCTGAGTGTTGTGTTCGAGTCCTGATAGTTGTGTTTGAGTCCCGAGTGTTGTGTTGTCATCCCGAGTGTTGTGTTTGAGTCCTGAGTGTTGTGTTTGAGTCCTGAGTGTCGTGTTGTCATCCCGAGTGTTGTGTTTGAGTCCTGAGTGTTGTGTTTGAGTCCTGAGTGTTGTGTTCGAGTCCTGATAGTTGTGTTTGAGTCCCGAGTGTTGTGTTTGAGTCCCGAGTGTTGTGTTTGAGTCCCAAGTGTTGTGTTTGAGTCCTGAGTGTCGTGTTTGAGTCCCGAGTGTCGTGTTTGAGTCCCGAGTGTCGTGTTTGAGTCCCGAGTGTTGTGTTCGAGTCCCGAGTGTTGTGTTCGAGTCCCGAGTGTTGTGTTCGAGTCCCGAGTGTCGTGTTGTCGTTCTGAGTGTCGTGTTTTCGTCCTGAGTGTTGTGTTGTCGTCCTGAGTGTCATGTTTGAATCCTGAATGTTGCATTTGAGTCCTGAGTGTCGTGTTGTCGTTCTGAGTGTTGTGTTGTCGTCCTGAGTGTTGTGTTGTCGTCCTGAGTGTCATGTTTGAATCCTGAATGTTGCATTTGAGTCCTGAGTGTTGTGTTGTCGTCCCGAGTGTTGCGTTCGAGTCCCGAGTGTTGTGTTGTCGTCCTGAGTGTCTTGTTTTATTTCTGAGTGTTGTGTTGTCGTCCCGAGTGTTGTGTTCGAGTCCCGAGTGTTGTGTTGTCGTCCTGAGTGTCTTGTTTTATTTCTGAGTGTTGTGTTGTCGTCCTGAGTGTCTTGTTTTATTTCTGAGTGTTGTGTTGTCGTCCCGAGTGTTGTGTTCGAGTCCTGATTGTCGTGTTGTCGTCCTGATTGTCTTGTTTTATTTCTGATTGTCGTGTTGTCGTCCTGATTGTCGTGTTGTCGTCTGCAGCTGAAGCAGCAACACAAAGAGCACTCGGAGCAGAGGCTGGCCATCGAGGAGCTGGAGAGGAACATCCGATTGGCCGAGGAGGTGTGTCCCGGGATCACGGACAGAATGGTCACACACATCATTGCCAGGTACAACAAGTACGTCCTGCTTCGTCTGTGCTCTTCCCTCACGTTCCACTGGAGTTGTACTGCCCCTAGTGGCTGGAGTTGTACTGCCCCTAGTGGCTGGTGTGTAAACTGCAGAGTCTGAGGAGGCACTTGTTTATGTTTTAAGACAAATTGGATGATTTTGAACCTTTCACTAAAGCCCTGTCCCTCATTATTTTGCTTTGATCCCTGTTTTTACTTGTTTTTAGCCAAATACCTTTGTTTTCAAATTCTAAATAGTTTAAATCTGAACAAAACTGAACAATGCTAATGCAGGACTTTTAACTTCATACTTTGTGCTAAGTACTTTATTTATTTGCCATTTTTGGTGCATATTTATAGACATTGACAGCTCTATTAATATTATACAACTAGTATTTTTAGTATTTTAGCTCTATCCAGTTCGCTAATGCATTTGTAGAGCACTTTTTCACATATTAACAAAGATATTAACTTCATTAAGACAAAAAAATAGCGTAGATTTGTTTGAAAATATCTTTGTAATGTTTAAAAAACTGCTGTATTTCTGCTGAAGCCTTATGGACCTTATTTCTGTGTAATTCCCTCCAGACGCTTCAGCTAAATAAGGCTAGAATGATTATTGAACTAAATCCAGCACAAAAACCAAAACTATCAAATGTTTAGTTGCGTCTGGAGGAAGTTTTATGAGCCGCAGTGTTTTGTGAACTTTGAAAGTCGTCATTTCTAAGATTTATATTTGTTTTACTTGGCGCCAAAGCTTGTATTCTTGTGGATTTAAGTAGAAACAAGTTTATTTGGATTATTATGGGCTGTTCATTCATAATAAATATGAATAAATACTAAAAACTGATAAAAATCGATGCGTTTCTTGGTATTTACGTTACACCATTGACCTATATTTGATCCTACTTATTGCTTTAACTTCTCTCTTGTCTCTTTTCTAACCTTAGTGAGTTTATCCTGTTTCTTTTTGAACCAAATCTCTTGTTTTCTTCTCTTTTTCAGATTCACATCTAACTGAGGAGAGGTTTGTGAGACGTTGTTAAAGGAAGAGACTGTTTGTCGTCACGTGTCGCTGTCGGACGACGGAAACCAAACCAAACCGAGACTTTGCTGCGCGATGTCTCTCGGCTGTAAACACTTCATGTACTATACACACTTTATATAATGTATATTTAATCACTGCTGCTGGGTGAACAACTTCCTCTCTTTTATTTTTTGGGATTCACCTTTAAAAAAAAACCAAATCAGGTTCGTGGTGAAAAAAAAATAAAGAAACTATATTCTTTTTGTTTATTTATGTTTAAAATAAAGCAGTTGGACAGATTTGTCAAAGAAGGGCTTATGTTTCGTCTAAAGTGCCTTAATTCAATCTTTCTGCTGTAGATCGTTTTATTTTGAAAGAGCAATCCTAAAGGTCCATCCGCAGTGGTGTGTTTAGTGTCGTGCCTTTATAGATGTTCGTGGTAGCACTTGAGAAACGATATATATGCCAATTTAACGACGTTCAGTGATGTTTGTGTTTGATCCGTCGCTCCTTCAGACGTTCAGATGTTCCTACGGCTGCTCAGCGTTTCAGAAATGATCCAAATAATCCAAATTCTTACAAAAGTTTAGAGTTAAATCCAAAAATTAGGCTTAAATGATTCGTATTGTGCAGCCACTGGAGCAAACACGAGGCAAGATTATGTTTAATAAGGTCTAGAGCTGGTGTCTTTAACAGATTTACTGAACTGTGCACAAGTTTTCTGCAGCTGTGGAGATAAAAGTAAAGTAAAAAACTATAAAGTATGTTTATTTTTATTGGTTTATGAAATACAAAGTGAAAAAACAGAAGATAATTCCAAATAAACTCAATATTTGGTCTGAGTTTGTCTCAAAACAGAAACAGTTGGACTAAACCAGACCATGTAATCCAGACTAAACCAGACCAGACTCTATCAGGGATCACTCTATTGGAGTTTATCAGATCTTCACATCTGTTTAAACTTTTGCACTGTACTGATTGTCATTGTAATTTTGAAATACCTGATATACACCATTCAGCCATAACATTATGACAAATATCTACATTTTGTCAAAAAACGCCAAAGAGAAATCCTGCTCAGTGTATTTTCCACAGAACATTTATCAGTTTAAGTCGTAAGAGCTGAAAATGTGACTTTAGATCCACTTTTTGTCTCAGTAACTCTCTGGGATCCACACAAATACATCAGGACTGCAGCTTTACTTCACTTCACTCCAGGATTTACTGTCTTTATGACTTTAGTTCCTGAACCAAACTATTCCGAACTAGACCCATACTGCACTGCTCTGTAGAAACATGGCTTTTCTCCTGAAGTTTCTCGTCCTCAAATCCCCCTTTAAACACATTCAGATCCTTAAAATGCATCAACTTCGAGTCCAAAATGCAACCGGTGCCATTTAAACCAGTTACAAACGCTCTTTTATACATCTGTCATAATGTTACGGCTAATTGGTCCGTATTTAAATGAAAACAGCTGCTTAAACACAACCTAAATCCACTGTTAGCTTTGAAAATATCTGCAAAAGTTCTGTACATTTGGGTCAAATTGTTGTTTTTTTCTTTGTAGTTTGTTCTCAAAGCTGCAGCCAAAGCTTTAATGTAGTTAAAACAAAATGGCCGCCTCTAAAGGTACCTTCATCCCAGGACGACGAGGAGCTGTAGTCTGAGGTTTTTTGCTGTTAGTTTGTACCAAAGACACTATAAACTCTTGTATATGTTTGTTTTTTATATTATTCATAAGGGATTCACATTTTGAAGGAGGGAGGGCCGGTCAAATTTAAAACACGTTTTTTTGTTTTTGTAGCGGGATTTTTGAGTTTTATGAATAAATATTTAAGTTTGATTGGGAAACTTGTGTCTATGTCTTTAATTTTACGAATTAATCTGAGAAACAACTATTTCTTTTTATATTTTATTGACAAATGCCTCCATGTAAACAAATAAATGAAAAGAATTACACACTGTAAAAGTTAGAATATGTCCACACAACATTTATACAGCAGCCAAAAGTACTTTCAATACAGTTTTAGTCAAAACATTCGCAAAACACTCACAGCACATTTTGTACAACCAATAAAGTCCTATTATTTTATTTTACAAAGTCCTGAGGTAGGCCCCGTCCATCGTCAGTGAGGTCTGGAGTAGCTGACAGGAGCACTTTTATAGAAATAAAAAGTAGAGCACTTGTAGATGTTTTCTGGGCATTGAAAAAAAATAAAACTAAAAACATGAAGCATGAAAAAGACAATGTCCTGGTTCCCCACAAAACACCTGAAAATGAACAAACTCTTTTTCCTTTTTCCTTAGACTTAATGTAAAACCTTGAATCTCTGACATTAAATTTGAAACCTTAAAAAATAAAATCAGACCAGTTTTTCCTCCAAAATACTAATCCATTTGACCAAAGTTTAGAGTTTAGCGTTAGTTTAGCTGTGACTTCAGCGTCAGGAGGACAATTATCTCCTCCTCGTTAAACATTACGTGATTGAATTGACAGTATTTATCTGTGTTTTACGTTGCCTCCCTTTTCTCTGTTGATGCTTTTCTTTTTTCAGCTGTTTCTCTGTTAAAAGACATATTCAGCTGAAAATACACTTTATCTTTTTGGAGGATGTGATTGTCCAAGGTTTTCTGTTCCTGAATAGAGGTTCTCATCTATTACAATCCCTAAAAATATTTGGGTTTAAATCATTTTCTACAACTGCAAGTAAAAAAATTGTGCCTACTAAGCAGTTTTCTTCAAAATTTAGCGACAAATTCACTCCATATTTTATAGAAACACAAATATTGCCACATGACGTTTTTTGCACAAATAACCACATTTTAACTTTGACATTAAATCCATCTTTATAAAGTCTAAAGTGTGATCTTAGTGATCTTGGATGGACCTTTATCCTCTTTGTCGTCCTTCCTCTCCACTTCAATCCTCACTTCCTTTTTTACCTTCACCTCCTTCCCTTCCTGTACTTCCTCGTCCTCCTCTTCCTCCTCGTCCAGTTGAAGGCTCCCGGACGAGAACCTCATCCTGGCGAGTCCCGCGGATCGTGGCATTTTCCCGAAAGGCGGCGGCGCTAAATAATACGGATAAAAAACCTCGGGCTCCGTGTCGCTGTAGCTTCCCGTCGCGCCGCTGAACATACACAAGGAGGTGGGCCGTTCTGGCAAAGGCGACGAGTTCAGCGGGAGGTAGTTGGGTCTGGATGGCCGGGTCAGGTGAGGGTAGTATCCCAGAGGTCGAAACTCTGAGGCGGGGTTCGTGCTTCGAGGGAACGTGAACTTGACGTCCGGTTGGCTGGCGACGCGACGAGGCAAACCCGGGAGGAAGCTGGAATCGTCGCTGTAATGCCCCGCCTCCGTTTGTCCGACGCCCAATAGCCTCCCTCCGTTACTTCCTGGAGGGTAAACTCTGGGTAAACCCAACCCGCCGGATCCGGACGGGCGTAGATTCCGTCTCAGCGGCGACAACGAAGGCGAGTCGTGAGCTAACGGATAGAACGCCGGTCGTCCGTCCATCGCGACGTACTCCCGTCTTCGAGGTTGAGGAAAACGCTCCAACGACGAAACGTAATCGGACAAATAAGGATGTCGGTTGAAGGGGGCGGCCAACGGGAACGAAGGCAGCACCGGGTGGAACTGGTAGGCGGGGCTGTTCGGATACAAAAGGACCAATCCCTGAGCGGCGTCCGGATGCGGTTGAGGATTGGGTCGCCTTCGAGATCGGTTCGCGTAAACGCCGGCGAGTCTTTGGGCTTGTCTCTGTTGCCCGAGTCGAGCGAAAGCCCCGCCTCGGCCGTCCTCGTACACGGACGTCGAAGCCGAGCGTAGTTTGGGCGGGTGGTAAAGCGACGGGGAGAGAGGAGTGACTTGGGTGAAAGGACGGAACGGCTGCGCCACTTCGGCCGAAGAGTGGCTGCGTTTGGCGCCGCTTCCGTCGAAGGCGAAGTCGTCGAAGTCGCGTCGGTGAGGGTCCAGTTCGTCGTCGCTCTGCACCGCCAGGACTCGGGTCGACGGAGGGAACGGGAACGAGTGCTCGAAAATCTGAGGAAACACGCAAAAGTAAGATATATGAGCTTCAGGAGTTTGACTGCAGGAATAATTCTTTTTAATTACAGAGACATTTGCATTGGTTTAGTCCAGTTTGGTCTGGTTTAGTCTGGGATTACATGGTCTGGTTTAGTCCAGTTTGGTCTGGTTTTGTCTGGGATTACATGGTCTGGTTTAGTCCAGTCTGGTCTGGTTTTGTCTGGGATTACATGGTCTGGTTTAGTCCAGTTTGGTCTGGTTTTGTCTGGGATTACATGGTCTGGTTTAGTCCAGTCTGGTCTGGTTTTGTCTGGGATTACATGGTCTGGTTTAGTCCAGTTTGGTCTGGTTTTGTCTGGATTAATGGTCTGGTTTAGTCCAGTTTGGTCTGGTTTTGTCGGATTACATGGTCTGGTTTAGTCCAGTTGGTCTGGTTTTGTCTGGGATTACATGGTCTGGTTTAGTCCAGTCTGGTCTGGTTTTGTCTGGGATTACATGGTCTGGTTTAGTCCAGTCTGGTCTGGTTTTGTCTGGGATTACATGGTCTGGTTTAGTCCAGTCTGGTCTGGTTTAGTCCAGATCCTTCTCAAACTGAAACAGAGGAACTGAACTGTTTCTGTTTTGAGACAAATTCAGACCAAATGTTGATTAAATTTAGAATTATCATTATTTTAGAAGTTTTTTTTACTTTGCATTTTGTAAAATAATAATAATTAAAAAAAAACATACTTTGGAGTTTATTTTACTTTTTAGACCCACATCTGAATAAAACTTCTGTAAATCTAGCAACACAAGACAACACTAAACTGTCATAAAAATAAATATCGACTAAAAGATGTTTTTATTTTGGTCAGTGCTGCTGTTCTCACTTGTTTGGAGACGTCCGTGAGAAGATCAGGAGAAGATCTGCACTGTCTGTCGTCGTATTCAGACTGACAGTACGTTCTGGACAAAGACACAAGGTCAAAGTTAAAAAACAGGAGCTTCGTGAAGAAAAAGCTAAAGTTTCCCCCGGTTCCTCACCTCTCGAACGGCGAGCTCTTCTTTTCTCCTGAAGTCATACACTCCAGCAGCTGCTTCTGGGTCCGACCACTGCCCACAATCACAAACACATCCGTGACAAAGCGTTCGTTACCATTATTAACCCAACAAACGGGAGATTTAGTGAGACTAGATGAAGATTTGAGTGTTTGACCTGTATCTGAACCTGGAGCCTTTACAGGAGAGCAGCGTCTTGTGAACGGCCTGAGGTTCTTCTGGGAGTCTGAAGAAGGCGTGATACTCGACGCACATTTTCCAAAAGGACTTGCAGACGTCTCGACTCGCCATCGCGAACTCCAGAGTGTCTTTCCCCAGAGCCTGACGGAAACATCAACAACACAAACGTTTACTCCAACAGTTGGTCTTTTTGCGATTAAAGTAAGGTCTTTACCCCAACTTTGTCGTGGAGTTTGATGAGGAAGTGTTTGCGTTTGAAGCTCAGTTTGCGGATCTTGGCCCAACTGAAGGTGTTTATTTTGGTGTTTCCCTTAAAATACACCAAAATAATCAGTCAGACAACTTTCTTATAAGCTTGGGTGCCATTTTTATTTAGCTTGTTGCATTAGATCTTAAAAATAAAGGGAATTCATAGCTTTAGCAACGTAGCAATCCAAAGCTAATCCTAGGTTTTATGCTTAATTTTCTGCCTTAACCAATTTTTTTTACGGTTTTACCTGAAAGACTAAAACCCCAGAGTGAGTCACGGCCAGGTTTATCCTCATTCCTTCTCCATCGTGCGCCGGATGAGGCCTGATGCTGTACATGTCCAGTTTCCTCGCCACCTCCAGTAAATGGATGTCAGATTCTGCCGGAGTCGTTCCTCTGCAGAAACACAATCAAACCTGTCCAAATCCATCTGTAACCTGTTTAAATCCACTTAAAACCAGCTAAAGTCCAAGTTTAACCACATTAAACCTGTCTAAATCCAGTTTTAAGAAGGTTAAAACCGTTTCTGACAGCTTAAGGACCGCTCCAACTCTGGCTATAACCTGTTTTAACTGGTTCAAAACCTCATATTGTCCACTTTAAATGACTTTAAACTTGTCAGATTCAGTTCTATCCAGGTTTAATCCATTTTAAACCAGTTAAAGCATGTGTTAAATTAATTAAAACCTAGTTATAACAAGGCCGAATGCCTTTAGAACTGTTAACTTTACTTACAGCTCAAGTAAAACCACATTAAACCTGTCCAAATCCTTCTTTAACCTGTTTAAATCCACTTAAAACTAGCTAAGGTCCAAGTAAAACCACATTAAACCTGTCCAAATCCATCTTTAACCTGTTTGAATCCAATTAAAACCAGCTAAGATCCAAGTAAAACCACATTAAACCTGTCCAAATCCTTCTTTAACCTGTTTAAATCCACTTAAAACCAGCTAAGATCCAAGTAAAACCACATTAAACCTGTCCAAATCCTTCTTTAACCTTTTTAAATCCACTTAAAACCAGTTAAGGTCCAAGTAAAACCACATTAAACCTGTCCAAATCCATCTTTAACCTTTTTAAATCCAATTAAAACCAGTTAAGGTCCAACTTAAACCACATTAAACCTGTCAAAGTCCAGTTTAAAGCAGGTTAAAACAGTTTCTGACAACTTAAGGTCCTACTGTAAGACCCTTCAACTCTGGATCCATCAAATCCATCTGTAACTTCCATTTAAAACCAGTTAAGGTCCAAGTCTCATCCTCATCTCAAAGTTCTTACCGGTGTTTCTTGTGGAACTTGATGATCTTGTGGTCCAGATATTCCTGATTGGGGACGTACTGCTTCATCTCTAAATGCTGACAGTCCAGGTCTTCGTCGTAGTCGCCTAGCTCTGCTGTAACACACACCACCAACACAGATTAACAACAGAACCTTTTAATAGAAGGAAATAAACCAAGGAAATGGGTTATTCTGTTGGAAAATACGCCTTATTTGACAGAAATAACAGAGGAATGGGCAGAAAATGAAACATGGATAAATGTTGGCAATGCTAATATTATAATTACAGGATCACTAAAGTAAACTCCAAAGATAAAAGTTTCAGGTAAACTCTAAACTTCAATTTGTGAAAAATTCATCCAGTTTGTCCTTTTTTTTAAATAAAAGAAGCAGGAAAGGTTATGGTGCTGTTGGAGCTCAGACCGGCAAAAACAAACTCAGCTACTGCAGCTTTAAGTTAAACATTAAGCGGTTATTTATTTTTTTTATTTTTATGCTGTACTTACACTGCAGTATGTGAGAGACCAGCAGGGCGGCGCTGTTGTCGTTACAGGTCAGTCCTCCGTTGGATAAGTCCTGTCTAATCTGTAAGGCAAAAAGATATCTGCACACAGCACACTCGGTTAGAAAAGAATTAAAGAAGTATATG
>CM072165.1:2350584-2381317 GCA_036850595.1 Rhyacichthys aspro
CCGTCAGAGCCACAGTGCTGTTCCTGGTGCCGTATTGTATCTGAGAGTCTGAATGTGGCTGGTCTGAGAGCTGCAGGCCACTAGCCTACTTACGACAGGTCACTTCTCTAAAAGCATCCAGCCACCGTGAAATTTATATTATTCTCCTCAAAGACACGCACACACAGACTCAGGAACGAACAGGAACCAGCGCCGCAGCATCCAGCTCTCAGAGGGTTTAACACAACCAGGACATATTTAACTCATTCACAAAAATAAACATGAAAAATAATGGTACTGTTTAAAATCTGCACCAATCATGTGTTTAAAACCTGTTCAAATCCATCTAAAATCTGCACAAATCCATCTAAAACCTGCAAATCCAACAAAAACCTGTACAAATCCAACAAAAACCTGTACAAATCCATCTAAAACCTGCTCAAATCCATCTAAAACCTGTACATAATCCATCTAAAATCTGCACAAATCCATCTAAAACCTGTTCAAATCCAACTAAAACCTGTACAAATCCAACTAAAACCTGTACAAATCCAACTAAAACCTGTACAAATCCATCTAAAACCTGTACAAATCCAACTAAAACCTGTTCAAATCCAACTAAAACCTGTACAAATCCATCTAAAACCTGTACAAATCCATCTAAAACCTGTTCAAATCCATCTAAAACCTGTTCAAATCCAACTAAAACCTGTTCAAATCCATCTAAAACCTGTACAAATCCATCTAAAACCTGTACAAATCCAACTAAAATCTGTACAAATCCAACTAAAACCTGTACAAATCCAACTTAAGCCTGTTCAAATCCATCTAAACCTGTTCAAATCCAACAAAAACCTGTACAAATCAACTAAAACCTGTACAAATCCATCTAAAACCTGTCAAATCCAACAAAACCTGTTCAAATCCATCTAAAACCTGTTCAAATCCATCTAAAACCTGTACAAATCCATCTAAAACCTGTTCAAATTCATCTAAGACCTGTACAAATTCATCTAAAACCTGTACAAATCCAACAAAAACCTGTACAAATCCAACTAAAACCTGTACAAATCTAACAGAAACCTGTACAAATCCATCTAAAACCTGTACAAATCCAACTAAAACCTGTACAAATCCAACTAAAACCTGTACAAATCCATCTAAAACCTGTTCAAATCCATAAAAACTGTTTCAAATCCATCTAAAACCTGTTCAAATCCATCAAAAACCTGTACAAATCCATCTAAACCTGTACAAATCCAACTAAAACCTGTACAAATCAAAAAAAAAACTGTACAAATCCATCTAAAACCTGTTCAAATCCATCTAAAACCTGTTCAAATCCATCTAAAACCTGTTCAAATCTTCACACACCGTTTGTCCTTCACTGTTTTAAATGTAAGTCTTTTAAATAAGTTCAAATATGTACCTCTTTCCATCTTTTACCAAACTTTGTGATGTTACTCACCAGTCTTCTTCATGAGCTCAGGGACACAAGGAGGCGGGACTTCTGTTTTACTTCAATGATGTCACAGGAAGTGGAATGTTTTTAAGACAAATAATGAGAAAATAATGTGGACCATCATTTTAAATCATCTCAGTGTGGACTTTGTTTCAGTGACACTAAAAACTGTTTAATGGAAATCGATTATAAAATCCATCTAATACCTGTTCAAATCCAACCCTTAAACCCTGTTCAAATCCATCTAAAACCTGTTCAAATCCATCTAAAACCTGTTCAAATCCAACTAAAACCTGTTCAAATCCATCTAAAACCTGTTCAAATCCATTTAAAACCTGTTCAAATCCATCTAAAACCTGTTCAAATCCAATCTAAAACCTGTTCAAATCCATCTAAAACATGTTCAAATCCAACTAAAACCTGTTCAAATCCAACTAAACCTGTTCTAATCCAACTAAAACCTGTTCAAATCCATCTAAAACCTGTTCAAATCCATCTAAAACAAGTTCAACTAATTCAATCAATCTAACTAAACCTTGTTCAAATCCATCTAAAACCTGTTCAAATCCATCTAAAACCTGTTCAAATCCATCTAAACCTGTTCAAATCCAACTAAAACCTGTTCAAATCCATTTAAAACCTGTTCAAATCCAACTAAAACCTGTTCAAATCTAACTAAAACCTGTCAAATCCAGTTTGAGAGAAATTATTGTGTAAAAACTTAAAACTGGGAAATTCACATGTAAAAGCAGTTCTACATTAGTGCAAAAATAGTGCTGGAAAAGAAATAAAAAGAGTATGCAGTAAAATATCTATATACAGACTTTAAATATAGAATAAAGTAGATGTCATAATGTTATGGCTGATGAGTCCAGGGCTGTGGCTGGAGCGTGGAGTAAATACAGGGCAGTGGAGTAGAGTCAGTGGCTTTTATTAATGTTCAGTTCAGTGGAAACGAGGCACATGATGTTTCTGAAGCAGCGTCACACTCTCAGACTCACAAAGACTCACACAAAGACTCAGATACTCACACAGATACTCACAGATACTCACAGACTCCGAGACACACTCAGAGGAAGAGGAGGCTGAGGTGAAGATGGAGCGGACGCAGCAGCATCACGACGGCAGCAGCTGTTCCTCCTGAGACCGAGAAACAGAAGCCGGAGCGATGGAGGAGCAGCCCCAGACCGGGACCGGGACCAGGACCGGGACCAGGACTCTGCCCGGACTCAGCTCCAGGACCAGGGTCTCGAAGGAAACCAAGCTCCGGCTGCGGGTCGTCTTCTTGGACGACAGTGAACGCAGCTTCGAGGTCGAGGTAGGATCGAAAAACTCATTTATAAAGAAATATCTATAATAGAGTCTTTAATCAGAAAAACAGGAAAACTTAGATTATTTTTAGAAACAATACAACAATAAAGTCAAATTAAAGCTAAACATAACATTAAAAACAGGTTTCCAGTGTGTTCTGGGAGAATATTTATTATAAACCTTTGCCTTTTTGCCCAGAGACAGTTTAAAAGGGACAAATTCATGACATTATTAGTTTGGAAAAGCAGACAGGAGCAAAGATACATGAGTTAAACTATGAGCTGCTGTAAATGAAGCCAGTAAAATGTCATTTCAAAATAAATTCCATGTAAAATACAGTGACATTTTTTAAGTGTTATTTTTATTTACTGTTCTTTTTTAATCCTTAGCCTTGTGTCTTAAACAGTAAAATATCATTTAAAAACTTTAAAAATGTGGAAATACATTAAAGTCCAAGTGTGATACAGGGAATATTTTTCACTTTTCTTGGGTTTATTTATTTATTATTTATTCATTTCATCACCTTTTTTATTTCTTAGCCTTGTGTCTTACTTTGTTCATGCAACATTACAATTCACAAAAGCATATATTTATTTATAGATTTATATATAGATTCTTATGAAAAAAACATCAACCTTCACAGTCTTTTTTTTATTTTGTTAATGATGGAATTTATTTATTTATTTGTTTATTTATTTGTTTATTTATTTATTTATACCAGCTGGAGAATACAACACAGTTTTAAAAATACAAAATAAATTGTCCAGTAAGAAAATGTCCAAAAATCCATGTTTAATTCATAATAGCGATACTTTTAAATATGTCACAGGCATTTAACATTTTGAAACAATAGAAAATTATAAGTACGGATAATTCTTTGGGTAAATCCAGGCTGTTTTAGTTTGAAAAAGCCACACTTCCTCTTTCAGTTTCAGTAAAGATATGGTCAGGGTTGAATGTAAAGCGCATCTGTTTAAACAAATGGTTTATTACAGTGTTTTTGGTTTGGTTCTTTCAAAATAAACTGTTGAATGAAGTTAGTGAATGAATCGAGTAAAAATAGTGAATTTAAATAACGTCTGTCGGTGTTTTCTGGATCCGACGTCGAGGCCTCGTCTGAAAAAGCACCAGAGATTCTCGGAGCATTGTGTTTGTAAAGCTGCTCCATTTTCCACGCCCCGTCGTTTTTCCCAGAAGCCTCCGGGACACGACATCTTTACACGACCGGGACGGAGTCAGAGAAACGAAAACGAGACACGTCGTGGTTTAAACAGAGATAAATACAAATACAACAAGAGAAGTGTTAAAAGAGGAATATATAACGGACTGTGCTTTGAAATAAAATATAAAAAACATGACAGAAAAGAAAATGGCGTGTGTCTGACCCCAATGTGCAGCGCTTCAGGCCAAAACCCACATTATCAGAGACGTATAGAAACAAGAGGCTCCATTTTAAACAGAAGCTCAGCATTTGATCTCGTTTTAACCACTTTTTTAAAATAATAATAAACCAAACACTTATAAAATCTGATCTGTTCGTCCTGAATAAACCTTGTCCAGTTTAATGGAGGCAGGCTGTGCTGTTTTTTGACAAATCACAAAGAATTATGGTCCATTCTGCAGCTAATAACCGTTACTGTTCCTTTAATAATGATGCATTGTGGGAAAGTGAGTCCGCTAAACGTTTTAAAGATGATTCTCTAAAGTCTTGTTGTATTTTTATCCCGAGCTGCTGCTGTCGTCGTTTGTTTGGATTAATCACGGCCTGTTGTATCTAATGGTTCTCAGCTGCACCGCTCCTCCTCTTCATCCTCCTCTTCTTCATCCTCTTCCTCCTCTTCCTCGTCCTGTTCGTGACAAGTTAATGAGGGGCGTCCGAAGACCCCCTGCGAGGACTGAACACTGGGTTCACTCCCAGAATGGAAACTGAAAACACTCGACAAACAGTTTAAGGGTAATTAAACCGACAGAAGAAGAACAAGGACTCTTCAATTTGAATAAATACACCGAATACTGCAGTTTTACAGAGGTTTTTGTGTCGAGGCTGTGGATGGGACTCACCCAAAGCAGTAAAAGAGAAGTGTTTAGGACAATCTTAGGCAGGAGTTTATTCACCATCAACGTGGACCAGGATAAAGTGAGGACTTAAGTTAAGACTAATCTATAAAAGTCAAAACTTACGGAGGTTAGACCAACTCTTTCAGGATTCAAGACCAAGTCAAGACCAAGACCAGTGTAGATTAAACTGGAACTGATGCCAGAAAACAGGTTTTTGACGTCCATACTCATGTAGGTCAGTGTTTGGTGAAGGAGACTGATTTTTAATAGAATTACAAATGATTGAGAAGAACAGACAAATATGCCATTCTTGGTCTTGGTTGGTCTTGGTTGGTCTTGGTTGGTCTTGATTGGTCTTGATTGGTCTTGGTCGGTCTTGGTCGGTCTTGATAATTTGATGCTAAACTTCCTGTAGTCTCTGACGTGTCTGGAGCTGATTTGTACAGGTTTTGTCGTTCTACCAGAAGCAGTGAGACAAATGAAAAGAAAAAAAACCTGGTAAAACAAGGAGGAATGAGAAGAAAAACCCGGGGGTTGGGTCAAGAGGAGAGAGATGAAATAAGCCCAGAGGACGGTGAGCCAAACTGTAGATAGGCATTTTAGAACGACAAAACCTTATAAATCAGCTCCAGACCCTTCTGAGGACTTCTGAAGACTGGAGGAAGTCGTCAGATAGCAGATACTGGTCTGTTTATGAGAAACTTGTCAGCTCTTGAACAGTTTTTGACTACTTGGTCAAGTCTGTTGGGTCTTATGGGTTTCTAGTTGGTCTTGGTTGGTCTGGCCGTCAATAATATGGTCAGTCCGAGCAAGATCCACGCTTGTATGGTCTAGATCTTTAGTAGTTGGTCGGACTTTGGTCAGTCACTTGGTTGGTCTTGGTCAGTCCTGTTGGTCTGGTCTGTGGTGGTCTTGGTCAGTCTTGAGTCTCGGTCTTGGTTGGTCTTGGTCAGTCTTGGACGGTCTTGACAATGAGACCAAGTCAAAATGGTTCGAGATCATAACAAGATGGTCAAGGTTATAAATGTTTTGAGGCCTGGACCTTTGACTCTTCCACATTTATAAACTTCACATTTACTGAATTATAAAAGTCGATCATGTTGGAGTCATAAAGTCGCTTCTTTTAAACAAATCTCAGCCGCTGTTAGAAAAGCTCCGTTCGAAGACTAATTATCTGAATCTTAACGTAGACTTAATGGAAATGAGCCTCGCCACATTCTGCAGAGCGTCCCCAGAGATTTGAGCCACTTTGGTTTAAGAACGTCTCCATTAAAAAATCCAATTATCCCTCTTTCTTTCTCCTTTACTCCGTGTTTTAATTTTCTCGCAGCAAAAAGTTTTGGGAGTGGACTTCTTCAACAAAGTGTGCGGTCATCTGAAGCTGCTGGAGAAGGAGTACTTCGGGCTGGAGTTCAGACACCACAGCGGCCATTACGTAAGAAACACCAACAACAGAGCAGATCTTTCCCTGGAGGTCATCTCTGACTTTTGTAATGGGCTTGTTTTTCAGGTTTGGTTGGAGCTGATGAAGCCTCTGGCCAAACAGATCAAATGTGAGTGATGGACATTTACAGTTTCAACAGTTTCTACAAAGACCTAAAGCCAGTTTTAACCTGGTTTTGTTAAATAAATAGTCATTTAATTTGTTGAATAAGAAGGAAAAGAACTTAACCCTTCATTTTCTGACACAAAAAAATGCTCTTTTAGTCATTGTTTTAACTTGGAAGTAAATTAAAATCAAACATGTTGTAAAAGTCTATTCTGTGGTTGTTTTTCTTCTTCTTTTAGACACAAATGACCTCTTCTTCAGGTTTATAGTGAAGTTTTTTCCTCCTGATCCGGGGCAGCTCAAGAGAGGCCTCACCAGGTAAAGTATGATTTATTTTCTGTGATCCATATACTTCTTTAATTCTTTTCTAACCGAGTGTGCTGTGTGCAGATATCTTTTTGCCTTACAGATTAGACAGGACTTATCGAACGGAGGACTGACCTGTAACGACAACAGCGCCGCCCTGCTGGTCTCTCACATACTGCAGTGTAAGTACAGCATAAAAAATATTAAAAAATCACTTAATGTTTAACTTAAAGCTGCAGTAGCTGAGTTTGTTTTTGCCGGTCTGAGCTCCAACAGCAGCGTAGTAACTTTTCCTGCTTCTTTTATTTTAAAAAAAGGACAAACTGGATGAATTTTTCACAAATTGAAGTTTAGAGTTTACTGAAACTTTTATCTTTGGAGATTACTTTAGTGATCCTGTAATTATAATATTAGCATTGCCAACATTTATCCATGTTTCATTTTCTGCCCATTCCTCTGTTATTTCTGTCAAATAAGGCGTATTTTCCAACAGAATAACCCATTTCCTTGGTTTATTTCCTTCTATTAAAAGGTTCTGTTGTTAATCTGTGTTGGTGGTGTGTGTTACAGCAGAGCTAGGCGACTACGACGAAGACCTGGACTGTCAGCATTTAGAGATGAAGCAGTACGTCCCCAATCAGGAATATCTGGACCACAAGATCATCAAGTTCCACAAGAAACACCGGTAAGAACTTTGAGATGAGGATGAGACTTGGACCTTAACTGGTTTTAAGTGGACGTTACAGATGGATTTGATGGATCCAGAGTTGAAGGGTCTTACAGTAGGACCTTAAGTTGTCAGAAACTGTTTTAACCTGCTTTAAACTGGACTTTGACAGGTTTAATGTGGTTTAAGTTGGACCTTAACTGGTTTTAATTGGATTTAAAAAGGTTAAAGATGGATTTGGACAGGTTTAATGTGGTTTTACTTGGACCTTAACTGGTTTTAAGTGGATTTAAAAAGGTTAAAGAAGGATTTGGACAGGTTTAATGTGGTTTTACTTGGATCTTAGCTGGTTTTAAGTGGATTTAAACAGGTTAAAGAAGGATTTGGACAGGTTTAATGTGGTTTACTTGGATCTTAGCTGGTTTTAATTGGATTCAAACAGGTTAAAGATGGATTTGGACAGGTTTAATGTGGTTTTACTTGGACCTTAGCTAGTTTTAAGTGGATTTAAACAGGTTAAAGAAGGATTTGGACAGGTTTAATGTGGTTTTACTTGAGCTGTAAGTAAAGTTAACAGTTCTAAAGGCATTCGGCCTTGTTATAACTAGGTTTTAATTAATTTAACACATGCTTTAACTGGTTTAAAATGGATTAAACCTGGATAGAACTGAATCTGACAAGTTTAAAGTAATTTAAAGTGGACAATATGAGGTTTTGAACCAGTTAAAACAGGTTATAGCCAGAGTTGGAGGCGGTCCCTTAAGCTGTCAGAAACGGTTTTAACCTTCTTAAAACTGGATTTAGACAGGTTTAATGTGGTTAAACTTGGACTTTAGCTGGTTTTAAGTGGATTTAAACAGGTTACAGATGGATTTGGACAGGTTTGATTGTGTTTCTGCAGAGGAACGACTCCGGCAGAATCTGACATCCATTTACTGGAGGTGGCGAGGAAACTGGACATGTACAGCATCAGGCCTCATCCGGCGCACGATGGAGAAGGAATGAGGATAAACCTGGCCGTGACTCACTCTGGGGTTTTAGTCTTTCAGGTAAAACCGTAAAAAAAATTGGTTAAGGCAGAAAATTAAGCATAAAACCTAGGATTAGCTTTGGATTGCTACGTTGCTAAAGCTATGAATTCCCTTTATTTTTAAGATCTAATGCAACAAGCTAAATAAAAATGGCACCCAAGCTTATAAGAAAGTTGTCTGACTGATTATTTTGGTGTATTTTAGGGAAACACCAAAATAAACACCTTCAGTTGGGCCAAGATCCGCAAACTGAGCTTCAAACGCAAACACTTCCTCATCAAACTCCACGACAAAGTTGGGGTAAAGACCTTACTTTAATCGCAAAAAGACCAACTGTTGGAGTAAACGTTTGTGTTGTTGATGTTTCCGTCAGGCTCTGGGAAGACACTCTGGAGTTCGCGATGGCGAGTCGAGACGTCTGCAAGTCCTTTTGGAAAAGTGTCGGTATCTTCTTCAGACTCCCAGAAGAACCTCAGGCCGTTCACAAGACGCTGCTCTCCTGTAAAGGCTCCAGGTTCAGATACAGGTCAAACACTCAAATCATCATCTAATCTCACTAAATCTCCCGTTTGTTGGGTTAATAATGGTAACGAACGCTTTGTCACGGATGTGTTTGTGATTGTGGGCAGTGGTCGGACCCAGAAGCAGCTTCTGGAGTGTATGACTTCAGGAGAAAAGAAGAGCTCGCCGTTCGAGAGGTGAGGAACCGGAGAAAACTTTAGCTTTTTCTTCACGAAGCTCCTGTTTTCTAACTTGAACTTTGACCTTGTGTCTTTGTCCAGAACGTACTGTCAGTCTGAATACGACGACAGACAGTGCAGATCTTCTCCTGATCTTCTCACGGACGTCTCCAAACAAGTGAGAACAGCAGCACTGACCAAAATAAAAACATCTTTTAGTCGATATTTATTTTTATGACAGTTTAGTGTTGTCTTTTGTTGCTAGATTTACAGAAGTTTTATTCAGATGTGGGTCTAAAAAGTAAAATAAACTCCAAAGTATGTTTTTTTTAAATTATTATTTTACAAAATGCAAAGTAAAAAAAACTTCTAAAATAATGATAATTCTAAATTTAATCAACATTTGGTCTGAATTTGTCTCAAAACAGAAACAGTTCAGTTCCTCTGTTTCAGTTTGAGAAGGATCTGGACTAAACCAGACCAGACTGGACTAAACCAGACCAAACTGGACTAAACCAGACCATGTAATCCCAGACAAAACCAGACCAGACTGGACTAAACCAGACCATGTAATCCCAGACAAAACCAGACCAAACTGGACTAAACCAGACCATGTAATCCCAGACAAAACCAGACCAGACTGGACTAAACCAGACCATGTAATCCCAGACAAAACCAGACCAAACTGGACTAAACCAGACCATGTAATCCCAGACTAAACCAGACCAAACTGGACTAAACCAATGCAAATGTCTCTGTAATTAAAAAGAATTATTCCTGCAGTCAAACTCCTGAAGCTCATATATCTTACTTTTGCGTGTTTCCTCAGATTTTCGAGCACTCGTTCCCGTTCCCTCCGTCGACCCGAGTCCTGGCGGTGCAGAGCGACGACGAACTGGACCCTCACCGACGCGACTTCGACGACTTCGCCTTCGACGGAAGCGGCGCCAAACGCAGCCACTCTTCGGCCGAAGTGGCGCAGCCGTTCCGTCCTTTCACCCAAGTCACTCCTCTCCCCGTCGCTTTACCACCCGCCCAAACTACGCTCGGCTTCGACGTCCGTGTACGAGGACGGCCGAGGCGGGGCTTCCTCGACTCGGGCAACAGAGACAAGCCCAAAGACTCGCCGGCGTTTACGCGAACCGATCTCGAAGGCGACCCAATCCTCAACCGCATCCGGACGCCGCTCAGGGATTGGTCCTTTTGTATCCGAACAGCCCCGCCTACCAGTTCCACCCGGTGCTGCCTTCGTTCCCGTTGGCCGCCCCTTTCAACCGACATCCTTATTTGTCCGATTACGTTTCGTCGTTGGAGCGTTTTCCTCAACCTCGAAGACGGGAGTACGTCGCGATGGACGGACGACCGGCGTTCTATCCGTTAGCTCACGACTCGCCTTCGTTGTCGCCGCTGAGACGGAATCTACGCCCGTCCGGATCCGGCGGGTTGGGTTTACCCAGAGTTTACCCTCCAGGAAGTAACGGAGGGAGGCTATTGGGCGTCGGACAAACGGAGGCGGGGCATTACAGCGACGATTCCAGCTTCCTCCCGGGTTTGCCTCGTCGCGTCGCCAGCCAACCGGACGTCAAGTTCACGTTCCCTCGAAGCACGAACCCCGCCTCAGAGTTTCGACCTCTGGGATACTACCCTCACCTGACCCGGCCATCCAGACCCAACTACCTCCCGCTGAACTCGTCGCCTTTGCCAGAACGGCCCACCTCCTTGTGTATGTTCAGCGGCGCGACGGGAAGCTACAGCGACACGGAGCCCGAGGTTTTTTATCCGTATTATTTAGCGCCGCCGCCTTTCGGGAAAATGCCACGATCCGCGGGACTCGCCAGGATGAGGTTCTCGTCCGGGAGCCTTCAACTGGACGAGGAGGAAGAGGAGGACGAGGAAGTACAGGAAGGGAAGGAGGTGAAGGTAAAAAAGGAAGTGAGGATTGAAGTGGAGAGGAAGGACGACAAAGAGGATAAAGGTCCATCCAAGATCACTAAGATCACACTTTAGACTTTATAAAGATGGATTTAATGTCAAAGTTAAAATGTGGTTATTTGTGCAAAAAACGTCATGTGGCAATATTTGTGTTTCTATAAAATATGGAGTGAATTTGTCGCTAAATTTTGAAGAAAACTGCTTAGTAGGCACAATTTTTTTACTTGCAGTTGTAGAAAATGATTTAAACCCAAATATTTTTAGGGATTGTAATAGATGAGAACCTCTATTCAGGAACAGAAAACCTTGGACAATCACATCCTCCAAAAAGATAAAGTGTATTTTCAGCTGAATATGTCTTTTAACAGAGAAACAGCTGAAAAAAGAAAAGCATCAACAGAGAAAAGGGAGGCAACGTAAAACACAGATAAATACTGTCAATTCAATCACGTAATGTTTAACGAGGAGGAGATAATTGTCGTCCTGACGCTGAAGTCACAGCTAAGCTAACGCTAAACTCTAAACTTCAGTTTGGTCAAATGGATTAGTGTTTTGGAGGAAAAACTGGTCTGGTTTTATTTTTTAAGGTTTCAAATTTAATGTCAGAGATTCAAGGTTTTACAGTAAGTCTAAGGAAAAAGGAAAAAGAGTTTGTTCATTTTCAGGTGTTTTGTGGGGAACCAGGACATTGTCTTTTTCATGCGTCATGTTTTTATTTTTATTTTTTTTCAATGCCCAGAAAACATCTACAAGTGCTCTACTTTTTATTTCTATAAAAGTGCTCCTGTCAGCTACTCCAGACCTCACAGACGATGGACGGGGCCTACCTCAGGACTTTGTAAAATAAAATAATAGGACTTTATTGGTTGTACAAAATGTGCTGTGAGTGTTTTGCGAATGTTTTGACTAAAACTGTATTGAAAGTACTTTTGGCTGCTGTATAAATGTTGTGTGGACATATTCTAACTTTTACAGTGTGTAATTCTTTTCATTTATTTGTTTACATGGAGGCATTTGTCAATAAAATATAAAAAGAAATAGTTGTTTCTCAGGTTAATTCATAAAAATTAAAGACATAGACACAAGTTTCCCAATCAAACTTAAATATTTATTCATAAAACTCAAAAATCCCGCTACAAAAACAAAAAAACATGTGTTTTAAATTTGACCGGCCCTCCCTCCTTCAAAATGTGAATCCCTTATGAATAATATAAAAAACAAACATATACAAGAGTTTATAGTGTCTTTGGTACAAACTAACAGCAAAAAACCTCAGACTACAGCTCCTCGTCGTCCTGGGATGAAGGTACCTTTAGAGGCGGCCATTTTGTTTTAACTACATTAAAGCTTTGGCTGCAGCTTTGAGAAAAAACTACAAAGAAAAAAGCAACAATTTGACCCAAATGTACAGAACTTTTGCAGATATTTTCAAAGCTAACAGTGGATTTAGGTTGTGTTTAAGCAGCTGTTTTCATTTAAATATGGACCAATTAGCCGTAACATTATGACAGATGTATAAAAGAGCGTTTTTAACTGGTTTAAATGGCACCGGTTGCATTTTGGACTCGAAGTTGATGCATTTTAAGGGTCTGAATGTGTTTAAAGGAGGATTTGAGGACGAGAAACTTCAGGAGAAAAGCCATGTTTCTACAGAGCAGTGCAGTATGGGTCTAGTTCGGAATAGTTTGGTTCAGGAACTAAAGTCATAAAGACAGTAAATCCTGGAGTGAAGTGAAGTAAAGCTGCAGTCCTGATGTATTTGTGTGGATCCCAGAGAGTTATTGAGACAAAAGTGGATCTAAAGTCACATTTTCAGCTCTTACGACTTAAACTGATAAATGTTCTGTGGAAAATACACTGAGCAGGATTTCTCTTTGGCGTTTTTTGACAAAATGTAGATATTTGTCATAATGTTATGGCTGAATGGTGTATATCAGGTATTTCAAAATTACAATGACAATCAGTACTGTGCAAAAGTTCAAGACAGATGTGAAGATCTGATAAACTCCAATAGAGTGATCCCTGATAGAGTCTGGTCTGGTTTTGTCTGGATTACATGGTCTGGTTTAGTCCAGTTTGGTCTGGTTTAGTCCAACTGTTTCTGTTTTGAGACAAACTCAGACCAAATATTGAGTTTATTTGGAATTATCTTCTGTTTTTTCACTTTGTATTTCATAAACCAATAAAAATAAACATACTTTATAGTTTTTTACTTTACTTTTATCTCCACAGCTGCAGAAAACCTGTGCACAGTTCAGTAAATCTGTTAAAGACACCAGCTCTAGACCTTATTAAACATAATCTTGCCTCATGTTTGCTCCAGTGGCTGCACAATACGAATCATTTAAGCCTAATTTTTGGATTTAACTCTAAACTTTTGTAAGAATTTGGATTATTTGGATCATTTCTGAAACGCTGAGCAGCCGTAGGAACATCTGAACGTCTGAAGGAGCGACGGATCAAACACAAACATCACTGAACGTCGTTAAATTGGCATATATCGTTTCTCAAGTGCTACCACGAACATCTATAAAGGCACGACACTAAACACACCACTGCGGATGGACCTTTAGGATTGCTCTTTCAAAATAAAACGATCTACAGCAGAAAGATTGAATTAAGGCACTTTAGACAAAACATAAGCCCTTCTTTGACAAATCTGTCCAACTGCTTTATTTTAAACATAAATAAACAAAAAGAATATAGTTTCTTTTTTTTTTTTTTTCACCACGAACCTGATTTGGTTTTTAAAGGTGAATCCCAAAAAATAAAAGAGAGGAAGTTGTTCACCCAGCAGCAGTGATTAAATATACATTATATAAAGTGTGTATAGTACATGAAGTGTTTACAGCCGAGAGACATCGCGCAGCAAAGTCTCGGTTTGGTTTGGTTTCCGTCGTCCGACAGCGACACGTGACGACAAACAGTCTCTTCCTTTAACAACGTCTCACAAACCTCTCCTCAGTTAGATGTGAATCTGAAAAAGAGAAGAAAACAAGAGATTTGGTTCAAAAAGAAACAGGATAAACTCACTGAGGTTAGAAAAGGGACAAGAGAGAAGTTTAAGCAATAAGTAGGATCAAATATAGGTCAATGGTGTAACGGAAATACCAAGAAATGCATCGATTTTTATCAGTTTTTAGTATTTATTCATATTTATTAAGTATAAACAGCTCATAAGAATCCAAATAAACTTGTTTCTACTTAATTCCACAAGAATACAAGCTTTGGTGCAAAGTAAAACAAACATATATCTTAGAAATGACGACTTTCAAAGTTCACAAAACACTGCGGCTCATAAAACTTCCTCCAGAGGAAACTAAACATTTGATATTTTTGTTTTTTGTGCTGGATTTAGTTCAATAATCATTCTAGCCTTATTTAGTTGAAGCGCCTGGAGGGAATTACACAGAAATAAGGTCCATAAGGCTTCAGCAAAAATACAGCCGTTTTTTAAACATTACAAAGATATTTTCAAACAAATCTATGCTATTTTTTTGTCTTAATGAAGTTAATATCTTTGTTAATATGTGAAAAAGTGCTCTACAAATGCATTAGCGAACTGGATAGAGCTAAAATACTAAAAATACTAGTTATAATATAATATTAATAGAGCTGTCAATGTCTATAAATATGCACCAAAAAGTGGCAAATAAATTAAGTACTTAGCACAAAGTCCTGCATTAGCATTGCTCAGTTTTGTTCAGATTTAAACTATTTAGAATTTGAAAACAAAGGTATTTGGCTAAAAAACAAGTAAAAACAGGGATGAAAGCAAAATAATGAGGGACAGGACTTTAGTGAAGGGTTCAAAATCATCCAATTTGTCTTAAAACATAAATAAGTGCCTCCTCAGACTCTGCAGTTTACACACCAGCCACTAGGGGCAGTACAACACCAGCCACTAGGGGCAGTACAACTCCAGTGGAACGTGAGGGAGGAGCACAGACGAAGCAGGACGTACTTGTTGTACCTGGCAATGATGTGTGTGACCATTCTGTCCGTGATCCCGGGACACACCTCCTCGGCCAATCGGATGTTCCTCTCCAGCTCCTCGATGGCCAGCCTCTGCTCCGAGTGCTCTTTGTGTTGTTGCTTCAGCTGCAGACGACAACACGACAATCAGAACGACAACACAACACTCGGGACTCGAACGCAACACTCGGGACTCGAACGCAACACTCGGGACTCGAACGCAACACTCGGGACTCGAACACAACACTCAGAACGACAAAACGACAATCAGAACGACAACACGACACTCAGAACGACAACACGACAATCAGGACTCGAACACAACATTCAGGATTCAAACACGACACTTGGGACTCCAACACAACACTCGGAACTCAAACGCAACATTCAGGACGACAACACGACACTCAGGACTCACACACAACACTCGGGACTCGAACGCAACACTCAGGACTCAAATGCAACATTCAGGATTCAAACACGACACTCAGGACGACAACACGACAATCAGGACTCACACACAACACTCGGAACTCGAACGCAACATTCAGGACTCACACACAACACTCAGGACGACAGCACAACACTCGGGACTCCAACACAACACTCGGAACTCGAACGCAACACTCAGGATGACAACACGACACTCAGGACGACAGCACAACACTTGGGACTCCAACACAACACTCGGAACTCGAACGCAACACTCAGGATGACAACACGACACTCGGAACTCGAACGCAACATTCAGGACTCACACACAACACTCGGGACGACAACACAACACTCAGGACGACAGCACAACACTCGGGACTCCAACACAACACTCGGAACTCGAACGCAACATTCAGGACTCACACACAACACTCGGGACTCCAACACAACACTCGGAACTCGAACGCAACATTCAGGACTCACACACAACACTCGGGACTCACACACGACACTCGGAACTCGAACGCAACATTCAGGACTCACACACGACACAACTTTAAAATAATGGATGTATTGGTGCATTCAGGTGCTTCTTGGGAACTCAGTTATTTTCAACATCGAGGAAGAAATCATACGTAAAGATATTTTAGTTTAATATAAGTCATTTAAAACATTTATACCAACTGTTTTCACTTTAATAACTTGATAATTTGACCATATCGACTTATTTAGACTAAATACTAGTTATAACACATTTATGACTCCATCTTCCTGTTGTTATGGTTTTGAACGTTCAGACTTTGCGAACAGATGCTACGAGTTTCCGAGGAGCACATGAACGCACCACATGCTATTTCGAGAAGCCAGACGTTTAAATTGAACAGCTTAAGGATCTAAATTCTGTCGTTTATGGGAAACAGAAGCAGGAACAGACCTCAGTGAAGACCGGAGAGATGACTGTGGTCAGACTGGCAGATTTACTGAGCTGATCCTGGGCCTGAGACCAAGACGACGATAAAAACAGATAAGGAACCATTTCATGTGACGCTCCAGCCATAAAATCAGTGATAATACAGTAGTAACGGTTTAAATCACTACTTTACTGTGATAAAGATAAACAGATAAATCACTGACCGTCCCGTTGAGCACTTTCCTTCCTTCTGTTTTCTTCTTACGGACCGTAGTGAACGACCACTCGGGCGACTGGCTGTTCTCTTTGTTACTCGACTCACTGAAAACAACGTTTAATATTAGCTTTGAATAAAAATAAAGTGTTGAAACTACTACATTTTTGTGCAGTATTGTTTAAAAGCACATCAGTAGCCGCCAGTTTATTTGTAGCTTTGAGCAGAAGTGTTTAGTTTTCTGCATATTTCTAATTTTTGGGTAAATATGTCTTTTTGTTTGAGTCGGTCCAGACCTGTCGGAGTCGTCGGAGCTGCCGTCGCTGTGGCCCTCCTCCTTCCATCTCCGATAGCGGTCGATGAGTTCGCTCAGATACGACGTCTTCTTGCAGTGTTTGACGATGAACTTGTGTTTCAGGAGCTCTTTGGCCGTGGGACGCTGCACCAAAACAGACACAATCAGATTAAGAGGAAAGGGATTGTAAAAGAGAAGATTTAAATAAGAGTTAGGATTGTATTTGTAGTTAAAAAAAGGTTTAAAAGAGAGAAGTAACTCAAACTCAAGCTGCTTTTAGGTCTTGGAAATGTTTGATGAAGTGAATATAATGCCTCTTTGTCTTTGTCATTTCTTTCTTTAGTAACAGGACATTAAAAAACATTTTTAAAATAAATAAAATATATTCTAGATTCAATGCAATGAACCATATTATAACTAGGCTTTTCTCCTTCAAATTAATTCAAAATGAAGCAAGATTTTCAAGAGAAGGTTGTTGTAGTTTGTGTCCACCAGAGGGCAACAACAAGCCACAAGTAAAACTAAAGAGAAAGAGAAATTGGCTAAAGGCTTGTCTAACAAAGGCTCAAAAATACAAATAAATAAAATAAAAAGATTGGAGGGTTTGCTCATTTTGTAAAATAAATAAATAAATAAAATATTTCAAAAAATACTGCAATTACACTTTGAATGCATCACCACTAACAAACCTGTTAAAAAATAAATAAAACATGGATAAACCAGGGTTAAACCAGGACTAAAGAGAAAAGATTTGTTTTGTTTTTTCTTTCAAAATAAAAGTGCATGTGTTTTCTGTGTAATTTAAAATAAAAAGAGTGTTTCTTACGAAGGCCGGGTCCTTGTTGAGGCAGGACTCTGTGAACTCTTTGAAACTCTTGGAGAAGTCTCCGGTCAGAGTCGGAGGAGGAGACTTGGGAATGTGGAACAGGACTCTCATCGGGTGCATGTCCGAGTTCGGAGGCTCTCCTTTGGCCAGTTCTATCGCCGTGATGCCCAGAGACCAGATATCAGCCTGAGGAGAGGAGACGAGGAGGTAGGAGATAGGGGACGAGGAGACAGGGGACGAGGAGACAAGGAGACAGGAGAGGAGACACGAGTTCAGTCAAAACGAGTGAAAACTTTTAAGAAAACCTCCATTTTAAACAGGTTGAGTTTTCAGATACAGCAACTGGATTCTGTAGCTTAAACCTATGTTGCTAGTGATGCTAATGGCTCCGAAAGTACAGGTTAACTTCATAAAACAGTCAGACAAAAATAATGTAAACTATAAATAATATGACTTTTTTCAGACTCAATGCAACTTTTTGGACCTCATTTCTTCTAAAGTTTATTTACAGACCCCATCGTCCACGGTAAATAATAAACAAATAAAAAGTATTAAATGTGGAAAGAACCATCAATCAGAATAATGTTATCACTCACACATACTTTGATTTGGCTCAAAGTTAAATCATTTTATCAGTGAAGACATTTAAAGGAGAAAATTGAGAAATGGTGCAATTATAATTAATAAACGTGGCCCTTTTCAAATAAATTTCAACAAAAAAGAAAAGCATCAACAGAGAAAAGGGAGACAACGTAAAACACAGATAAATACTGTCAATTCAATCACATCATGTTTAACGAGGAGGAGATAATTGTCGTCCTGACGCTGAAGTCACAACTAAGCTAACGCTAAACTCTAAACTTCAGTTTGGTCAAATGGATTAGTATTTTGTCATTAGAAACACCCAATAAAACATATTTTACAGTTTTTTCTCGGCCACAGTTGACTTCCCTAAAGCGACACGTCGTGAAGTCAGTTTGTTTTCGTGGCTGATCCCGGTCGGTGGGGGCCGGACGGTCGTTTGTTTAACCATATGTCGACCCGAGTACGACACACGGAGCGGTCGGGCTCAGTTTGGATCACGTCTTCTCGGTTTGCTGCAGAGACATGTGTTAGAGCAGACGTTATCTCACGCTCCGACACAAAGACGGAGCTGGGGTCGCGTTACAACGAGCCTCGTCCCGTTTGACAGTTTACTCTGAGCTTCATTACAACAACAGCAGAGAGAACATATGGTAACTGTCGACCTGGAGAGGGCGGGTTTAACCCTCGGGTCCCTTACACACCAAAAATACTCTTTTAATGCTCTTCTTTTTCCATTTTTATGAATGTCCTCATCATAAATACCAAATATTTATGAATTTTCTGAAATTTTAACCCCTTAAATGCAAATGTTATCGATTAAAATCTCTCTCTTTCATGTGCACTCCTGTTTATAATTAATCAACAGCAACAAACCTATTACTAGAGGAACAACGTGTAAACAAATGGTTTAATTCTTGGTTAAGTCCTAGTTTTGACCTTGTTTTTTAGTTCTTGGTCTGGTTCCTGGTTTAATCTTGGTTTAACACCGGTTTAGTCTTAGTTTAAGTCCAGTTAGCCCTAGTTTTGGTCCTAAATTTAACCCAGGTTTACTTTTGGAGTCAGTATTTGTTTAGTCTTGGTTTAGTTCAACTTAAATCTTGGTCAAATTCGTAGATTACTTTGGGGGAAAGCGAAAAATCCAACTTTAGCATTGAGTTTTAAGACATTTTTAAGACAACATGTATTTCTACTGCTAATGCTACTACTACAGCTGCTCATGGATGTAATTTGAGGCCTTTTCCTTAAAACAGACAAAGCTCACACATAAAAAAAACCTCATGTCTCTGAACAGTGTCCTTATAAAAGCACAATGTGTGTTTTGTTGTGAGCTGCTCAGGTAACGGCCGTCGGACGTTTACGTAACACTCTCTCAACGTCTGCAGAACACACTGTGGTATTTCAACAAGTCACGCTTTGTCTGCTGGCTCCACACTTCAAATACTCACACTTATTAAACCATAACTCGTCTGAGAGCTGCAGTTCAATTACCGAGGCTGTAAATCCCTGCAAATAAAACTGTCACTGGAGCAAACTGTGCTTTTTTTCCCCCTTTTTTAAATAATAAATACAAGAGGTTTTTGAGTAGTTTCAGGTAAAATGGCTGAGAAGCAGAGATTTAAGTTGATGTAGTGTGTTGGATGTAAAAGCTTCAAATGCAAACAAAGCCAAGAGACAAAGCAGCAACAAAGAGTTCAGCAGCAGCCGCCTTTAAACCGGCTTAAAATCCACACAGACAGAGCTCAGAGTTGGTCTGAATGAGTCCTGAGCGATGCTTTTGTGTTTGATGCAAATAAAGGAACTTAAGGCAAACAAGGTGAATGCAAATGGGTTAAAAAAAAACCAAATCTTGACCTGGATAAGGCTCTTGTTGAAGGTAAAGGGCTTTCACTTCGACTCCAGCTCCTAATGAACTCAGTTTGTGGAGATATTTGCAGCTAAATGGAGTTCCCTTCATCACAGTTTAGGTTTTTAACAACAGAAGACAGTTTCAGACGAAAACAGGAACAAGCACAGGTGGCCTTCACTAATCTCGCAGTATTTCTTCTTCTATTTGTGAAAATGGTTTAAACCCAAATAGTTTATTGTAAAAGAAGCAATCGTTTGTGAAAAAACAGTCGAAAAAGGAGCGCTCCCATTGGTCGACACTTGTCACATGACGTTCCAGGAAGTTGAATAGCTGCAGATAAAGTGTATTTTCAGCTGAATATGTCTTTTAACAGAGAAACAGCTGAAAAAAGAAAAGCATCAACAGAGAAAAGGGAGGCAACGTAAAACACAGATAAATACTGTCAATTCAATCACGTCATGTTTAACGAGGAGGAGATAATTGTCGTCCTGACGCTGAAGTCACAGCTAAGCTAACGCTAAACTCTAAACTTCAGTTTGGTCAAATGGATTAGTGTTTTGTGGAGGGAATATAAGTAAAAGCGAGCAGGGAGAAGATGAAGGAAACAAAGGCTCAAAAATAAAGTGTCAAAGAGAGTTATTTTCTCCGAAGCGCGTGTCTCACCTTCGAGTCGTACGCCGACTGCTGAATGACCTCCGGTGCCATCCAAAATGGCGTCCCCACGAACGTCTCCCTCTTTATCTGTGTGTCCGTCAGCTGACCCGCCACCCCGAAGTCCGCCAGCTTCACCTGACCGTGCTCCGACAACAGCACGTTAGCCGCTGCAAACAAAAAAACCCCAAATCTATTTAACACCGGTCGCAATACGGAAGCATTTAAACACACTGATGCATGATGTTTTTAGTCATTTACATTTTGACGTCTTAAAAGTCTGCAAATGGACAAAAAAGACGCTCAAATGTATAGAAAATAATGATCTAAGCAGGTGTAAGTGTGAACCTGAAGTAGCTCTTTGTAAATGATGTACCTTTAATGTCTCGGTGGATCTTTCTCTCCGAGTGAAGATAGTCCAGACCCTTCAGGATCTCCTTCAGCATCGTCGCGATCTGAGCCTCGTCGAACGGACCTGCCCTCAGCTGCAGTTAGGAAAATTAAATAAAAATAAATTAGAATTAGTAGAAGATTCAAGATGTAACTGCCCAATAGCCACTTAGCATTTACTTGTTTTTAATAAATTTGTGCACATTTTCTCAGTTAATTACAATCACAAATATGTATATGAAACACATCTCCCAACTTTTATTTATTTTTTCATGAGACCAATCTAATATTTAACAGGTTTGAACTCAGCTTCCTTTATTCATTTATTTTCTGTATTTTTTCTGTCTGTATTTTAAGCCTATTTTCTACATTATTATCAAATTCCCTATTTTTTTCATTTATATTTTGCCCTCTATTATTGTCCTTTTGATTTCAATAGACTCCCACATTTTGGTTTATTTTTTTCCATTTTTTGAACTGAATTTTCGGCGACCCAAATTAAATTCTCTGGTGATCCACTTTTAGGCCCCAGCCCAGTGTTTAGGAACCACCGATGTAAACAAATAGTGTTTTCCCAGCTTTTATTTTTGAATTTAGTTATAAAACAATTCTTATCAGAGAATAAAATTGCCACTAAATTATATTATTGTTTAAGGAAAGCAATTCCTGTGGTTTTGATTTGGAGTGATTCTGTCGGGTCTTACGTAATCTCAAATACAGCAGGATGACACACGTATGACACACGCTGCAGGCGGTTTATCGTCAAACACGCCTCATTCTGCTTTATTCAAGACAAGACTCAACACAAAACAAGATGATTTTCAACTGAATAAAGTCAAACTGAACTGAATCTCGGTTCAGGTTTTAGTTGGATTTGAGGAGGTTTTAGTTGGATTTGAGGAGGTTTTAGTTGGATTTGAGGAGGTTTTAGTTGGATTTGAGCAGGTTTTAGTTGGATTTGAGGAGGTTTTAGTTGGATTTGAAAAGGTTTCAGATGAATTCGATTTTTGCTACAAATATAAATAAAACCTATTCAAATTCAATTTAAACCTATTCAAATGTAACTACAACCTGTTCAAATCCATTTAAAACTGTTTAAATCCATCTAAAAACTGTTTAAATCCATCTAAAAACTGTTTAAATCCATCTAAAAACTGTTTAAATCCATCTAAAAACTGTTTAAATCCAACTAAAACCTGTTTAAATCCATCTAAAAACTGTTTAAATCCATCTAAAAACTGTTTAAATCCAACTAAAACCTGTTTAAATCCATCTAAAACATGTTCAAATCCATCTAAAACCTGTTCAAATCCATCTACAACCTGTTCAAATCCATCTAAAACCTGTTCAAATCCATCTAAAACCTGTTTAAATCCATCTAAAACCTGTTCAAATCCATCTAAAACCTGTTCAAATCCATCTAAAACCTGTTCAAATCCATCTAAAACCTGTTTAAATCCATCTAAAACCTGTTCAAATCCATCTAAAACCTGTTCAAATCCATCTAAAACCTGTTTAAATCCAACTAAAATCTTTTCAAATCCATCTACAACCTGTTCAAATCCATCTAAAACCTGTTTAAATCCATCTAAAACCTGTTCAAATCCATCTAAAACCTGTTCAAATCCATCTACAACCTGTTCAAATCCATCTACAACCTGTTCAAATCCATCTAAAACCTGTTCAAATCCATCTAAAACCTGTTCAAATCCAACTAAAACCTGTTCAAATCCATCTAAAACCTGTTCAAATCCATCTAAAACCTGTTTAAATCCAACTAAAACCTTTTCAAATCCATCTAAAACCTGTTCAAATCCATCTACAACCTGTTCAAATCCATCTAAAACCTGTTCAAATCCATCTAAAACCTGTTCAAATCCAACTAAAACCTTTTCAAATCCATCTAAAACCTGTTCAAATCCATCTAAAACCTGTTCAAATCCAACTAAAACCTTTTCAAATCCATCTAAAACCTGTTCAAATCCAACTAAAACCTGTTCAAATCCATCTAAAACCTGTTCAAATCCATCTAAAACCTGTTCAAATCCATCTAAAACCTGTTCAAATCCATCTAAAACCTGTTCAAATCCATCTAAAACCTGTTTAAATCCATCTAAAACCTGTTCAAATCCATCTAAAACCTGTTCAAATCCATCTAAAACCTGTTTAAATCCAACTAAAACCTTTTCAAATCCATCTACAACCTGTTCAAATCCATCTAAAACCTTTTCAAATCCATCTACAACCTGTTCAAATCCATCTAAAACCTGTTCAAATCCAACTAAAACCTGTTCAAATCCATCTAAAACCTGTTTAAATCCATCTAAAACCTGTTCAAATCCATCTAAAACCTGTTCAAATCCATCTAAAACCTGTTTAAATCCAACTAAAACCTGTTCAAATCCATCTAAAACCTGTTCAAATCCATCTACAACCTGTTCAAATCCATCTAAAACCTGTTCAAATCCATCTAAAACCTGTTCAAATCCAACTAAAACCTTTTCAAATCCATCTACAACCTGTTCAAATCCATCTAAAACCTGTTCAAATCCAACTAAAACCTGTTCAAATCCATCTAAAACCTGTTTAAATCCATCTAAAACCTGTTCAAATCCATCTAAAACCTGTTCAAATCCATCTAAAACCTGTTTAAATCCAACTAAAACCTTTTCAAATCCATCTAAAACCTGTTCAAATCCATCTAAAACCTGTTCAAATCCATCTAAAACCTGTTCAAATCCATCTAAAACCTGTTCAAATCCAACTAAAACCTTTTCAAATCCATCTACAACCTGTTCAAATCCATCTAAAACCTGTTCAAATCCAACTAAAACCTGTTCAAATCCATCTACAACCTGTTCAAATCCATCTAAAACCTGTTCAAATCCATCTAAAACATGTTCAGATCCAACTAAAAGTAATTTACATAAAAAGGCAATTAATGTTAAAGATAACTTCAATAAAACCTTCCAGTTGTTCCCATCTTCGGCCCCTGATACGATTCTTATTAACTATTGCGGCCCCTCATCACTTTGACACCACTGCTTTAAACCATTTCAAGAGAAGTAACACTTTCATTTTAAACATTAGAAAATGTAGTAAAAACTCACCAAATCCAGGGCCGAGCCTCCTCCCAGATACTCCATAATGATCCATAGTTTGCTTCCCTAGAAACAAAACACATTTAATTCAGTGTTTTTCTTTTACAAACTTCTGAGAAACCGTTTATTGGACGTACCTTGAGGTATGAGCCGTAGTATTTGGTGATGTAGGGACTGTCACACTGACTCAGGACCGTGATCTCCTGCTGAATGTCCTCGATCTCGTCCTCGGCCTCCTCCAGGTCGATCGTCTTTATGGCCACGACGCTCTGGGTTCTGTTGTCGATGCCTTTGAAAACCTTAACAAAACAAAACAAAACGATTTTTAACTTTCCATTAGACTCTGCTTTTGTTCGGAAGACGGTCCGTTCAGCTTTAAAACAAACATCACTCCATATTTTTATAAAAGAGCAGAGTTAAAGAAACACCTAACAACGACAGAAACAGCCATAACATTATGACCACCTCATATTTTAGATTATTTTAAGTCACTTTTGGTCAAAAACTGTTGACGACATGACTCTAATACTTTTGGTGTCTCAAATCTTTCCAAATTTTCCCATTTCAAAACAAAACCTTAAAAATTTACTAAAACATAGCATTGTATAAATATTACATGGACTCTTTTTCCTCTGGTGGGTTATATTTTTTTAAGTTTTTCCTTAACCTCATGGAGCTTCTAAGGACAATGGTGTTTTTTTTCTGTAGCTTATCTTTGTTTTAGTTTTATTTGTCTGGATAATCGACTGAGGTTTCAAAAAGATCTTCTTGTTCTTCTTTCGTCCTTCAACTCTCTAAGCCCTACTTTCATATTTGAGTTAAATATTCAGACTTTTTTCCTCAGTGAAATGAATTTTGGATTCAGAGAGTATTAAATGCTGCCCAAGCTTTCTGTATTTGTTGTTTAATGTCCTCATCTGGACCCAGTTTCAAAATATGAGAGAGTTGAAAACATTATTAGATTCAGGGCCAAAAACACCAAAAACAAAATGAAGATTGTAATAAAACACAAACCTCTCCAAATGATCCTTTTCCGATTCGGTCCAGTTTGGTGAACAGCTCCTCTGGATCGATCTGAGTGCTCTGAGACAAAAAAAGAAGTTAAAATTACTTACAAATCTATATATTTTTTATTTTAGACCAACACAGACCTTTACACAGTGCAGCAAAACAAAGATAACGTTCAAAATATCACAAAAAGCAAATTGAGTTGTATTGTATGGATTATAAACATATACATACACACAAATATATGCAAATAAACACATAATTCTAATTTCCAGTAATGTTTATCAAAAAGCTTATGAATTGATACTATATTTTATTGTAATCAGAGTTTTGTGTTAGTTTTACCAGACTTCTAGTGATTTATTGCGATTTTTGTTTAGTCTTTACAGTTAGAAGTAGGGTTTTTTGACAATGGTAAATACAATTAAGACACATTTTTCTGTGTATTTGTGAATTTCGAGTTATAATATATTCAAATACTTTCAAGGTCCACACATATTCAAGCACTTTTAAACCCATTTTACTCTCCATTCAAGATCTTGCTTTATTGATTGGTCTTCATTTTTGGACTATTTATTTCTTCATCTAAAAAAACTCTTAATTCCCCAAGAGAGCTTTTAATATTTTTAAGAATTAGCTAAACTAAACTAAACTAAACTAAAAACTAAACTAAACTAAAAAAAAAAAAAAATAAATAAAATAAAAATAAAATAAATAAATAAATTAAAAAAAAAAAAAAAAAAAAAATTAAAATTAAATAAAATAAAATAAATTAAAATAAAATACTGGACAGTCCCTTTTTGTTGTCCCAGATAGTAATCACCCTCATCCTTTCAGCCCCAGTTTGAAGTCCTGCTCGTCCAAAACAAAACAAGTTTCACTGACAATGTCATTCATTTTGACCCCAATTTCCCAACCCAGAATGCATTGCACAAACCCGCTCATGTTGTCACCACACACATTGAAGAAGGAGGAGGGGAAAAAAAAGCCCTAAAACGCAGGAGGAAACGAGTGTGACAGTTAAAGATAACAGGAAGTGAACACACAGCTGCTCGACCGCACGTTTATCTCAGGGTTTTTACTCCGAGTCACAGCCGTTTCCTAAACTCCACAGCTCTGTTTCTGAGAGAACTGCCACAGATAAGCACCGGAATAACGAGAGCCAGTCATTAAAGACGCCACAATTAGGCTTCGAGGAAACGGTCCTGTCGAGTTGTTGTAGTTTAAAGTCTTCCTGGCATCGGACAAATATACGTTTATGTTTAGCTCGAAGGAACAGAGTAAAAAACTTCTACTTCGCTGTCGTTTTACGTAACGTTTTCATCATAAAATGTAGAAAAAAAATGTTTAAACTTAAAAGAATATGATGGTTCATTCTATCAATCATCATAAGTGTATAAACTAAAATGTATTTGTGTAATGTTTATGGCTGCAGCGGTGGAGCGATTTTTTAACTTAATGTAGATTAGATTAGTTTATTTGAAAGGGAACAATGCAATTTAATAAAACACATGATTAATGAGTTAAAAAAGCATCTGTAATCCCAGGCCTTGGTGTTAAAAGAGGTTTAAAATACTTAAATACCCAAGTATCTACAAACACTTCAGAAAGAAATAAAGAAAACCCAAAAATCTTTAGTCCAAGCCACTTATAAAAACAAATGTTTGCGTTTAATCTCAATAAAACCCAACATAAGGACCATTACCTCCATTTTCTACCACTGCCCAGAGAGGACAAACCAAGCACACACTGTTAATGAAGGTTTGTCACATTTATAAACTAAAAACAACTTTAAATTTGGTTGGAAGTGGACCACTCTGCTCTGATTGGTCGGTTTTGTCGTGAAAATGGTCAATTGCTGCAAAAAACAGACTTCGGGGCCAGATTCTGGGGCTTATTTCTGCTTCAGAGCCTCACCTTGACATCATTATGATCTTCAGATTGGGGAATATTACAGAACTTATCACTTATAGAAAGAGAAACAATGGAAAACAACAATAAGTGACCTTTTATTTTGAGCCAAGACTGCCTCCTACACCGTTGTTTTTAACAGAAGTCGTATAAATTGTTTGTCCTGTTTGTTTGTGTCATCAGATGGACCGAAGCGTATGATGTGCAGATGACGCCGGCTCCCTCTGGTCTATAACAGGAACAGACTGGCTGCCCACAGAGTCACCACACCCAGTCCACAAACAGAGCGGTAACAGCCTAATGACACTCCACAGCAAAGAGGAACCGCGAGGACGAGCGAAAAGGGAAGCACACAACACACAAGACAGACGCTTAATAAAAGGCAAAACAACAACGGAGCCCTCGTTTAACTCTGAATAGTCAGAGACGACAATGGAAAAACACACGGGACGCTTCTGTGACGTCCGAAACAAGACATGAAAATAAAAAGAGGTGACTTCAGACCTTTTTACAAGCATCAGAAAGACTTTGAGCCGACGGCAGACGAAGCAAAAACCCTAAAAAACAACAGCCTTTAATGTATTTTTCTACAGTCTTCAGTTTTACTTTACCCAATTTGTTTCTGTGTAATGTCAGTATTTATAAAGTCATTGTGTTTTTTTTACTCTAAGGTGTCTTCAGGTCGTTTTCTACAAGTCCAGCAGAACTTATGGTGCATTCAGGTGCTCCTCGGGAACTCGGGAAAACATTTTTGCGAGTTGAAAAATGCACATGAAGGAACAACAGACTCTGAAACTCGCCACAGATTCCATGTTGAACTATTTTAATACATTTAAGATATTTTACTAACATAAGTAATTAAAAAAATATTTCACACCAACTGTTTTCACATTAATAACTTGATAAACTGACATTACAACTAGTTTTTGTCCACATATTAAGACTATAACCTACTATATACTAAGTTTTTTATTTATCTTTTGTGTGCAAACATAAGTTGACCAAAAATAAAACGTTGGAGGAACACAACAATGAAGCAGATTCCGACTTTTAGCTTAAAAAACTACTTAGAACAGAAACAGTAGCTTCTACCGCCTGCAGTCACAATGAGGAATTAAACATTTAGGTGGAGAAATTAGAACTGGAAACTGGAAAAGGGTCAAATCAAGACCAACCAGGACCATATCTGTTCTATTAGTCCATCTTTAATTGGAAGAAATATCCTCATTTTTATTAAAAACACTTCTCTGATTGAGTTTGTCGTTGGTCTGACGCTGGACTTTGACATTTACAACCATTCCCTGACTTCTCTTTCTATTTATTTTATTTATTGTGCCCTTCAACACCATCACAAACAATAACACTGCCAATGAAAAAGGTTGATCTAAGAATATTTGACAGTATTTTAGATCAATCTCCACCAAAAACTTCTCTAGAAATCCAAATTTTGCTCCATTTAAAAGTCATAGATAAAAAGGCTTCGACTGGAGCGTTTAATCATGTTCATATCACATCTGTTCATTTCCTTATGGGTTTACAGCCCCCATTAAAGCCTCCTCTTTCGTCCTGAACGATAAGGCTTTTAATGTGACTTAATGCGTTTCCTGAAGCTCCGCCCACATTCAACCAGCGCCAAGGATCATCTAAATAACTTTACTGTGCACCTGAACAACTTTAAAGACAGTTTTTAGATGAATATTCTCCCTGAATGTCTTCTTTCTAGGAATTATATGGACTTGTGTTTGTGCCTTTGTTGAGATAAGTGTTTAATAATCAATATTTGAAACACCTCGAGCCAAAAAGGCAGGCAGGTTATCAGAAGATATCTGTCATTACGGTTGATTATCAGTAGGTTAACAGCCACTGGTGTTTTCCTGTTGAAACTATGGACTGTCTTGGGTTTCTGAGACTTTCTTGAAGCTTCTGTGGTTTTATCTTCTGCTCCAGCTCATACTTTTTACATTTTACCTACGTTTATCTACAATTATAAGCCGCCATTTGCATCTGTTCAATAATATACACTAATACTGGCCTAACAAAACTATTAAAGACTTTAATAAAGATACACTGGTCCAGTTGGGAATCAGGATGAGAAGGAAACCCAACGAGATGCTCAAATGTTTTCTCAAATACTTTATCTCAGGCTTGACGCTTTCCTCATAAAATCACAAGAATCAGAGGTTGAAGAAGTAGTTCTGACTTTCCCAAAGACCACAAATAAGTAAAAATGAATGCTTTGTATTTGTAACAACTAAAAAGATCAGATTTGTATTGTTTATTATCTATTATTTTCATCTCCTAGACCTTTTCTCAGTTAAAAATCCTTAAATTTGCTTAAAACTAACTTATTTATAATGTCTAGCCCATTGAGACCTGCTCTATATCTTTTATTTCTACGGGAAACATGACACAAAAATGTTCTAATAACACATCGTTGGGTGATATAAATATAAAACATTAACTTCTACGGTGGCTGTTCTCACAATAATCTGGTGTTGAACATAAAGCACCGCTACAAACACACACAAATATGCGTTTTTTGAATAGACAAACTGCTCATTTGCGTTAATCTATAAAAGTAATTACCACAAATCCAGTAATTTACGTTTTCTTTCACTAAAAAATTCAAACATCATAAACGGCAATTACTTCATTTAAAAAAAAAAAAGAGGCGTATCTGATGGGTTTTTCCATTTTCCTGGCTTTATGTCTGTGTCTTTAAGCCCCCTGAGCCTTCTCTGCTCTGATTGGTCGGATGGCTTCCTTTATCAGATTGTGCGACTTATCTACCTCAGACTGTAACAGGAACGCCGAGAGAAACGACATATTTACAGGAAAAGCGCTCCGTTCGACTGTGAACTTCTGACTTTGACCTTACACAAGTCAAGAAAGTTAAAAATTGATCACGTTTGTTCACAGACAGGTAAACCCGTTCGGCTTAATGTTTCACCGTTTCTCAAATAACGGTGAGACATTAAGGTTCGACTAAGAATCCTTGACGACTCGTTCAGGAAATAAACCATTACAAGCTGTTTATTTATAATCTAGAGTCAACTCCATAATGACTTTAAACAGGAAACCTCCAGCTGTGCCTGTAAGGAAGTGCACAGGGAATAGAATTAAGAAATAGTTGGGTTTTATCTGCTTTATTTACAGACAGCAGCTGCTCCAGAGACTAACACAACTAGAATAGAGGCAAAAAATGAGATTTTTTATTAAACAAACCAATGCAACAGACAGAAAAGTGACAGACGTGGATCTAAAAGAAGAGTTCTTATTTTAGGACCATTTAAGATTTGAGAATATTAAATTAACTTATATTTAGGTTCGTTTTTGAATTGAATTCCAACTAATTGTCTATGTTTTTACACTTAAATGACAAAAAGACATTTTTCATCATTTTTCAAATCCAAAACCAGTTCAAATCAATTAAAACCTATTCAAATCTGAATAAACCTGTTTAAATCTGAATAAACCTGTTCAAATCCAACTAAAACCTGTACAAATCCAACTAAAATCTATTCAAATCCAACTAAAACCTGTTCAAATCTGAATAAACCTGTTCAAATCTGAATAAACCTGTTCAAATACAACTAAAACTTGTTCAAATC
>CM072165.1:2381417-2396287 GCA_036850595.1 Rhyacichthys aspro
TTAATAATTTTTCAAATTTCAAGCATTACCTGATTTTCCTTTAGATTATATTTATGTACGAGCCTAAAATGATTTAGAGACAAGGCAGACTTTTGTGACCAGAACTGAACACACCACAGGGTTTCTGGCAATTGACATAAAAAAAAAAAAACCCCAAATTGAGGCTTTTAACAAATGAGGCTTTTATTATTTATTATTATTTTTATTATTAATTTTTTTTTTTTTTTACCAAATTTCACATCTTTATCATAATTTCAAGTTGTAATATTATTTAGTGCAATTAACTAAGCTTAAAATTATTAAAAGAGTAATTTTTTTAAAACATATTTGATTGAAAAAAATTGAAACTAGGCAATTTCTTTTAAAAATAGTGAAAACATGAAGATTTCTGGCATAGACTTTTCCAATTTTTCCCCAAATATCAAGAATGGGCTTTGCTTAACACTTTTGTTTAATACATTTAGAATACCCCTTAAACTATTAAATAAGTACGTTTCTGTAACATTTTTGGATGTAGAACTAGAGACAAGGAAGAACATTTGAATATTGTGACGAGAAGTGAATGCACCACAAGGCTTCTGGAACTGGAGACAGATGACTATTGAATTTTGGTTTGTTTCTTTTACAATCTAAACCAAATAAACTAGCACATTTTATTTCTAGCTTTAAGATTTCGACTTGAGATTAAATAAAAAGTAAAACACTGACGTAACATTTGTGCATAATGGAAGCATGTACTCACAAAGAATCCAGAAGCAGCTGTGTAACTTCATACTCGTCGATTTCCTTCAAAAACACCCCGAGACCATCGACGTAATTGTCCCTTTTTTAGTCTTTTTTTGTATTAGTTCCTTTTTTAAAGGCGCAAACCCGTTTCTCACTTCTTGTATTTTGAGTCTCAGCTTCAAACTAACTTTCTCTCTTTCCTCTCGAACGATCTCCACCACAAACCCCTCACACTTCCTCCCACTGCAGCGCTCAAAATGTCCTCTTCAAAAGTGTATCTGTTTTGTCTTGATTATACTGCTCTAATTCAAAATTCACACACTTCGTCAAAATGAACTTTAAAACTATCAGACTGTTTGGTGACAGACCATAAATAACTTCAGTCTTTTTTTTTTTTTTATTAATTACAAAGAAAGAAACAAAAGATAAAAATAAACAAAGCAATCACAGACAAAAACAAAAATTACAATACAAGCTTAAGCAATGCACAACATTATATTTTAATTTTGATTTTAAGACAACAAACAAACAAATTTACAGTAACTGCAATACAAACTTCCCAAAAGCCCTTAGAACAGGGTCTTCAGGGTTCCCACGGTGCTTGAAGTCCTTGAAAATGCTTGAATTTTAATCTAGTGTTTTCAAGGTTGTAAAAGTCCTTGAATTTTGGATAAAGTGCTTGAAAGTGCTTGAAATTCTAATTGTGTTGCTTTAATAATTCATAATCTCAGAGTAATTTTCTTCTTAGAAAAAAAAATAAGTAAAGAAGACAAGTTTCATTTCTGAAGTCATTTTTTTTATGCCACAATGGATTTAAATGAGAAAAACTACATTCAGTATATGTATGTCAACATGTAATTTACTGCAGTCGTAAGGTGCTTGAAAAACATGAAAACACACCTTGAAAGTGCTTGAAAAGTGCTGGAATTTGAAGTTAGAAAAGATATAAGAACCCTGGGTGTTACATTACAGACTCTCTATCAGTTGTTCTAAATAAAACAATACAACAGCAAAACAAAGACTTTATAAAGACTCGTTTTGGTCCTGCAGAGTGTGCCTTCACCTCCTTTTGCTTCAGACCCCTGGTTTCTGCCCGATGACTTCCTGTTAGTCCCTTAATGTTTCAGATCTCGCCCCCGTCGCCTCGATGTGAGAGTCTCTGTCAGGAACTGAGTCACCGACCGCAGATGAACAGGATGAGCCTCACTCACTTACAGTCGTGTTCATAATGACAGCCGTGTGTTTAAAAAAGAGAGGAAAGTTCATCGTACACGCTTAAAGACCTTAGGAACTCTGCACGGTCTGTTCCAAATCAAAACATCAACAAAAAAGGATCAAATTTGTTGAAGAATAGCAGTGTGTGTGTTCATTTTATTCTATTATTTATTTCTTTTAACAGCCTAACTAACAAATTATTTAGCTTCAATGCTAAATCATACATTTCTATGCAGATGTTTTGTGGGTTTTATTTTCACTGTTGCTTTGTGTGTCAACTGAGGATTATCTATCATCCAATCAACAGACTGCAGTTTTAGCTCCACCTTTTGGAAAATGGACCACACACTTGGGTCCAGGGGCTAAAGCATTACTTTTTGGGGACACTCTGACCCCTTTTGGTGATAAAACTCAGCAAATTTGAGTCAGCAACAAGTCTTAAACATTTCCTCTGCTTCACAACCAACAGAGAATCCATTTTCTCTCATTACACCCCGTTTATCCAGTCACAATGGAGAACCGCAACAATATAAAATGACTAACAAAAGGTAAAAAAATGGTTAAACAAACTTGATATCGCTTTTTTTTTTTTTGCATTATTTGTTTATTTATTAAGATCAGGTGCTGTGTTGTCAACTGTTTATTTTGTAGAATAATCAGATGAAAGCTTGACACCAGAAACAGACAAAAAAATCTATATATTATTGAAAATGTGCCATAGTTTACAATCGGTAACACATTGATATATAGAGAGCTTTAATTATTCAATACATTTATACACTAATATGTGTATTATATGAAGACGCAGAGGACCGAGAGACTGATGGAAAGTTGAACGTAGAAGCTGTGGTTGTCGGTGAAAAATGAAAAGGAGCCATTTTCGTCGTGGTGTGGACCTGTCGGAGAAGAACAAAAAAACAATAAAAAACCTGGCGACAGAAACAGGTTCATATGGAGGATTTAAAAATACTGAGGTCCGAAAAGAAATGTATGCAGACTAACGTATATAAAAATCAAATAAAAAGTGTGCATTTTAAAATAGTAGTGTCCACTTTAACCGAAATATCGTGATACAACGATTCTGCAGACATTTAGTTACAGTAAATAATGAAATCTGTGAAATTGTAGAGGAAATATGGCCCTAGATTGATGGATTTTGTGCATTAATTTGATGAAATGACACAAACAACTGTTGTATAGATATACCACAACATCCCTTTTCCTGTAAATACATTTTCTAAAGATAATAAAACACAATCCGATAAGGATACAGTCAATATATTGTCCCACCTCGATTTGGGAGATAGAAATAATTTGTTGTAGCTTAAAAATAAGGGTAAAAATAAGGTTCATTCTGGACAAAATGTTATTATAATATAAATGTAAGTCCAGAGCTCACCTGGGTCATAGTTGTCTGGGTCCTGTCCACTGGAATATGACAAATCATCATCGTCAAAAATTGAGGCTTGATCTTCTGATAAAACGATTGAGGCAGCTGCAGTGACAAAAAAAGGAAAAGAGTTAATCGTATTTTGCTTTAACTTTTGTCGTAAATTCACATCGACGAGTGGCACCTCTATTAATACGTCTCTGGTGTATTTTTATTAGAGCGTCAATGTTTCCGTTATTTATGCAGCAGCTGGCCCTTGACAAATTTCTCACCAGGAAGACGAATAAAGAAAACCTTTTGAACTTTTAAAACTTTTGAAAGTGGACCGCTCTGCTTTTAAATGATCTTTCTATTCAATAAAGGCTGAATATCTCTTGAAATATCCGATTCATTTATATTTGCAGTCCATGAACATGCGTACAGTATAGTTAAGAGTCGTTCAGCAACATTAAACTCTTCGTTACTGATGCTCAAACTGAAAATACTATATTGTCCTTTCACTACGTTAAACTTAAATATATTTGAACGTTAATAAAAGCAGTCTTTCATATAAGCTTCTCCTCAGGATGCACAGTGGTTAGAAGACAGGAAAACTTTACCTGTACATGGTTCGCTTCTTTAAATGCATTTCATTCAGTTCAAAAGCTATAAAACATCAAATTTTGTGTTTCAAGTTTGCTTCGAAACTCACCAACGGCCAAAAGTAAAAGGCACAGCTTCATCCTCAGCATCGTCTGAAGAAGAACCTGTTTCTCACTGATTATTTTTATAGTCTCTCACTTCACAGTCGGACAAACCGCAGAGTTATGTATCAGCTGACTCACTTCCTCATCTTAGATCTAAAACACAACCTAAAGCCTAAAACTGTGTAGGTAGAGTGCACCATGTCAACAGAATTACCCTGAGATGAATAAAAAAGTAACCTATACTTTACGCAACTGGAAACGTTGATGGAAAACACCATCGAGACCCTTCTAGGTTTAAAACACCAACACATTCACAAATCCTTAATAAAAGTAAATCCAAACATTAAAGTCACCTATTTTGCCTTTTCCATTTATTTTATACGTTTGATTGATTTGTGCTTGTGTTAAAGTTGCACAATTTAACACAATTTTATAAGAGTCACAAATTTAATGACTTCTGACTTGAGAAAATGTAAAGACTTGTAATTGGACTTGATTATTCTCCAAAGGATTAAAAGAATGTTATTTGAAACAATTCATTTTTTAAAATAGTTTATGTAGAGTAAAACCACACGTAACTCGTAATGCGCTGCCTTCAAATGCACTCTGTAAAGTTTAGCGCTACGAGGCTTTACAACCAAAGGCCAAAAATCATTATGGCAATACTTTTTGAGTAAAGATTCTATAGAAATACAAGCACTTGTCAGTCGTACTTGCTTTATAACATTTTGTTGAATAAATACAGATTTAAAAGCTTGTATTGTTTAATTTTAACATAATAGTAGTGTTGTTGAAAAGACTCGAAAGGACTTGAAACCTTGAAGTACAGGACTTTGGACTTGACTTGGACTTGACTTGGACTTGAGGACAAAGACTTGCAAAACAGTGATGCTAGCTAAATAAGCTAACTAGGTGCAAGTTCCTTTTTCTGTTATAGTTCAGACTAAAAGAGGCAGACTCCAGGTGTCGCTGCAGTATTAAACGTTTACCTGAGACGTTACGATGGGATTGGTCCGAGTCGATGTCCCAGTACGGTCCTATTGGACTAATGTCATCCGGTATAAACAGGGACATGTTTTTGCTGCTGGAAAGTAATCGTTCTTCATCAGCGTCATCTTTATTTGGATGATTTCGGACATTAGCTTCTTTTGATGAAACGACCGAGGCAGCTGTTGTGAGAGAAATAAAAAAGACGTGCAAATAAATGTCAAAAGATATGCTAAAAGCTGTGCTCTGATACGGTTTATTGGATGTTCACCCTGGCTTCCTGTTACATAGTGATGTAGATAAGTCACACAAGGCACTAGGGCTGTGCAAGTAATCAATTTTGTATTTCGATTTCAGCTCCTAACGATCACAAAACTAATGTAATCGAGAAAAAAAACATTATTTATTACTTGTTTTTATTTATTACTTGTTTTCCAGGAGATTGAGGAAGTGCACTACATTTTTTATCTTAATTATTATTTCTGTTTATTTTTTAAGCTGTTTATTTATACGTTTGAATGTATTATATATTTTAAGGAGAATTTACTGTTTTGTTTAATAAATCCAACATTTTTCCAAAGTCAGTGAGTAATCGTGTAAAATAATCATCAAGATTTCAATAATGACCAAAATAACTATGATAACTGTGGAAAAATATGTCCATTTTAGAACATTTGTAGAGAATCTGTGAACTGTGATGTAAATTTAATAATGATTAATATCGTTTAACCGCAAACAGGAAGATGGCAATGTAAACGAACCAATGACCTGTTCTTTTTGATCCTACATGAAGCATATTATTCTGTCTTGAATTAGTTTTTAATTAAATCCATGTGTTTTCATGGTTTATTTTAACTTTTAACATGAAACACAAAGAAAAACAAACCAAAGACAACCAGGAACTATACAAGGAAACCAAACTAAATGGATAAATAACTGTTTTGGTCTGAAAAGCTAAAAGTGTTAATGTCCTCTTAGAGAATGTTAAAGTGCAAAACTAAAGCTACAGATTGGAAATAATAGATGTCAAGGGTTAGTGTTTGTATCTGGTTCTGCAAATTTCCCTAAAAACACTTATAGATTCATAAATATTCATAATAAGAGTCATTTCTCACGAATTAGCTTTAACGGAAGCAGTTTGTAAATGTTACTGATGTATGTCTGGTTAAAGCTCTGACACAGTTTCCTCTCAGGATGTTCAGTGGTTTCATTGAAAGCAGCAAAAGTCAATCTATAAACACTTCAATGCTTTTCACTTTTTTAATCTATATCGAAAACCGTAACATATGAACTCACGTAAAGATAGACACCTAAAATATCACATTAACTAGTTTTGCTTTGTGATTAAAACTCACCGACAGACCACATCAGAAGGCACAGCTTCATCGTCGTGAATTGTTTCTTCATCTTAGATTAAACCAGACCCAAAACTTAAAGACTGTATATGACTCTCTGTGGTGTGGGCTTCAGGGGCTGTGGAAACATTTAGCTCCTCCTCGTTTTCAAATGAACGAAAAACATAAACTTAATTCATGGTGAAGTTATTTTTTAAACCAATTGCTTCCACTTTGTCAAATAATCTGTTTAATAACGAGGCAATAAAACACAATAAAGTTAAACAAAACAGAAAATGTGTGAATCTCAAACAATTAGGGACAACATAGCATTGAACAAAATGAAATAAACAATTAAAAAGTGAAATTATTCAAGACACAGACCCAGAATTGCATAATATGGTACTTATATCTCACAAAGGATCTTCACTTTTCGTCATATTGCACTAAAATTCTCGAGTAATGCCTGGCTTTAACTTTTAGGAAGTGGATTGAAAGATTTAAATGAATATAAATAAATCAGAATATTGAGGAAAGGACAAAAGAGAAAAACTAAATTTCATGAACAAATAGTAATTAATAACTTCGTAGGGTTTGTCTCATTGGTTCATAAACACTGGCAACGGGTTTTTAGAGAATTTAAAACAGATTATAAAATTCAAACATTTCATACAAATGTATAAAACTATTTGCACCGAATCCACAAATATATTTATATAGTTTTTAAAATATTCAAGTAAATCAGGAGCAGATTTTGCATAAAGTTACAGAAACAACATGACATTTCACAGTAATGACGTTAAAATTTAACTGCTGATACAAAGAAAACGTCTCACAATCTCAACAAACATCAACTGTCCTGAACAAGAACTCAGCTCAACATCTGTCTCTGTCTCGGATTCAAAAAGAGAAGTGTGTTCCCTCAAAACGTACGCATCGGAAACAGAGAGCGCGTCGTCGAATGATAAATATTGCACAGCTCTGGATGACTCTCGGCCGCTATTCCTCTGCCTGGACGTCCGGAGCGATGCTGTGCTCCTGAGCGATGGCCGCCAGCTCTTTGAGGAACTCGGCGAACAGGACGATGGCGAACACTCTGCTCTTGGCCTGAGGCGGGATGAGGGGGCAAGGAGGCAGGACGCCGAGAGGAGACGGGACGGCGAGAGGAGACGGGACGGCGAGAGGAGACGGGACGGTTTTCACAGAGCCGTTTGGAAGATCCTGCACGGAGTCGCCTCCACTGGATTCCACATGCTCTGAAAGAAGTAGTATAATCTTTAAATTTGGACAAATCTACCACATTTGTCTTTTGTAATTAATTTAGCGTCATATTTGATCCTATATGAGGGTGCTCCGATCAGGATTTTTAAGTCCAATCATCGATCATGGATCTCTTTGATTATGTACCTTAATAAATTCACAAATCTTAAAAAAATAAAAGCCTATTTTATATATGAATTATTAGGGGGCTTCATCCAACTCTCCTCAGCCTCAGCTTTACTTTACTGAACTTTAAATTAAGGAAAAACACGGGCACAAACTGGAGTGCTGCATAAACCAGAAAAGAAAACAGAATATGCCGCACGGTTGTTGTTGTTGTTGTTGTTGTTGTTGCAGAGTTTGTGACACAGAGCTGGACAGTGTTATATAGTATGTTTTTGGTTGCTTTCCTCGTCCTTTCCTTGTGACAAATGTTGCAAACAGCGAGTAAACAAGTTAAAGTCTCAGGTGTTTTGCGTCATTTGATTGGATTTTTAGACAATCACGATAAATCGGAGCTCCTCTAATCCTACATTACTTATTCTTGATGGATAGAAATGTAAGAAGAAATGTAGAAGGTGGGAACTAACCTCGGATCTTGCTGTCCTCGTCCTTCATCAACAGAAACCTCCAGGCCTGAGACACCAGCGCTGGATAATCCGGCCTCTCCGACACGTACCGTTCGATCTGAGCGTGCACCGACCCCAGCACCTTCGCCGACGGGACACAGACAGGTAAGAACGCGTTTACAGAGCGACCCTCGGCGAGACAGGTGAGCGTTACCTGGCGGAGAGTTCGGACGTCGGGCTGAGAGTCGGCGCTGAGCAGGAACGACCGGAGCAGAGGCTGAGGGTACGACGCCAGCTGAGACAGGATCCCCGTCACCAACAGGTTCACAGAGATGGAGTTCTCCAGGAGGTTCTCCAAACGGGACAAAAGGACGCTGATGAAGGGACCTGAGGCGCAGCGGGACAGGTCAGAAATCAGCTGAAGCTCTCACACAATCAACATTTATTATTTGTAATATTATGTAAAAAGTTTAAGGTTGGGTGATACATTTTTAAGACAGGAGTCGGATTGTTCCAAGCAACACAAAACCTCACACGGCCACTAGAGGTCCTCGTTGTTAAACTCATCTCGGATACATTCAGATAGATTCATTATATTTCTTTACCAGAACACAATTTAATTACTGCAAACTACAGGCTTAAAGTTTTATAAATTTACATGAAAATAAAAAAAACTGTCACTTTATCACATTATTGTTGTGTTTTGTTTGTTTTTTTTTTACTGAAAACAGCTCTCAGGATGACTTCCCTCTGTTAACTAACCTCTGGATTAACCTCAATATTATTCTCTGTGTTTGCACATTTTATTATCTTATTTCTCTGAACTGAGACATATTTTATCAGTTTGTCTGTAACATAAGCCTCTTTATGTCTTTTACTGTGATATTAAGCCAAGTTTATAAGTCAGAGGTGAATGTACCTGTGACAGATTTGATGGGACCACATAAAAACTTTTTTCTCAGTTTCCCCACAAAAAAGGCAATTCAGACTTTTATTTTTGTCTAGTATCTAACCACAGTCCACATTAAATCTCTTCTCTCTCTCAGTTCAAAAGCAAAACTACACAAGCATTTTTCCAGTTAAAACAGCACTTTAAGAACTTTAAATTTAAGTCATATTCACTACACTTTTCTTCTCTTTTGTAAAAGGTAATAGGTTCCTGCCATTTATAGCTCCAGTATTTTGAATCCTCTGTGTTTCTACCTCTAACAAGATTATGTCCCAAAAAACTAAAGTACACGTTGAGTACCACTAGAGGGAGCTGAGGTAACATTCCTGTTTTTATATTTGATATCTGCTTGTCCTTTTCTCCAGTTTTCATTCACAAACCTGTTGAAGGAATCCCGTGTCTGGAGCTGCTTCCTTTTATCCCACTCTCCTCTTCTTTTTCCTCCTCCATCGCCTCCTGTTCCTCGGCCTCGTCCCAGTACAGTGCTTCCTCACTGATCCTTACCTCCTCCTCTTCCTCCTCCTGTAGTCTCCTCCTCAGAGCTCGTACCCTTCTCCTGAACGACCCGATGTCGTCTGTAAAATCCTCACAGTCCGGCTCCACTCCTAAAGACCGCATCAGTTCTTTATATTGAGACACGAAGCCGTCATTTGTGACTTCATTTTCTGTCAGTTTTTGATTTGTGTCTTCGTTTGTGTCATGTGACTCTGTGTCTGAGTGTCCATTGGTTAAAATTGGAGTGGATATATGCTCATTTTGTTTTACAATATGATTCAAATTGTTCTTTTTAAGCACATTATGGTCTGAATTATCAAATATTTCAGGTAGGTTATTATTTACGGTGAAGCCATTGGTAAGAATATAGTGACTTTTTGGATTATTTTGTAAATCTATTCTAATTTTTTCATCTTTTACCATGTCCTCACTTCTCCTTCTTGCCGACATAATACTATTTACTGTTTCCATTACAGTCTTTCCTGTTGTTGCAAGCATTGATGCTAATGTTGTGCTAGAAAGATAATTATTTGCGACATTTTCTCGATTGTGGTTCCGATTCGCAGCCATTATCCGCTCCATCATGGCCGCTTTGGCGTCTTTCTGCGCCACCAGATTGTAGACCAAAACGTCGTCCTGAAACTCGGACTCCTCGACGTACGAGCCGTGGACGAGTTTGGTGGCGGTTCGTCTCATTTCCTGGATGTGTCGCGGAGGAAGAGGAGCCTGCGTCGAGTTATTTTGACAATCTTCGACGCCTGTTAAAAAAAACGATTCGTCCTCAAATAAGTCGTCCCATTCAAGATCTAAGGCAGAGCTGGATCTTCCCGCCTGGTTTCCCGTCGATGCTGTGTCCACGGAGGAAGGGGTGGGAGACAGGGCTAAAGGGGGCGGAGTCACAGCCACAGAGCAAAAAGAGTCACTTTTGGGACGTCGCAGGAGGTCGTCTTCGTCATCGATCAAGTCTCCTGGAGTCTCACAGCGAAAAGATTCAGGGGAAGGGTCCGTTCCGTCGTAAGGAGCCGACCACGACCGACACGCCCTGAGAAAAAACACAAACAAAATGACCTGTTATTGTTTTTGGTTTCTAGTTTTTAAAAGCTGCAGTTGACCTGTGCTTTAGTCGTTTTTTGCTTCTGACTGTGACTGTGCTTCGAACTGACCCGTGTGCAGTGTCGATGGCTCGCCGAGCGTCCCACAGATAGTGAAGGTAGTTAACATCGGACAGAAAGTCAGAGCTGCGACAGTAACCTACGACGTCTGAGGAGGACAGGTCTGAAAGAGCAGTCTTCAGTGAGTAAATATCACCATCAAAACAATTACTAAACTACTACTATTCATTATGTTTAACCAAAGATAATAAATATACTTTTACTGGACACGGTTTGTACTCTTTCTACTTAAAAATGTATAATATTTACAACATTTTAACAGGAAGTTTTGAGGACAGGTCTCTCTTCTTGCACAGAACCTTTCACTTTTTAAATTTAAGCTTAGATTATGGTCATTTGTTTTCTCTGTAGGCATGTTTTGTTTATTAATATTCAGGCTTAGCTCATCATATCTCCATCTCTGTCCTATTCTGGATCAGAAAAGGCAGTGGTACCGACCTGTTCCTTTGGGCCAGTGGATGTGCTCTGAAGGCAGCAGCGTGTTGTGAGTTTGGGCCGAGCACCAGGACGGCATCAGCAGCAGAAAAGAGGCGGCGCTCGAGGAATAACAGTCTCTTTGTGTCAGAGAGAATCGCTGGCTTCTGCTCAGGTGAGAGCAGGGAATAAGATACCTGCAGGAGACGAAAGGGAAACTGCTCAAGACCAAAATATCGAACACATTTATTCTATTTGAAGCCTCGTTTGATTTAGTTTTCTTTGGATCAACCCAGAGAGAACACACGCTCAAAGACAAGAAAATTCACAAAAAAAACCCCAATTAAAACAAGTTTATATGAATGAAAGTAACTCCATTTGACTTGTCTGACGAAACAAAACTCATCAGCAGATTTAGATGTTTATGTTTTGGTATTTCTAAGTAGCAAAAAATAAAATAAAAACCTTTACATGAACTGTCTTTAGTTTTAAAAGATATGAATATGTTTAGATAATTCCTGAAGCTAAAAAGAAAGTAGTTGTTATTGAAGTATTTCCAATCGGAACAAACAATGAAGCATTTATATTATTCAGAGAAGTGTGATAGTAATAAATGTCTGACCTGAAGACGAGCTGCAGCATGACGTCTTCACAGAACAGTCCGATGAGCGTCCTGAACAGAGCCAGAGACACTGTCCCCAGCTGTCCAACACATCACAACACATACAGCATTTGGAGAATATGAGACATGATGATAAAGACATGTATGATCTCGGCGTGTGGCGTTACCTGGAAAGGTGTGTTGACCCGGCTGACCAGAGTGTCCAGGACGTGCACGTTGTCGTGAGTGTGCAGCAGGATAAAGGACAGGAAGGTCTGGAGCAGAGCCGGTTCAGAGATGGACCTCAGGAACAGGTCTAAATACGCCGTAGTGGTCATCACCTCCTCCACTGTCAGCTGCACACAAAACCTGCCGTTACAGCTGAAAAGTGTTTCTGGATATTCAGTCTGTGTGATAAATATATGATACAAAAGGCGTCTGAGGAGAAAACCATGGTCTCATAAAGGTAAATTATTATTAAAGGTAAACAATGACATTATGACTGACTTTATAAATGTTTGACTTTGTGGTTGGATAATCTGTGTGCCTTTGTTTAACAACTTAAAGCTCCCCAACAGCAGCGTAGTAACCTTTCCTTCTTCTTTTATTTTAAAAAAGGTAACACAATTTTCCTCCACAAAATACTAATCAAAATACTGATCCTGTAATTATCTCCGTCTCATTAAACACTGCGTTGAAGCATTGACAACATTTATTAATGTTTCATTTGCTGCTGTTTCTCTATTTTTATCTTTTTTGAGCTGTTTCTCTGTAAAATAAGACGTATTTCCAACAGAATAACCCATTTCCTTGGTTTATTTCCTTGTTCCTTCGTTGTTGACATCAGTGTCGACCAATGGGAGCGCTCCTTTTTACCTGAAGTGAGCTGTTATTGGACAAAATCCTGCTGTGGACTGATCATTCTCATCTATTAAAATCCTTCATTATAAAGACTAGATCACGTCTTAAGGTCTCATTTTTCAGATGATTCCTGTTACAATAAACTTTAGGAGATTACACTGAAAAACTAAATGCAACAATAAAAAATCATAATACTTAATATGTTTATATATAACTTAAAATGTATTTGTCGATCTAAATATAGACATTTAAGACTCTGTCCTAAACCACTTCCTCGTTCCTGACCCATTAATCTCTATAAAGGCTTTCATTACTATAGAACTCAATAGGATTGTCTTATTTTTAGAACGACAGGATAAACAACAACTAATGTGAACCTTGTGCAGAGCAGGAGCCAGGACGGGAACCAGGAAACCGTTGTAGATGTAACTCAGGAGCTGGGACCGGATCGAGGGGTGAGCGACCTGAACGGACAAAACACTTTAATAAATCAGCTTCACGTATTCTGTAATGGTCTGTGTTACCTTTGTCACGGCGCTGCAGAAGTCCAGCGAGTGCAGGAAGTGGACCAGAGCTGGGACCTGAAGTTACAAAAAGAACCTCACTTCATGCTTCTGTTCGGTCGCTTTAACTTTTGTCATAAACCTTCAGGTGTACGTTACCTGTTGCCAGTCGGCCGGCTCCAGACAGTGCCAGTCCTCGCTGTAAACCTGTAACCGAGCGGGTAACGACGAGTACAGCCCCGACAGACCAGTGGCCAGCACCTGACGAAGTCGACAGAGAAGAAAAACATAAAAATGTGGTTTAATAATGGACAGTTGTTATTTTTAATGCTCATTGTCGACTGTTTTCTTGTACATTTCATTTATTTTTACATTTATGATACAGTTTACTCTTCCCTTGACGTAGAATAAATCTGGCGCTGGATTATTGATGAACTTTAAAAATAATTTGAGAGAGAAAAGTGAAAAAGGGTTGTACATAAAAACCATAATTACAGGAAAGTGACAGAGTAGGAGCGTCTCATTAGTGAATGGGCTCCCGTCCAATCACGTGCAGACTCTCTAATCTCTCGCCGAGTCACTAATCTGAGCTGAGATTGAGGTCGAGAGTGGTCACATGGTTCAGACCTGACACACACAGCCCTGTCTTTACATCTCAGTGAGGACTAAAGCATTGTATTATTCACTGTTTATTCAAAATGTTTCTCTTTCTGATTTTCGCCTCTATCTTATCATCTTTTTTAACCGAGCAGCTTTGTTGTCGTTGTGTTTCTGCGGCACATAAACAGACTTTCCCAGAGGAGGACCATGAGCTCATCACTTATTACATAATGACTGATAATGGGATTATGACAAACACAAAAGGCTCACTGACAGCACTATAACAACAGATACCACCGAAGTAAACACGAAGATACTGATAGATCTCACAGCTCTTTGTGGGAAAATAATTATACATAGTTATACAGTTTACATGAAAAGTATTATCTTGTTTTTGTGGTGAAACCTTGACATTTGTGGCTAGAGTTTGAGTACATATTTTTAATTCCTATTGAACTGTGTCAAAATGTAATAAACTGTCTTAATGCAGTCTCAATTAGCTCCCAGACGCTGAACACAGGCAAAAAAATTCTCTGTAAAAGACATTTTTACATTGATTTTGTTGAAATAAACGTAAAGATGCACTGTTCTTTTCAGACCTATTCTATATTAGGTTGTTCTTTTGTTGTCGACATGTAAAACATCTCATTCTGGCACAATTAGATGTACATTTTTCTGGCCCTTGGTGTTGTATTTTTGGCTCTGGGGAAAACTAATTGAGGAGTGTTGACTTACGGGACAGAAGTAGGTGTTCTCAGCGATGTGTTGAGCGACACGCTGCTCCGAGGCCGACAGAGACATGATGAGCAGCAGAGCTGTATCAGGGGCCTGTTGACCCACCAAACATGTCTAAAAACAAGATATTTTAATGGTATTTGAATCTATTACAAGCCTAGAATGTTGATAAAAGTATTAAAGGAAGTCAGTGGCTCAGAGAGAGCTTTTTCTTTCAGGGAGATTCCAGAGCCTCAAGGCCTATATTGTTAATATTTTTTATCCTTTTGTTTGCAGCTGACCCTCCAGAGCAGACAAAAGACCACAGCCTGAGGATCCTAAAGTGTAGAACATTTATGGAACCACAAGGTAAGCTGATAAATGGAGAGATCTA
>CM072165.1:3678886-3707159 GCA_036850595.1 Rhyacichthys aspro
CAGGTTTTAGATGGATTTGAACAGGTTTTAGATGGATTTGAACAGGTTTTAGATGGATTTGAAACAGATTTATATGGATTTGAATCTGATTTTTTTATTCATTCGTGAAATCTTAAACCAGTTTTTGATACAAAGATGTATATAATCTGCTCAAATACAAATAAAACCTGCTCACATCCATCTGAAACCTGTTTAAATCCAACTGAAACCTGTTCAAATCCAAATAAAGCCTGCTCACATCCAAATAAAACCAGTTCAAATCCAAATAAAACCTGCTCAAATCCAACTAAAACCTGTTCAAATCCAACTAAAACCTGCTCAAATCCAAATAAAACCTGCTCACATCCAACTAAAACCTGCTCAAATCCAAATAAAACCTGCTCACATCCAAATAAAACCTGCTCACATCCAACTAAAACCTGTTCAAATCCAAATAAAACCTGCTCACATCCAACTAAAACCTGTTCACATCCAACTAAAACCTGTTCACATCCAACTAAAACCTGTTCACATCCAACTAAAGCCTGTTCAAATCTAGCTAAAACCTGTTCAAATCCAACTAAAACCTGATCACATCCAAATAAAACCTGTTCAAATCCAAATAAAGCCTACCCACATCCATTTAAACCCTGTCCAAATCAATCTAAAACCTGTTCACATCCAAATAAAACCTGTTCAAATCCAAATAAAGCCTACCCACATCCAAATAAACCTTGTCCAAATCCATCTAAAACCTGTCTCAAGGACACACTTGGACCACTGCAGCAGATTTTCTTGCAGTTATTCCACGCTCAAGCGGAAATAAGATACCTCTGTTCCTTCATTTTCACACTTCAATTGGTAAAAATCCTGTCACATTCTTGTCGAGATGTGGCAAGGTTTTACAGGCGCAGACATCCCTGGCTCTCGAGGAATTAAAAGGCTAAAAATATTGCGCGCTCTTTCTGTTCTGAAACGACGTTCTCCAGATGTTACTTCATTAAAGCTGGAGTAAACCGGCTCGATGGTTTGATCCGAGTGTTGTCTCTCGTCGCGGTCGGGGCGTGTGTGGGTGTTCGGTGAGGAGAAGCTAACAGGGGCTGACACGAGTGTGCTGGTAATTACAGGACGAGAGGAGGCCGCCTCACGCTGTCTCTACATCAGAGCGAGTGACTCCGGAGGTGTCGCGATAGGTGACCACTTCGCCGCTGAGAGATAACGCCTGCCTTTGAGGGTAGAACTGTTTCTGTATGCGGCCCCCTTCCTTATAACAGGCTTGTGATGTTTTTTTTTAAAGTGCAGGGTCCCACCTCGTTCTGGAGAAAGGATGGGATTTGATTTGAGTGATTTGATTTCCCAGTCTGGATGCACTAAAAGATAAAGAGATTGATTCTTTTCCAACCTTCTCCATTGAATTTTTGACACACAACCAGAAGATGACTCACTTTTCTCTTATTTTTGATTAAACTTCGGTGTCATGTAAGTTTTTTCATGTTAAATTCAAGTAGTTCAAGGTCATTGTTGACTTTATTTTTGAAATTTTTGATTGTTTTTGTGTTCAGTTCCCATGTTGCTCTCTTATATTTTTGTTGCACTGATGAGTATTCTCGAGACAACCTCATGTGAACACTTTTCATCACTTTTTTTGCCCCAAAGCCTGATTTTTAGGTACATTTGGGAGCATGCTTTTATTTGACAGAGCTCCTGTTCTTCTGGTAACATTGCCCCAACAACCAACCTACAAGGCGTCCCTAAAGATTTTTTAATTTTACTGTTTTAGACTCGACAACAAGCCTTTCCTATCGCTCAATGGGATCATTTTTATTTCCTGGCGAGCTAAAAAAATGTTCTAATCTAGACCAACACACTCTTTAAATGAGCAGTTCTCATTGGTTCGAGACCAAACAGTGACACTATAGCTGTTCATCTGAAGTTCTCTGTGCTGCTAATGAGCTTTGAATTTACTTAGAAACAATATAACTTACTCCATATCAATGCAGTGCTTTGAAAAAGTAATTGCCCCCTTCCTGATTTCTAATTTTTGGATAGACATGTAGGTTCAGATAGCTTTTTTCCTTTTTTAAATAAAATAAAATCACTTAAATTCAATTTTGTGCTTACTTGAGTTATCTTTGTCTAATATTTTAATTTGTTTGATGATCTGAAACATTGACAATTAAGAAAAAAGAGAAATCAGGCTATTAAAAGACATTTATTAAGATGTGTGTGTCTCAAATTAAAATGTCAACCCAATCAGTTTGGGATATAATCAACCTGTCTAATGTTTTAATTAAATGCTGTCACAAGGGCGGCAGCAAACTGCACATCCATCAGAAAAGTGTCACCTAATATAGCAGAAGAATTAATTTTTCTACATTTCTTGATAATTACTTACACTGTGACCCACTAAAAATATCCACTGTGGAGACTACCATCCATAGACATGTCTTTTTGTGTTTCAAAATTCATAGAAAATCTTGTTTTATCCATCTTTGTGCTTCACGACCTGTGGAAAGTATTAATATATCAATTTAAACCTAAAAATAACACCAAGTGGAGCGCAGCAGGTTGCTTTGTTGGATGTTTTCTGGAAGATAAGAGGATTTTCAAGTGAAAAATACATTCATTTATACAAGTCCAAGGCTGAATGTGATTATATTTACTACAAAACTGGGACGTAAACGTATCAAATCAACAATCTAGTTCTGTCTTATTTGTTTTATCGATCAGAAATGTTTTGTCGTTTGATCAGGTCTGTCTCTGTGCAGATGCATTTTCTCTTCGCACAAATTAAAAAATCCCAGGAAAACAAAAATACATAAGCACAAATAGCAGTTGGCATTAGCTTCTACTCCATAGTAATTGTCTTGGCATCGGACCAGCAGCAAACTCTAGCAGCGAAATGAAGAAAACACTGCTCCGCACTTTAAAAAGACGACTGTCGCTTTAGGATTTAATGAACATGTATTCAGAAGGTTTATGCCGAAACGAACATGTCACAGGTTTGGAAATGACAGTCGCCAAATGTGTTGGAAATGTTGCATATAATGGAAAACTCAGCATCCGTACAATCGTCTTGAATAACTCTTCTCAGCATAATACCCAGAGACAGGAGTGCACTTTGTTTTGAGGAAGATACAGTAAAGGAAACGAAATGAGGAAAAACACATTCATACATTTTTCATGGTCAGTTTCAGTCATAATTTCTGTCTTTTTCTCCCTCAATACACAAGTTACATACACAAAACACAAGAGAAAGAGAAAGGAAACCCATTCTCCAAATAAAAATGTGTCCAGGATTTCTTCAGGAGGCTAACTAACATAAATGCTAATACTGTAACCTTAATAAACAAATCTTTCTCCAGTGCCGGACCATTTAGTTCTTTGCAAGTCCTGGCTTTTATGTCCCATCCACCACCTCAACCTATTAAAAATGTTCACAAAATTAAATGAATCAAAATGAAGTGGTGTTCAAATGTAATTAAACTTACAGTGTAGAAAATCAAGAGCAAAGAAACCATCAACAAATCATGTTATCTAAAAAAAACAACTGTACATTTGATTTATTCTTAAATAAAAAGGCAGGTTACAGTTATTTTTTCTGAATGAAGGATATTTTATTTATGTTAAGGGTGGGTCACAACTTCCAGATCGTGTTCAAAAAGAAAACTGATGCTTTTCCTTTGTCAGTTTGTGCTCCTTCCACTGGGTTTGAGCAGTAAATGTCAATTTTTCCAAGAACAATAGAAAAGAGTGTTATTTTTAGATAAATATACATCAGTTTAGCCAATGTGTTTTATTGTGTTTGCACATTTAACACTCAAAATAGTTTGGTTTGATATCAATACATTTAAATGTAACCTGTTGTTGTGTCTAAATTATGAATGAATTGAGAAAACTAGGAATTGTTTAGTATTTTTTCTTCCATTCTCTGCTCTTGCCTCCAGCGGTGTTCTGCAGCCCACACAAACACAGCCCACTCAAACCACTACAGGCTTGTTCTCTATTGTTTTATCAGCTCCTTAAACCACTGTGTGACAAATGTGTTTTACTACGATCCCTGTCCAGTCTCTGATGTTGAAGAGCTCCATCTGTCAGTCCACTGCTCCTGGATTTAAATCATCTCAAACCTTTTACACGTCGTAAAACTCTGTCCTATAAATCTCTGGAATAATTCAGACCTGACTTTCTCTCTTAACATATTCTCATCATCATCATTAGATCTGGTCACATCCGCAGTATTCATTTCTTGCAAAAAGCTATTTTCCTTTTTGCTTGTTTTACCCCATTAAACCTGTCCAAATCCATCTATAACCTGTTTAAACCCAACTAAAACCACTTAAAGTCCAATATAAACCCCATTAAACCTGTCCAAATCCATCTGCAACCTGTTTAAACCCAACTAAAACCAGTTTAAGCCCAATATAAACCCCATTAAACCTGTCCAAATCCATCTGTAACCTGTTTAAACCAACTAAAACCAGTTAAAGTCCAATATAAACCCCATTAAACCTGTCCAAATCCATCTATAACCTGTTTAAACCCAACTAAACCCAGTTGAAGTCCAATATAAACCCCATTAAACCTGTCCAAATCCATCTATAACCTGTTTAAACCCAACTAAACCCAGTTGAAGTCCAATATAAACCCCATTAAACCTGTCCAAATCCATCTATAACTTGTTTAAACACACTAAAACCAGGTAAAATCTAATAAAAACCCAATTAAACCTGACCAAATCCATCTATAACCTGTTTAAACCAACTAAAACCAGTTAAAGTCCAATATAAACCCCATTAAACCAGTCCAAATCCATCTATAACTTGTTTAAACACACTAAAACCAGTTAAAGTCCAAGATAAACCCTATTAAACTGTCCAAATCCATCTGTAACCTGTTTAAACCAAACTAAAACCAGTTAAAGTCATTTCTTGCTAAAACCCATTTCCTTTTTGCTTGTTTTAGCTCCACTCTCGATCAGGTGGCAGCAAAAGTGAATTGTTCATCTGCTGCTGGTGGAAACTACACTGTTTATCTTTACAGTCATCAATCTTAGGACGCAGTTGACCAAGATTAAAACCCTTCCAATATGGCCGCCAGATGGTTTGTTGTTGCGCTGATCCCCCTCGAGCACAGAATTCAATATCTGCTCAAGTAAATTTCATCCACCGCCGCTGTGGCTTTTCAACTTTATGTATGAATCTCTGTTGTGTATCTCGGCCATTTTAAACTCGATTTTAAAACCTCTGTAGGGATTACAACGAGCTATACCAGCAGCAGAGAGCTAATAATAAACGGTTGGAAGGCTTTGGAAATTTGTTTTGTTGACAAGGGCAAAAACCCAGTGGAAGAAAGTAAATATACATAGGCGCTCCACATTCATTGAACCTATAGATAATATGCTGGCAGGCTTTAGACTTAGATTTATGATGGTTATTATTGTGAAGGTTTTTGAAAATGCTGTAGTATTTATGCCAAACCAAACCTTTTTCTCTCTAGCAACATGAAAACAAAAGGATTACAGTAGTCACTTTATATTTATTTGCTCCAAAATAGCTTTTCATGAAGGAGAGCTGAAGGTAGAACAACTCTGTATGTGTCTGTATTGTTATTCTTACACGTCGGTACTGGGCTAAAACTGTAACATCCAATAAAAAAACATTCCCTGACGTCTTATCAAGCAACCGTCTGTGCTATTTTGGTTCAGTGAAGGCAGCACAGCTCTGTATTAGGCAATCCAATCATTTTTGGGTTGTTTCTGAGCAAAGTGCTAGAGGCTGAATATCTGGGATCTATAACCTGTTTAAACCAACGAAAACCAGTTACTGTCAAGATAAACCCCATTAAACCTGTCCAAATCCTTCTATAACCTGTTTAAACCAACTAAAACCAGTTAAAGTCCAGTATAAACCAGATTAAACCTGTCCAAATCCATCTAGAACATGTTTAAACCAACTAAAACCAGTTAAGGTCCAAGATAAACCCCATTAAACCTGTCCATATCCATCTAGAACATGTTTAAACCCAACTAAAACCAGTTAAGGTCCAATATAAACCCCATTAAACTTGTCCATATCCATCTGTAACCTGTTTAAACCCAACTAAAACCAGTTAAAGTCTAAGATAAACCCCATTAAACCTGTTCAAATCCACCTATAACCTGTTTAAAGCCAACTAAAACCAGTTAAGGTCCAATATAAACCCCATTAAACCTGTCCATATCCATCTGTAACCTGTTTAAACCCAACTAAAACCAGTTAAGATTAAGATTAAACCTGTCCAAATCCATCTGTAACCTGTAAGCACACATACAGAGTCAGATATTCCTGAGCTGAGAACACAGTGTATTCAGCAGTGGGCAGGAGCTGTGGTACACTCTGGGACACACACCGAGCAAAGGGAAGGGGTGTGCTCCAAAAGTCAATGAGAACTGACATGTTCCCCCCACAGGCTTCCAGCAGCTCGACGCTCTGAGAGTGTACGGCTCTATACGGTACATATATGTGTGTAGAGCATGTGGAGAAGGGAAACGGTAACAGCGGAGGAGGAAACGGAACAAGTCTGACAGTTCAGGAACAGTGGGATAATGGCCACGAAGACAAGTTGGCTCTAGACGGAGGCTGAAAGTTCTTGATTAGAAAGTTGAAGAACTGAGGTCAAGTTTGTAGAAGAAGAAAAAGAAGATGCCTCAGAGCAATGCAAGGATTTAGTCGTGTGTATAAGTGATGATATTTTAGCTTTAAATGTAGCTCTTAAATGTTTAAAGGTTGAAAACTAAGGCCAAATTTACACTGGATCTTTTTTTTTTTTTTCTTCGCATTACCTGAAACCTGACCCATTTTGTTTATAACCTGTACGATCAGTTGTTTTAGGCTGAAAATGTACAGACCAAACAAACTACCACGGACTAAACTACCAAATTCCGGACTCTGGATCTCAAAGGTAATCCTTGGTTTTTCAATGCAGACCGTTTCCTCAAAAAGACAGGGATCAGAACAAATTGTCGTCCAATAAATGTGTTGTGAATGTGAAAGGTCTGTTACATTAAGTTGCAGACTTCAGTGCTTGTTCTGTCAAAGATATCTTCATTTGTTTTTAAATTGTGGATTAGTACCAAACCAAACAAAGACTACTGCATTATTAGACGTGAAAACAATCAAATGAATAAGTAGATGTTTGACTCTTAGAGATGATCTTTTTATTGCTCCAAAAGTTCATTCCTTCCTCAAATCCTTTTCACACCAGAAACCTATTTTAATCCCCATTTAAACCACACCTGGATTTCCTGAAATATCTCAAATCCAGGTCAAGTGCCGTACCACCGACGTGAGCTTTACTTCTTGATATTTCACCTTCTTTTAATGATCTTATTTCACTCTCGTCTGCGTCTTTGTGTCGCTGCGACTGGGTTTTCTCACGTCTCTAATTACCTCAGACTTCACGGGTGCGAGTCCATTATTTATGAGCACGTCTTCGCTCTCTTCTTTCTAATTCGCACTCAAACCGAGACACATCTGTCCCTAACCCTTGTCTGCTCCCTCCATCTGCTTCTGCCTGGGGCTTGGCTTTGGGCACTCCTATTTATTTATACTCATGCTTATCTCAATTAGGAGACACAACTTTGATGTGTCTTTGTGGCAGACTGACCCGAGCTGCACCGTGTTGACGACGCGCTATATTTACCCACATCAAACTTTCACAAAGAAACACGACTCAAAGGAAAAGGTCAGGTACGCGTTTGCTTTCTTCATCGAACCGCAGTCATTAGGACAAATTAACTCTGAGCTGCGAGTCCAGATGGTTTTAATCAGTGCAAGGTTAATGGATCTAAAGAAAAAGGAAAGTTTGGTGCTTTGATTTCATTATTTATAATTCAAAGACACTTTATTCGTGACATGAGTGCTGTGTTTGAATAGAAAATGTTAGTCCAAGGTAATGATTTGAACCAGGACAAAGAATATATTCGGTATGAAAAGAAATAAGTTCTGAGTTTCTGAGGGAAAGTTTATAATTGCATGAACCCTTAGACCATTGAAACTATGTGTGCACTGATAATAATCAAAAGTCTTATTTGGATTCCAGTTTTCAGCTTCTTTTCAATTAAAATCTGGAATATCTCAATTAAATTAAACTTTTTCCAACATTTTGCTTAACCTCCAACGTGAGGGAATTGTATTTACTCTCATAGTTTGACTTGTTAAGCTAAATCCAGCTAGTTTAACACACTGTTGGTGTGATTTTACCAGTGCCATACCCACAAATTCATATACGTTTTTTTTTTTTTTTCAATGTTAGTGTTAATTATCCACAGGCTCATGATTAGCAGCACCTGGATGACACTTAATGTGTTAGTTCAGTATTGTAAAAGTGGTATAAATGCATTTGGATGGATATCTTACAGTAGATAAATGTCAGTGTGGAGAAGCAGACAGGAGCAAGAGACTAAACCATGTGCTGCTTTAAATAATGCAAATAAAACTACTTATTTTAGTGTTTGCTCCATAGATATTTCCACAATATACTGTATTTTTGCCAAAAAGTAACTAATTTGGTTCAGGTTCAGGCCACACTGAGGAGTTTGTGTTTAAGAGTAGCAACTAAAAAATGAGGAACAAAATAAAAACAAGTTACTTATCAAAATAAAAGCATGTAAACACTGTCTATGCTCACAAACTTGCACTAGTTTTAGAAGTCTTAACTGGCCTTATTTCCAGATATACATACCTTAAAACCTGTGTCATTGCTCCTGTCTGCTTCTCCAAAACTGAGGATGTGCTGAGAATAAGACCCTCTTTTACAAAATACTGGACTATTTCTTGAAAGCGTATGGAAGCTGTAAAGGGATATTTACTTTTTGCATTTCATTTCTTTTAAATGATAACAACAGAGTGAAATAATTATCCTGAGGTTGTATTTATATTGCACTAAAACAAACTACAATCTGATAATTTAGTTTACAACACAAATAGAGTACTCACTTTTGCATTTTTTTCATTTTTCTGCTGTTTTTTCTTGACAACAAAAGCAAAAATACACAGGTAAAAGTGGCAGTTACCTGGATTCACAGCAGCATCCCAACACCGTAAATTACAGCTCTCACGGTCTGAATTAGAAACATACCTGTCACAGTCGGGTAATTATGAAGATTTGTGTTTTTTTTCTCCACCGTCACTTACAGTAACTGCGCCTCTGTCGCTGACACTGAGCAGAACACGGCTCTGTTGCGTCTTATTAATCATTTACAGTAGATTACCGTCGCTCGGATAATTTCATAGTGAGACCGAATCACAGGAAGCGTTCGGGTCCTGGCGCTCTGACTAATGTCGGTGAGGCTGGGTGTCATTGATATTCACGGGACGGCGCGTCTGCTCGTGAACGCTCCGCTGTCTCCCGATAATCATGACGCTAAATTACAAGAAATGAGGCGACTGCATTCTCACCGCAGCCAGGTTTATGACTCATACAAATCCAGATTTAGAGCCCGGTCCGATTTTCATTGATGGCTTCGTCTTTCTCTCATTTGTAACAGACAAAGCACCCGTCGCAATTTACAGCCAACATTTCAGCTTAAAAATGATTTCCCATTTAGTCCACATTAACTCTCTTTGTAAATGTCATTAACAAAACAAACATAATTCTTGTAAATGGAAATTTTATGCTTTCTAATTAATCATAATTACAAAATGTAGTTATTGTCCGTCTGTATTTAATTTAATTCAGAATCCAGACAAAACAAAAGCTACATTTTCATAACCAGGGCTACATATCAATGATGCAAAAAAACAATTTCAGCATCTTTACCGTCTTTTATTTGATTATAAGTTAGCTTAAATGTACTTTATAACAGTTAGTTTTATTATTTCCTGTTTCTCTTTCTACAAATGCCCAGAGAGGACAAACTAAGCACTGCTGGAGGAGAAGCACACAATGTTGCATGAAGTTTTACGGCAATAAACTGGTGTCTCAAATTCAAAGAGAGATCCCAATCAGACTTATGTCCAATCTTTTCTTCATATACAGCAGTATCGTAGCTGTTCATACGCCCAAAAAGGAGTGGGAAGTATGGAAATGCAATATAGACTTTTGCCACCTCATAGCACCAAAAATTACACACCTCATTTTCTTGTATCTTCTATCTTCTATCTTGTCAAAGTTATAGGGATCTCCTTGAGAGCTGCTTGTTTTCCACATCACAATTTTCCAATTCCCCATTTTTTATTTTATTTTTATTTTATTTTATTTTATTTTTTTTATTTATTTTATTTTTTTTATTTTTTATTTTCGGTGCTTAATATGTTATGCATGGGGATATTCAATGCATAGAAAATTCCCCAAAACTATGAAGTATCAAAGTAAGTGCATTATTTGAATTTCTTCGGGATGAAGTGTCATAAAAAGTTTCTATTTAGTCGTAAAACAAAGCCTAGAAATGCACAAATATGTATTATTCTCCGAAGACCCACTAAACTCATTCTCAATTCACTCAATGCAGCTCCTGTTTTCTGCAGAACTGGGCCAATCCTTAAACTTTCTTATCTGTAAAAAAAAAAATGGTGCTGAGTCAGTTTCTCTCGCAGTAAAACCACCAACCATCAATCAGCTCCGGTTTAGACACTGAAAAACAATACTGAGCGACTGTATCACTGGAAGAAAGAGGAAGAACCCCAAGGAGCTGCTGAGATTGACTTTGTGAGACAGACTTTGTTCTCTACAGAGTTTGTGTTTGTCGTCGGAAGGTGAATGAGCGCTCCGTTCGGCCCAGGTGGCGTTTTCATTCCTCTTCTGTCGTGTGATAATTGCAGTCATCTGTTGCAATGAGCTCAGAAATCATTATTGTATTAAGCCACAGAAGAAACAATTAGCGCAACAGTTCATTTGTGAATAGCGGAGGCGCTCTTTGTGTAATCAGTTTAGGTGGAGTCCTTGAAAGATCGCGGGGAGTTATCGACCTCAAACTTTTGCAGACGATACAAAAAGACGGAGAGTTATTGTATTGATTATGAATGCCGTCCAAATTTGTTTTTATCCCATCGTTCTCCCCCAAATCTTGTTATTAGCAAAGAGTGAGCAACAAACAAAACAAAACAGCATAAAATTAGACAGCAAAAAACTGAATAAAAGAACAATACACGATAAAACAAACTAAAATGCGAAATAACCCCAGAAACTATAAAATGAGAAGAAGGTCAAGGTATTCTCTCTTGTTGAGCACATGGCCTCCATTGTGCTCCATATTCCTTGGAAAAACACTGTCTCTTGTACCTATTGTGAGTTATATTTCAATAAAAGCAGCAAAAATGTGACCATAAACAGTTCCAGATGCCAGGAGTTAACAGTTAAAGTTCATTTCTTTTATGCAAATAATCGACTCGAATGTCTTTTCACAAACATCGCCAGCAACAAATGTACTGCCGCACAACAGCCCTGCATAAAAATGACAATTAAAACAGAAAACGGTGATTTCTCAAAAGGCAGAGGACGTATAAATGCAGTGAAAAGAGTCGTTAAAGCCTGATGAAAACGCTTGTAAACAGGCAGCAGCAGTAGGACAGATACGAGCGCTGTCTGTGTGGGAGACTGTTCTGACCACCTGAGGCTAAACGCTGGCTCTGAAGTGGCTGATCTGGGTTCTGATGCCTTCCCAGCGCTTTCAAGATTAAAGAGCTGCAAATAAAGCGTGCACAGGATGAATCGAGGGTTCGGCGGCGCTCCCGGCGTCAGACAACACTTACGTGGAGATATGAAGCCGACACAGAAGTCCATTTTATGTAAAACGTGTGATGTCTTAATGTGACTTGACTGGTATTGACAGCGTGTTAGGCTCTGACATGATAAAAGATGTCTGGAAATACGTCTGGAGTTTAAACGCTTGGGTTTTTGGTGGTGACGAATGAAAAAGAAGAATCTCTCACATTGTGTTTAGGGTAGATTTGACCAAACATTTTCTTTAAATTAATATTATATCAAGAAGCTACTGCAAGAAACTTAACAGGTCTTTATGTTTAGCATTGCACTTGTTGTAGTCTTTGGTTTGGATTGTTATGCTTTGGTTTGGTCGCTGATGTGGAAATTTATCATAATTTATTTAAACAATAAGAAATGCAGTAGAACATTAGCTTTAATGGTTTAATTTTTAAGTTAATTGTGTTTGTGAGTGACTTTGCAAATATATTGTGTTTCGTTCTGTGTCTTATTTTACAAGATATTACAAAAATAACCAGATTAAGACTATCAATAGTACACTTGTACACTGGTATTAGTAGTTAGTTGTGTTGATTGTGTTTGTTTTCTGTGGATTTATTTGTAAGTTTGTAAGTATATGTGCACAGATAATATTCTCTGTGAGCAAGCCTACATTTACATTTGACCGAAAGAGAAAAAACAAACAAAAAAACAAGTAAAACCGTAAACAACAGTCACTTAACGGCTGCATCTCTGAAAGCTATTGGCTGCTGGCAACACACAGCGAGTAGAAAAACAATGGCGAAAACCGACGTTATAAAGTTTATAAGCACTGCTCCAGAAAACCTCAGAATTAAACAAATTGTTTTTTTAAGAGCAGTGCGGAGCTAATGCTACTTTTTGTGTGTAATGACTGTAGCTGTGGGGTTAGCAGCACCATCTACTGGCCTGGAGACATACTGCAGAGTTCTAAAAAGCTGAGTTTAACTGTGTGGAAGCAGATTGTTTTGATTACACTACAGTTTTGGTCATAACCTGGTGCTTTGGGTTACATTTAAAGATATGCACAAATGTTCATTCACACTTGTTCCATGTTCTACTAAGGCTTTATGAATTGCAGTATTGTACTATGTTTGCAACTTTGTGAATGCCAAACTTTTAATTTCTCCAAATATGGCTCCAACATTGCGTCAAAAGTTTTTAAAAAGAGTCTTTGTTTCATACAATTGGTAACAACACATTTTGTCAGTCTTTTTTACTGTCAGTGCCCTAAATGTTTAAAAAAAACTCATCTGTCATATCCGTTTCCTTGGTTTACTCACGGATTCGAGTAGCTTTACTGTTTGTGTGGGCCTTTTCCTCTTGGAACTTGAGTCTAATTTATTCAGTCCCTTTTGGCTCCGAGAGATGAGTTCGGAGAAAGTAAAGCTCTTAATGTTGTGGGCGCAGAGAAGAAAAGGGCAAAAGAGGAGGAGGAATCGCAGCGAATAAAAAACACAAACCTAAAAGTAAAACAGTGAGGAAGCAGAGAGAGAGAAGAGTCGAATGATTCACAGGAACTTGTGCTGATCAATAGTTCGTCTGATAAACAGGAAGAGAGACCAAAGGCGAACAAGCCATTGATTGGTTCCCTGTAAGTGGCTCTTGGCGTGTTATTGGTCCCGCTGTGAAAAGAGACGTCCCTTTTACCTCTGCAGGAGAGCGCCGGGCGTAAAAACCAGAGGCATGTGAGGCTGCGAACACTTCTCGGAGCCGTCGGGCCGATAGCGACGCAGGCTCGATAAGCACCCGACGAAGCAGAGCGATTATTGGAAATGACTCAAAGGCGAGACGGGAATGGTCAGAAAGAAAAGGAGCACGACGGGGAAGGTTCACAGAGAAATACAGAACAGAAATATATTTTAAATGGACAAAAAAGTGAAATTCTGCATAAATAAGATGAGTTTAGCAAAAGGCAACTACATATGTGCTGTTAGTGGATGGATAGAGAACATAAGTGGCTTAATATTCACCTTAACTTCATTTTTAGGAGTATTTAGGCTCCGTCAGCTAAAGGCTACAAGCTACAAGACAGAGGAAGAGTTTTACAGATGGTTTTAGGATTCATGCTTTATCATCAAAGACTGATTCACCGACATCTTCCTCTTGAGATTAGATTAGAAATGTTGTAATGTAAAATGCAGCTCCAGGTTATAGACACAGACCTGAGACAAATGCACATGAGGTAAAGTAACACACACAGCTTCAGGGTTATGGGAAAAAAAAGGAAACAACTGCCTCTTAAGGTGACTTCATACACTTTAATGGCATGAGCTCACTTTTCAATTCCTATTTAATTTCAATAATGGACCTGGTAGGACACACTAAACCAACGACTCGTTTTATTTCAAGCACACACTCAATTTAATAAATGGCTTTTCACAAACATGTCTGAAATTTATAACTCGCATAAAGCAGACAGTTAAACAGTAAGAGCAGCCACTCAAACCGAGGTCTAATGGAAAACTGACAGAGCATCAACAAAAACCTTCAAAATATCTTGATCTTTTAATCTTAAAATGTTTCTGTTTTTCAAAAAATGGTCCGTTTTTATTTGGGTCAGTTAATAACAAGCAGGAAACATTTCACTTAAACTTTCTTTCAGGGTAATTTATACAAATACATGAAATATTAACTACATCAGGAGAAAAAGTGCAAAATCTTGACCTGACCCATGCACCACCCCAACTATTCTCCTTCCTGTTGAAGGTTGATTGCGATTTTTTTTTTTATACATTTGCTAAAAAGAACTGTAATAATCACCTAATATCATATTGTAATAGGAGTCATCTGTGAAAAACAATACCTATTCTTTATTATCAAGGATTTTAATAGAAAGTCCATTTTGTTTTTGGCCAATCACAGCTTTCTTCTGGAAAAAGGAGAGCTGCCTTTAGTCGACACTGATGACAATAAGGAAGTAATGGTTGTCAAGTGTATTTTTATTGCTAAATTTAAATTTTGCAAAGAGAAACGGAAGCAAAAATATTGTCAATTCAATCATGCAATGTTGGATGTTTCGGTTGGGCGCTAAAGTTTGTGCTAAACTTCAGTTTGGTGAACTGTATTAGTATTTTGTGGAGGAAAAATGTATTTTAATTATTTTTTAATAAAAAGCAGTAGAGGTTCCTGCATCTTTTGGTGGCGAGAAGTGTTTAAGACGGGGACAAAAAAAGAAATAAGGCAAAAGTATAAAGTATAGAAAAAAAGGATGGTTGTTCCTTTTATAGTGCATTAGTTGGAAATAAAGGGGAAAAAAAAGCTTAATATTCCAGATGATGAGGATGCCAGGGTTTGTTTTGAGCGGTACAGGACAAGATGGAAAAGCTAGAAGTAAAACCAACTCAAAGTAACGGGTTGAAAATAGATGCGTTAGTGTCAGCTGAAAGATAACCTCCGCCCATTGTCGTCTGTTCCTAGGCCTCCCTCGGTCTTCGATTCACCTCGTCTCGCCTTCCTTCGTCCTGCTGCGTGTTTTCTTCACTATAATCATCAGTGTCGTCCCTACTCTCCGGTCTGTCAGCCCCCCCGATAGGAAAGGCCAATCAGACCGTGAAGAAGCCGCTCGATTCTTCCTCCAGTCCAACACTTCAGGGATGAAACTCCGTACTTTACTTGTATTTCCCAAATTAAAAGTGCCAGGATCGAATGTGTCAGAGGGTTGTTTGAGGAAAGGCTGGATATTTCATTACGGCCGTGATGTCTCCTGTCAGATCCACTTCTCACCACTAAAGACAACCATCAGCAGAGCCTCCACTGGAAGTGTTTTAACAGGGCTCTGCTTTTTGATGCGCTGTCACGGTTAATAAGTAACTATCTGGGAGTTTAAGACTTCACTGAACACTTTGATGTTCGAGTTAAATTTTGTCTGAAATCATTAAGTTATCCAAAGAAGTTCACCCAATGGACTCAATGAGCAACTCAACTTTTAGAAGTTATGTAAGGGCTGTGTCACGTTTTAGTTCACAGCAAAACAGAAAACAACCTCTCCTGCTTCTTTTATTAAAAAAATAAAACCAGTCCAATTTTTCCTCCAAAATACTAATACATTTCACCAAACTGAAGTTTAACGTTAGCTTAGTGTCAGGACGACAATTATCTCCTCCTCGTTAAACATTACGTGATTGAATTGACAGTATTTATCTGTGTTTTAAACCATTTTCCCAACTAGAAGAAAAAAATATCATGTAGAGTCTGTTTATTTTTTGAATCGACAGCCATCCTCTCTTCCTTAGTTCCTCTTGCTCAGGGAGTTTTGTTGTTTATCCGTCCACTTTCTTGAAAACTTTTGCCTTTGGAAGTTCCTCCAGCTTTTAAGTTCACCTTATGTTAGACCAAAATACCCTCAAGGACTGTACATTTCAAAATATTTTGGATTATTTGACCAAATGTGTGTTTATGTTTGAGGAGGGTTTTTTTGTCCAAGCACAGATCGAACCTCTCAACACCCAATGTAACCATGCACAGAGGCTTTGTACCTTACCTTTCTTGATTTTTTTCGTAACCTTTTCCTACTCTGTCTGTATGCTGCAGCCTGTTCCCTAAAACCTGCTCACTCCTATCTGTTCCCAGCACTGTTCCTGTCATCTCTGCCTAGTTTCTGTTCACTCGCTCTCACTGCAGACGACAGAATATGCACCAAATGAAAAGATGCTGTCTCCTTTTAGCCAATTCATTTTCTTTATCTGCACTCATCTGGCATGAACTGGCTGTCCTTGTTTCACCCAACTTCTTCCCTTTTGTATTTTTCAGCTTTGTAAGATCCACACTGGAGTCTAGTAATGTCCTTTATTGAAAACACTACTCTGCAAATGCCAAAATATAAAGGCCAGGCTATGTCAGCTTTGTACACAATGTGTTTCCTTGTTGAATAAACCAGACTATGACATTATAATTTCATGTTATAATGTCAATGTGTCCAGTGCTAGCATCTCTTTATTGATTTACAAGCTGCACAGCACAACAGTATGTAACATGAAGGGAGCCTGTGCTTCATTCACTTAAACCATGAACAAATCTATGGCATTGTATCTTTTGTATTGTGACTTTTAAGGGCTGTAATCTGCATTTAACCCAATTACTCAATCTGATACTAAATGCCAAGACTGATTAGTTACTTGTATAGTTAGGTAACAGCCATGCACTAAAAACGAGGTACAGTTTTATAGAGATGGACCTCACACAACTGTAACTGATGTCTTTCTTTCAAAAATGGTTGAAACCCCAAGTAGTATTTTGTAAAAGCAATTATTTGTGAAAAACAGGCTTCACGATGCCATCTTCTGTTTATTCTAAGGGATTGTAATAGATGAGAACCTCTATTCGGGAACAGAAAACCTCCCATTGGTCGACACTTGTCACATGACGTTCCAGGAAGTTTAATAGCTGCAGATAAAGTGTATTTTCAGCTGAATATGTCTTTTAACAGAGAAACAGCTGAAAAAAGAAAAGCATCAACAGAGAAAAGGGAGGCAACGTAAAACACAGATAAATACTGTCAATTCAATCACGTAATGTTTAACGAGGAGGAGATAATTGTCGTCCTGACGCTGAAGTCACAGCTAAGCTAACGCTAAACTCTAAACTTCAGTTTGGTCAAATGGATTAGTATTTAGTGGTTTTATTTTTTAAATAAAAGAGAAGCAGGAGAGGTCTCTCGGCTGCTGAGGGGCTCAAGTTTTTCGTGTCTTTAGTTTTGTAGACATTGGAGAAGCTAGTTGTTGTGCAATAGCCTCAAGCTAAAGGCAAAACAAAGCATTTTTCCTACTGTAGCTCTGCTGTACTCATCATTTCAGACTAAGTAACAAGCTCTCTTCTTCAAGGCTTCAGGAAGACCGTCCAACAAGTGTTTGATCATTCATTTGCTTTGATGATTTTTTACCGATACAAATACTGATTCTTCTTCTTTGGGAAACTCACATTCAGATAAAGGCTTCTTCAGGATGTGGTCCCAGCTTCGAGGCGTCCGTCATTAGAAATCAGAACAGTGTTGGCGGATCCTGTCGCCACTTAACCGCACCTTAAAACTTTAAAATAGAGCTTTTCATTCATATTTCATCATCTTCCCAGAGGCTCGAGGCTGGGTTAGTGTCACTTAATGAGACATGGGGACGGGAGAGGCCGAGAATGAATATGTAATAAGCTCTGTCACACTTTTGACCTTAAAAGCATCGAATCGCGCTGGAGTCTGTGGGAAAAGAGGAAAAGTAAGTTCAAGTGAAAGGCAGCGATCTCTGTCTCTGTGATTACAGTGTGCTCTTCAGAAATGCCCAGTGTGTGAATCACAGGAAACAAAACAAATCGTCAAGTGAGTACGATTCTGTTTTTAAGACGTTTCCGAAGTCAAAAAGGGTACAAAGTATTATAAATATTCCCTAGAGAGTGTCTTTTGCCCAGGATCTAAAATCTTCTAAATCTTCTCTTACACCTGCTTTACTTCACACCGTCATCTCACGCCACTTTTTTTTACAAAAAAATGGGTAAACGTGGGTAAAAAAAAATGTAACACAGACTTTTAAACTCACACTATTAAGCATTAGTTGAGTATTTTATTAGTTCATAATTACAAAGAATTAATCCAACATTAACAAGCACTATTATGTTACATAGTCTTAACAATAAATCCATCATATTTCAGTGTCTGACATTATTTAATCTGTTTTATTGTGTTATTATAAAGAGTTACTAAAAAAAAGTTCTCCCGAGCCAGTATTTTACCATTTTTTTCCGTGCTTGTTGTTCAGAAACTTACCCAAAAACGCACAAACCGATAATGAGCTGCTCCTCTCGACATCACCAGTTTCTGTAGTTAATTATGTGTAACGTATTATCTTTTGGCATTTGAAAAGATATAATAAGGTTGTACAAATGAATAAGCTTTGTTATCTTGGGATCACAAATTAATTAGCTCATGATCTTGAGGAGTTGGTGTAAAAACCCACTGCTCCATTTACTCAATGCCACTTTTGTGCCTCAAATAAATGAGCTCTTCTAATTCTGATTTATGGGCCTGCCTCATTTGAAATGTGGCTACTCTCGATTTTCTGCCGTCGTATTGTTTACCTGCCGCTTTAGGGGACTTCTTTCACCGGAGAGAGACTTGAGGCAAAACCATAGATGCAGAACAAAGCCGTCTGGTTTTTGTGAAGCGGCCCAAAGTGCACAGTCGGAGCTGAGTTTTGAGACTCCGTCGAGAAAAAAGAAAAATCTAGGGCAGTGCTTCTGGTCAAAGATTGTATCTCGAAGACTGACCCAAGAAAACAGTTCATCAAGCGTCGCTCTTTCACTGATGTTAAATGTGGAACAGAAGTAAAAAGAAAGGCTCTTTTACATTTCCATAATATTAGAAATATATTGTTTGGAGGAAGAAAATATGTTGGAGATTATGGTTGTGCTGCTGTACAGAGTTAATAATTAAAACAGTACAGAGAATAGAAGAAAAGTTATGATATAAATTATTACTTTAGGATGTAACTAAGTATGTTGTGAAGAAGTCTGTGCAGGTTTCATTTAAACGTGGACCTTCAGTGTTTGTTAGGATGGTGGCTTGGATGAGATTAAGGATCTTCAAGTCTGAGGATATGCTTTTATTCGGTAAAAGAGTGGCTTGCAGTCTTCAGGTTGGTGGAACTGCCTCAACTGGAGGAGTTTAAGTATCTCAAAGTCAGTCAAAGATCCTGTTAAAGAAAAGATGGAACCACAAGAAGTGAAGAAGAAGAGGCAAAGTTCTCGATTTATCAGTTGATCTACGTTCCTTCTTTCACCTTGGGTCATGAGCTCTGGGTCACGACCGAAAAGACGAGATTTCAGATACAAGTGTCCAAGATGAATTTCCTCCTCAAGGTTGCTGGGCGTTCACTTAAAGATGGAGGAGAACAGTCAGCTGGACGGTATAGTGGGCATCTCTCTGTTGAGGGTTTTTTCTCATTTGGAGAAGGCCCCAGGGCAAACTAGGCTGGCCTGGGAACACCTCTGGATTTCACTGGTGGAGCTGGAGGAAGTGTAAGTTTAGGTATGAGAAGAAAATAGATGGATGGATAGATGGACTATAGAAGGTAATTGAATAAATGAACTGTCAAAATAAATAGCATTGCTCATGGGAGAACCAGTGTTTTTGGAACTTCTGCTCAGACGAATCACAAATAACCTGTAAACATATGAAGATATGAACACATGAAGGAAAATAGCTTTTGGGGTTTTTCGTAACAAAATGTACAGTGTCCAGAAAATCGATGCTGTTTACTCAAGACCCATGAATCACTGTCAGCAGAGGCCTTTCCTCAGGTTTATACTTCAGCGCTGCAATTTGAGAGGCTTTAATGAATTGGACTGTCGTTTCTTTTTTCTCAACAGAATGGGGTCACAGAGTTTACAACTGTCTACTCTTTCATCAACGCAATACTAACTAATAACAACTGAGCTCATAAAAACATGCTCCCAACCTTTTTTCATTTGAAACCAACATTATGAAATCTGTTTAAACTAAAAATAGGACGTATGAGGCATTAGTAATAACCAAAAAAATGGTCAAAATGTCATTCACTGGGACTGAATCCAGGGATTTCTGAAATGCAATGTTAAATGATCCAATGATCCTGATCCTGAGTCACTGAAATAAAATGACATTTCAACACATTTCTCTGAAGGACACAGCTGAGGCGACGGTGACAAAGTGTAATTGGTATTCACTGTGAAAACTGGATAACGGGATAAAAACCCAACCGTGAGGTCAAGACAAAAGCTGTTTCCAGGAATGTGTCGTTTCATCTCGTCTCCGTCCGTCGTAATGTGTGTTTACGATGGTGTCCGTTCGCCATTTTATCTTTACGCTGAGTGGATTGAACATTAACCTGGAGTGACATTGTGGAAGCCCTGAGTCATGTTTTTCAGTTTCCCTCATGACATATACCAACAAGCTCCTTAGGAATAAGACTTTTCCACATTAACCCCATTTACACCAGGATTTAATGGTGTAGTCTGCTGTTTGAGGTTCATTTTGATGGATAATTGACATTTACATACTGTTTTTGTTACTTGCTAATGTGGATATAAGCCATATTTGCATATTATGCCTTGCTCATTGATTTCCTGCATTAGGACTTTAAAGAATTAACTAGAGGTGATTGGATTTATCATCTATGAGCGACTTTGGAGCAAGTTTTATCCAATCAGAGCAATGCCCTTTACTTTGGAAAGTGCCACATCATTGGCCGAATTGTTGTCGGTCGGGTTGAGGAGTGGTACAAGATGGATGTTTGTGAGTTTGTGAACAAATCTTGCAAGAATCCAGCTGCTGCTTATAGTATTTTCCACCATCTTTGTACTCAACAAAAGATTAGCAAAAGTGGGACGCAATAATATGCTCATTTTGTGACCCTTTGTCTCGCTTTTGACGAAAAAAGCACCGACTGACGATGAGTACTCGCTCATTGCAAGAAATATTGAGTGCTCCTCCATTTAAACTTGGTGTGTAACTCAAAAATAAGTTGTAATTCTACCCTTGAATACCCAACAGTATGCTTGTTAAACTATTGGACTATCAAGTTTCTCTATTGCAGCAGGGCTATTACACTGGGCTCAAAGTTGGGGTCATTTACTGCTAATTTAAACTTCTCAGCATAAACTGCTTTGAAAGAAGAGTATTGAGTGAAACCATTATGCTGGACATTGATTAGACGAGTTGTTATAGAAATCCAAGGGTGAGTGAGGATTATTCTCTGAAGAGTTGGAATAAAGGCTGATAACAGTGACAGGCGCCGTCGGCTGAAAAGAGGTAATTTGTCATTGTCCGAGACACAGAGAGGAGCGTTATTAGCGCCAGGACGGGCAACGGCTTTTGAATTCTGAGCACATGGAAACCTGGAGCCCAGACTCAAATTAAAATTCAGTGGTGATCATTAGGGCTCCACGCAGACAACTTCTCTCACTCTTCAAAACAACGTGTCGATCGATTATCAGTAAACAGAGAAGCCTCATGAATCTAAAACGCAACCAACCTCTGGTGTTGACATTCTTCTCTTACATTATCGCTCTAAATGCGCCACTTTGTCTTGCGTTTGTAGAGTTTTCAGTCTCTTTCACCAGTTTTCTGACCAAATGGAAAGGATTCTGCCAGTTGCCGAGTTTACTAATTCTTTTCCAAACCGAGCTAGTGCCAGATCTAATGGGCTCCAAACTCCAAAATGAACTAAAAATGACAAACAGAAACTTGAAAATTACAGGGTAAGATTAGACATTTCTAGTGTGATGACAAGTGTGGAACAAATGACTGTAATCAGTGAATTTTTAAAGCAACTGTAGCCTATAATTGTAGTGTTACCTGCTGCTGCTGATGCTAATGACCACAGAAGTACCACAGAAGTTCATGAAGCATTAGTGGAACTAGTTAAACCAAACATTTACAGAGAAGTACTTCTTAAATATAATCACTGTTATGCTTTAAAATAATACACTTTGTCTCAAATAGCAGCAGGCAGTGAGTAGTGCTGGGTAATAGATGATTGAGCTTTATTTAATCCAAAAAATCATGTGTAATGCAGCAATAAACCTGAAAGAAAAGTGAAAACATTTAAATGTGAGAGTTATGTTACTGATATGAACAGAACAGAATGAAATGGTGACTTGGTAGTTCTTTTAAATGTGTTTTTTTTTGCAGGATCCCTCACTGTTTCACCACATGATCGAGAGACCCGGGTTCAGTTCCAGCTCAGGTCATTCATACCCCTCTCTCAGCCTGTTTCATGTCTGTCTAATATCAAATAAAGGCAAAAAGGACAACAAATAAAAATCTAAACCTAGTCTTTTTAGCAGTTTTTATTGGTTTTATTCCACACCTCATACTCCTGATGTGAAAAGCTACGGTGGCCCTGCAGAGACATACTGTTAACTATGAACAAACCCAGTAGAGATAGATCTGTTTGTACTGTTTGTCAAAATTCGAACTCCAATAAAGTTTGGGAAAGGCTCTTCTGAATGTCTCCTTCCATTGGGTTCTTGGGAGCTTTATATGTCTTTTTTTATGTTAGACAAATGCAAAGTGTTGTTTTGACGAAATGTACCTCAAAGTCACAAATACGTAATGCTCAAAGAAATATTAAACAACCACAGAGCTGTATATTAGAGCCTCACTGATGAATGTTAGTCCATAAAACCTGCACAAGTGTGGTTTATGTGGAAAGGTAGAAGATGGAAGTACTGAAGGTGCTGTGAATAAAATACTTCTTTTAATCTGAGCCAGGTTTTTTTTTTTTGGAGCCAACTCTATTTTCCACATAATCTTCCTGAAGTCCACTTATATTTACAGTCAATACTAAACCCACTGCAGTCTGTCTTCACCTTTTTGGGCTGTTTGCCATGAGTTGACCCAAGCAGTTTCCGAGTCATTTATTATTGATTAACTGCCTCATTAGTCCATATATATCGATTCATTCATTTCCTGTTTTAAATCTACATTACGGCGGTCTTTAAATTCAGGCTTTTATGATCGGCAGAAACTGGGCCGTTTCCCTTTGGAGCTGCTCCGTGTTGGACGACGGCCACGGTCCAAACGCATCTCGACATTGTCTGAACTCGCTGTCATACACATTATTTCAGGTTGAATTTTACGGAAGATTTAACGCTGAGTCTTTTTATAAGGCAGTAAATGTTGGTAGTGTTTGTTTCGGGAGTGTTGAGTCAGCAGCTCGTCGCGCTCGACTGATTTTATTGAATTTCTCTTGTTGTTTGTTGGACGACTTGTTTGTTTCATTTCACTTCGCCCTCCTGTGCGCTCACTCGGTCTTATCTCCTTCGACTCTCTGCGGCACAACAACAACAACAACAACGGGATTCCCACAAAACACACACATTTGTTTCTGCAGAGTCAGACCAATGCATATTTTCCTTTTTATTTGTGCTTTGAAAACAGGCCCAGATCACTTCAAGCCACACAAAACTGGCTCAAGAATACAACAAAGCACTTTATCCGGAAAACGTAATGATTTATTATTTACCATTTATTATTTATTAAACTTATTTTGCTAATGTTTGGATCAACTGTGAACACTCCCTACTTCTGATGCTGGCAACTGTGGAACTGTTGTTTCTGTGGATGATTTCTATGTTACAGTTTTGGATTTCTGCCATTTTGGGCAAGTGCTATGTTGTAGCCTATTTGTGCTATACTTGTGTATTTACTACGTTTGGCAGTCACCTTTATGGACATTCAATACTATGGACGTTCAATACATAGAAGCTTGCTGGATTGGAGTTTATGGAGTGCAAAAACTAGCACAAAAACACCCAGTTGCTCAGAAAATGAACAGTTTGTATCTGCAGCTTCAACCAAAGCACTGTCTCTGTGTGTTCTCTAAATGCTGCTCTGAAAACAGATCATGTTCAAGTCAAGAACAGGTTTTACAACAAAGATTTTTCGACAAGGCATCTGGAAGTAGGTTTGAGGTCCCTCGTCCAAGGGACTTTGTCAGTTCTTACAACTTTCTCAGATTTGAGTCCCTTGGATGAAACATCTTCACCTTCAAACCCACGTCCAGATGCTGTGTCAGAAATCCTTTTCTTAAATATGTCCTGGACAACCTTTTCTTAAATATGTCCTGGACAACCTTTTCTTAAATATGTCCTGGACTGTGAGAACTCCACAGACATCAGTCAAAGCCAGTATTGCTTGGTTTAGATGTTGATAAAGGTCAAGGTTTTCTGCACTAGTCGTCATCAGAATTTGAGGAAACCTTTTTGAACTGCTTTTTTAAGTTGTCATAACTATTTGGCAGCAAAGGATTTGGTTTTTAATTTCTCTCAGAAAGTACAAACAGATATTTAGCCATTAGTCAAACCAAAGAAAGAACCATGAACATGCTCAGTTTGTTCACTCTGGGCTCCTTTCATGAGGTTTAATGGAGCTTTGTCTGTTTTCCTAAAATGCAATAATACACTGTCAAAAGAATAGTTTTGACTCATTTTCCATTTTTTACACGATGCACTTTTAACTAAAACAATTCCTCCAATATTTTCTCCAACAACGGCAGATTACTTTTTAATTTGCATTTATTTCCTGATGTTTTTGATTTCCATTTAATCTGTGCAGGTAATACATTTGTAAATATAAAATAGGAGGTGAATATGTGCATGTGTTTGATTTTTCCATGGGTCTGCTTCACAGTCCTAACATTGTGACTGGAATATGTCTGGGTTCACTTAAAGGTAGTTGGCTCCATCCGTCTCAATCGTCTGTGCTGCCAGTCATTTACAATTTATGTGCATATTACCCCAACTATAAAGCTACTATTAAAAAGAGGGGACTGAGGCGTTATTATTACATCCCTGAAGCCTGTCAAAACCTGGCGTTATATTTTATTAAAGGAAACTCAAGCTCTACTGTGTTATTTGACTATTAAGTTTGATTTTCTGCTTGGTATTCAAACCAGGTGAAGAGGCCATTGGTAATTCACTGCATCGCTTTTCCATTTCCTGCAGAAACACTTGCCATAAATTGACAAACAGGTGCAAAAGCAAACACATTAAGTCCAGTCCTTCAACACTTTAATAAACAACAAAATAATGAGTTTAAATAATACGCCGTACTGCTTCTTTTCACTTTCAGATGACCTTTAGCCCTGAAGAAGTCTTTGACGCTGAATTCCTCTCGTCTCTGTAGGTAGATTAAACTCTGCAGATGTCTGGAGATGAACAACAGCGTTTCTAAAGTTTGCCAGATGTAAGCTATAAAAGGCTGCGGTCCCGCGTTCGGATCCAGAGAGCTGCCAACTCCGTCGTCGGTAAGTCAACTCAGCGTTCCCGTAAACCTATGACGGGTTCCGAGGAAAAGGCCGTTAAATATCTGAACGATGCAGTCATAGGAGATCAGAAAATATGAAAGATTAGGTCTAAACTCTGAGGTTGTGTCAGTCTTTACTCCATCTAAGGACCTGCTTTTACATATTTAAGGGATACACTACGAAAAAAAGCTTCAACAAAACTGAGAGAAATGAACAGTGAAGCAAATTTGAAGCAGCTGTGATTAAATTTGGTCAATTCAGAACTTTGATGAATGAAAATCCAATTACCTCCGACTGGAAATAATACATGCTTGGATCTTTTATTGTGAATTTATCAGATATTTTTATAAAAACCTTCCATTTAAACTCAATTGGACATCAGTGTTGTCCATTTCTGTTCTTAATTGCTTTCGTTTGATAGTTTAGAAGACAAATGAAATAACAGAAACACTACATTTGGGTTTCTTGAGGTCCTTTTAATGTAAATGGGTAAAATTGTGAGCCATTCTTTAAGTTATACTCTCTATGGTTAATATCTTTTAATAAATTTAGATTATTCAGGTACCACACAGTAAAAAGGAAAAGCAAGGCAAGTTTTTAAGCACAGTTCATACACAGGGTACTTAAAGTGCTTTACAAAATATAAAAACAAATACATAATTATATCGTTTTGGAATTAGAGACATAATTAAAATAGTATGTGTCAATTTAAACATTGTCAGAGGTTCATCTAACATTATTTGGAGGTTATTACTTGTTAATTAGTGCAAGTGATCTTAAATTAACCAAATTAATGTAACGCTCTCTTACATTTGAACATGTATTCATTCATTTTGCTGATTTTTACCTTCAAAAGTCCTTCTCTCTTCCTCTTTTTCTTGACTTTTTTAGTTGCATAACAAGGCTAAAGATTGTAAGTCTCTGATACATTAAAATATACGACCCTAAAAACATTTAAGATTAAATTATGTGTTGGAAACCTGTACAAAATGCACCATTTCTTGCCTCATTAATGTTAAGCTACAGCTCAAAAACCCTCCTGTAAACCTCACTGACATCTGTGTTGTTACGGATTTCCCAGCATTCATAGCTCTCAGACTTCCCGCACCAACTATTCAATGTTGGGGAAAAAAAAAAAACTGTCCGCAGATGGAAACGAGGACTATAGTGTCAGCCCGTTCCCACATAAACACAGGGGAAATGGTCCAGAGATGTCCATGTATGCACTCTCCGTGTCATGTCGGGTTTATTTATAGAATGGAAACAGAATCATGTGCAACATCTACAGCCCAAACTGTCTGTGAAAACAGGAGACTGTGGAGGGCAAAGGAAATGGAGTGTGAAGAATGAATGAAAAATAAGAACGGATACAGGTTTCTGGCTCGACCGTAGTTAATCCCAGCCTAAAATCATACACAACATTGTTTTCATAATTCATGTTTCAATTAATTGTTTTTTTTTAGGTTTTTCAAATAACATCCAAGCACTTTACAGAAACCCGAGTCTTGCCGTAGTCTGTTGTAATGACTGTCTTTAAAGCTTACATTCACTGAGTCCATTATGTGACATAGAGCCGTGTAACCTTGGCCCACCTGCCCCACCTGCCCCGCTCTGAATGTCCAATCTGACACATTCTCTTCACCAGTCGACCTCGAACCAACCTTTGACTCGTGTTTTTTTCCATCGAAGGCTCTAAAGACCGAGAATGTCCAAAGGAATAAAAGCTACAACCCATTTATCTTACATTATGCACACACTAATGTATTTTCATTTTAAAATGGGTTAGAAGAGTACATTCTAAAAAAGCTGATTCTGAATTAATGTTGCGTTCGATAGACGTCAGAAAGTTGGAAAATCGATGCAAACACATTCAAGCTGGAACAAAAGCTGCAGTTACATTAAAGTTGATGTTATGCACAGATTTTTTCATCGTTTATAAACCTTTACTAAAAACAGATTGTAATGTGTGATTAGTTTTCAACATGTAATTCAATATAAACATTAATATAACATTAATTTGATTTTTACTAATTCAGTCTTAGAGGAATGTAGAAGATGGATAAGATCTTAAACTTTAAAAAGATAAAAAAAAAATAATGGCACAAAAACAGTCACATTAGCTTCTGGTGTCGTAGTCAAGACCGAGACTAAGACTAAGACTAAGACCGAGACTAAGACCGAGATCAGGACATGTCCAAGAACGAGAATGAGACCAAGACCGAGACTAAGACCAAGACTGACGCCAAGACCAAGACCGAGACATGACCGAGATCAGGACATGTCCAAGAACGAGAATGAGACCAAGACTAAGACCAAGACTGAGGCCAAGACCGAGATCAAGACCGAGGCCATGTCGACACCAAGACCGAGACCAAGATCAAGACTAAGACTGAGACATGACCGAGATCAGGACATGTCCAAGAACGAGAATGAGACCGAGACTAAGACCAAGACTGACGCCAAGACCGAGATCAAGACATGTCTGAGACCAAGACTAAGACTGAGACATGACCGAGACATGACCGAGATCAGGACATGTCCAAGAACGAGAATGAGACCAAGACATGACAAAGACCAAGATGAAGACCAAGATGAAGACCAAGATCAAGATCAAGACCAAGATCAAGGCATGTCTGAGACCGAGACTAACACATGACCGAGACTGAGGCCAAGACCAAGACTGAAACATGACCGAGACATGTCCGAGACCAAGACCTGTCCGAGATCAAGACTAAAACCAAGACATGTCTGAGACCAGGGAGTATCAAGACTATTAGCTTAAAAGACCGAGTCAAAACCAG
>CM072165.1:3707258-3767156 GCA_036850595.1 Rhyacichthys aspro
ACACACAACCAGAAGATGACTCACTTTTCTCTTATTTTTGATTAAACTTCGGTGTCATGTAAGTTTTTTCATGTTAAATTCAAGTAGTTCAAGGTCATTGTTGACTTTATTTTTGAAATTTTTGATTGTTTTTGTGTTCAGTTCCCATGTTGCTCTCTTATATTTTTGTTGCACTGATGAGTATTCTCAAGACAACCTCATGTGAACGCTTTTCATCACTTTTTTTGCCCCAAAGCCTGATTTTTAGATACATTTTGGAGCATGCTTTTATTGGACAGAGCTCGTAATCTTCTGGTAACATGGCCCCAACAACCAACCTACAAGGCGTCCCTAAAGATTTTTTAATTTTACTGTTTTAGACTCGACAACAAGCCTTTCCTATCGCTCAGTGGGATCATTTTTATTTCCTGGCGAGCTAAAAAAATGTTCTAATCTAGACCAACACACTCTTTAAATGAGCAGTTCTCATTGGTTCGAGACCAAACAGTGACACTATAGCTGTTCATCTGACGTTCTCTGTGCTGCTAATGAGCTTTGAATTTACTTAGAAACAATATAACTTACTCCATATCAATGCAGTGCTTTGAAAAAGTAATTGCCCCCTTCCTGATTTCTAATTTTTGGATAGACATGTAGGTTCAGATAGCTTTTTTCCTTTTTTAAATAAAATAAAATCACTTAAATTCAATTTTGTGCTTACTTGAGTTATCTTTGTCTAATATTTTAATTTGTTTGATGATCTGAAACATTGACAATTAAGAAAAAAGAGAAATCAGGCTATTAAAAGACATTTATTAAGATGTGTGTCTCAAATTAAAATGTCAACCCAATCAGTTTGGGATATAATCAACCTGTCTAATGTTTTAATTAAATGCTGTCACAAGGGCGGCAGCAAACTGCACATCCATCAGAAAAGTGTCACCTAATATAGCAGAAGAATTAATTTTTCTACATTTCTTGATAATTACTTACACTGTGACCCACTAAAAATATCCACTGTGGAGACTACCATCCATAGACATGTCTTTTTGTGTTTCAAAAGTCATAGAAAATCTATCCATCTTTGTGCTTCACGACCTGTGGAAAGTATTAATATATCAATTTAAACCTAAAAATAACACCAAGTGGAGCGCAGCAGGTTGCTTTGTTGGATGTTTTCTGGAAGATAAGAGGATTTTCAAGTGAAAAATACATTCATTTATACAAGTCCAAGGCTGAATGTGATTATATTTACTACAAAACTGGGACGTAAACATATCAAATCAACAATCTAGTTCTGTCTTATTTGTTTTATCGATCAGAAATGTTTTGTCGTTTGATCAGGTCTGTCTCTGTGCAGATGCATTTTCTCTTCGCACAAATTAAAAAATCCCAGGAAAACAAAAATACATAAGCACAAATAGCAGTTGGCATTAGCTTCTACTCCATAGTAATTGTCTTGGCATCGGACCAGCAGCAAACTCTAGCAGCGAAAAGACTGTCGCTTTAGGATTTAATGAACATGTATTCAGAAGGTTTATGCTGAAATGAACATGTCACAGGTTTGGAAATGACAGTCGCCAAATGTGTTGGAAATGTTGCATATAATGGAAAACTCAGCATCCGTACAATCGTCTTGAATAACTCTTCTCAGCATAATACCCAGAGACAGGAGTTCACTTTGTTTTGAGGAAGATACAGTAAAGGAAACGAAATGAGGAAAAACACATTCGTACATTTTTCATGGTCAGTTTCAGTCATAATTTCTGTCTTTTTCTTTTTCTCCCTCAATACACAAGTTACATACACAAAACACAAGAGAAAGAGAAAGGAAACCCATTCTCCAAATAAAAATGTGTCCAGGATTTCTTCAGGAGGCTAACTAACATAAATGCTAATACTGTAACCTTAATAAACAAATCTTTCTCCAGTGCTGGACCATTTAGTTCTTTTCAAGTCCTGGCTTTTATGTCCCATCCACCACCTCAACCTATTAAAAATGTTCACAAAATTAAATGAATCAAAATGAAGTGGTGTTCAAATGTAATTAAACTTACAGTGTAGAAAATCAAGAGCAAAGAAACCATCAACAAATCATGTTATCTAAAAAAAACAACTGTACATTTTATTTATTCTTAAATAAAAAGGCAGGTTACAGTTATTTTTTCTGAATGAAGGATATTTTATTTATGTTAAGGGTGGGTCACAACTTCCAGATCGTGTTCAAAAAGAAAACTGATGCTTTTCCTTTGTCAGTTTGTGCTCCTTCCACTGGGTTTGAGCAGTAAATGTCAATTTTTCCAAGAACAATAGAAAAGAGTGTTATTTTTAGATAAATATACATCAGTTTAGCCAGTGTGTTTTATTGTGTTTGCACATTTAACACTCAAAATAGTTTGGTTTGATATCAATGCATTTAAATGTAACCTGTTGTTGTGTCTAAATTATGAATGAATTGAGAAAACTAGGAATTGTTTAGTATTTTTTCTTCCATTCTCTGCTCTTGCCTCCAGCGGTGTTCTGCAGCCCACACAAACACAGCCCACTCAAACCACTACAGGCTTGTTCTCTATTGTTTTATCAGCTTCTTAAACTACTGTGTGACAAATGTGTTTTACTACGATCCTTGTCCAGTCTCTGATGTTGAAGAGCTCTACCTGTCAGTCCACTGCTCCTGGATTTAAATCATCTCAAACCTTTTACACGTCGTAAAACTCTGTCCTATAAATCTCTGGAATAATTTAGACCTGACTTTCTCTTTTAACATATTCTCATCATCATCATTAGATCTGGTCACATCCACAGTATTCATTTCTTGCAAAAAGCTATTTTCCTTTTTGCTTGTTTTACCCCATTAAACCAGTCCAAATCCATCTATAACCTGTTTAAACCCAACTAAAACCACTTAAAGTCCAATATAAACCCCATTAAACCTGTCCAAATCCATCTATAACCTGTTTAAACCCAACTAAACCCAGTTGAAGTCCAATATAAACCCCATTAAACCTGTCCAAATCCATCTATAACCTGTTTGAACCCAACTAAAACCAGTTAAAGTCCAATATAAACCCCATTAAACCTGTCCAAATCCATCTATAACCTGTTTAAACCCAACTAAACCCAGTTAAAGTCCAATATAAACCCCATTAAACCTGTCCAAATCCATCTATAACTTGTTTAAACACACTAAAACCAGGTAAAATCTAATAAAAACCCAATTAAACCTGACCAAATCCATCTATAACCTGTTTAAACCAACTAAAACCAGTTAAAGTCCAATATAAACCCCATTAAACCAGTCCAAATCCATTTATAACCTGTTTAAACCAACTAAAACCAGTTAAAGTCCAATATAAACCCCATTAAACCTGTCCAAATCCATCTATAACTTGTTTAAACCCAACTAAAACCAGTTAAAGTCATTTCTTGCTAAAACCCATTTCCTTTTTGCTTGTTTTAGCTCCACTCTCGATTAGGTGGCAGCAAAAGTGAATTGTTCATCTGCTGCTGGTGGAAACTACACTGTTTATCTTAACAGTCATCAATCTTAGGACGGAGTTGACCAAGATTAAAGCCCTTCCAATATGGCCGCCAGATGGTTTGTTGTTGCGCTGATCCCCCTCGAGCACAGAATTCAATATCTGCTCAAGTAAATTTCATCCACCGCCGCTGTGGCTTTTCAACTTTATGTATGAATCTCTGTTGTGTATCTCGGCCATTTTAAACTCGATTTTAAAACCTCTGTAGGGATTACAACGAGCTATACCAGCAGCAGAGAGCTAATAATAAACGGTTGGAAGGCTTTGGAAATTTGTTTTGTTGACAAGGGCAAAAACCCAGTGGAAGAAAGTAAATATACATAGGCGCTCCACATTCATTGAACCTGTAGATAATATGCTGGCAGGCTTTAGACTTAGATTTATGATGGTTATTATTGTGAAGGTTTTTGAAAATGCTGTAGTATTTATGCCAAACCAAACCTTTTTCTCTCTAGCAACATGAAAACAAAAGGATTACAGTAGTCACTTTATATTTATTTGCTCCAAAATAGCTTTTCATGAAGGAGAGCTGAAGGTAGAACAACTCTGTATGTGTCTGTATTGTTATTCTTACACATCGGTACTGGGCTAAAACTGTAACATCCAATAAAAAAACATTCCCTGACGTCTTATCAAGCAACCGTCTGTGCTATTTTGGTTCAGTGAAGGCAGCACAGCTCTGTATTAGGCAATCCGATCATTTTTGGGTTGTTTCTGAGCAAAGTGCTAGAGGCTGAATATCTGGTATCTATAACCTGTTTAAACCAACGAAAACCAGTTAAAGTCCAAGATAAACCCCATTAAACCTGTCCAAATCCTTCTATAACCTGTTTAAACCCAACTAAAACCAGTTACTGTCAAGATAAACCCCATTAAACCTGTCCAAATCCATCTAGAACATGTTTAAACCCAACTAAACCCAGTTAAGGTTCAATATAAACCCAATTAAACCTGTCCAAATCCATCTATAACCTGTTTAAAGCCAACTAAACCCAGTTAAAGTCCAATAAAAACCCCATTAAACCTGTCCAAATCCATCTATAACCTGTTTAAACCAACTAAAGCCAGTTAAAGTCCAATATAAACCCCATTAAACCTGTCCAAATCCTTCTATAACATGTTTAAACCCAACCAAACCCAGTTAAGGTCCAATATAAACCCCATTAAACCTGTCCAAATCCTTCTATAACCTGTTTAAACCAACTAAACCCAGTTAAAGTCCAATATAAACCCAATTAAACTTGTCCATATCCATCTGTAACATGTTTAAACCCAACTAAAACCAGTTAAAGTCCAAGATAAGCCCCCTTAAACCTGTCCAAATCCATCTACAACCTGTTTAAACCCAACTAAAACCAGTTAAGATTAAGATTAAACCTGTCCAAATCCATCTGTAACCTGTAAGCACACACACAGAGTCAGATATTCCTGAGCTGAGAACACAGTGTATTCAGCAGTGGGCAGGAGCTGTGGTACACTCTGGGACACACACCGAGCAAAGGGAAGGGGTGTGCTCCAAAAGTCAATGAGAACTGACATGTTCCCCCCACAGGCTTCCAGCAGCTCCACGCTCTGAGAGTGTACGGCTCTATACGGTACATATATGTGTGTAGAGCATGTGGAGAAGGGAAACGGTAACAGCGGAGGAGGAAACGGAACAAGTCTGACAGTTCAGGAACAGTGGGATAATGGCCACGAAGACAAGGCTCTAGACGGAGGCTGAAAGTTCTTGATTAGAAAGTTGAAGAACTGAGGTCAAGTTTGTAGAAGAAGAAAAAGAAGATGCCTCAGAGCAATGCAAGGATTTAGTCGTGTGTATAAGTGATGATATTTTAGCTTTATATGTAGCTCTTAAATGTTTAAAGGTTGAAAACTAAGGCCAAATTTACACTGGACCTCTTTTTTTCCCGCATTACCTGAAATCTGACCCATTTTGTTTATAACCTGTACGATCAGTTGTTTTAGGCTGAAAATGTACAGACCAAACAAATACCACGGAGCAAATTCTGGACTCTGGATCTCAAAGGTAATCCTTGGTTTTTCAGTGCAGACCGTTTCCTCAAAAAGACAGGGATCAGAACAAATTGTCGTCCAATAAATGTGTTGTGAATGTGAAAGGTCTCTTACATTAAGTTGCAGACTTCAGTGCTTGTTCTGTCAAAGATATCTTCATTTGTTTTTAAATTGTGGATTAGTACCAAACCAAACAAAGACTACTGCATTATTAGACGTGAAAACAATCAAATGAATAAGTAGATGTTTGACTTTTAGAGATGTTTTTATTGCTGCAAAAGTCAAAGTTCATTCCTTCCTCAAATCCTTTCCACACCAGAAACCTATTTTAATCCTCATTTAAACCACACCTGGATTTTCTGAAATATCTCAAATTCAGGTCAAGTGCCGTACCACCGACGTGAGCTTTACTTCTTGATATTTCACCTTCTTTTAATGATCTTATTTCACTCTCGTCTGCGTCTTTGTGTCGCTGCGACTGGGTTTTCTCACGTCTCTAATTACCTCAGACTTCACGGGTGCGAGTCCATTATTTATGAGCACGTCTTCGCTCTCTTCTTTCTAATTCACACTCAAACCGAGACACATCTGTCCCTAACCCTTGTCTGCTCCCTCCATCTGCCTTTGCCTGGGGCTTGGCTTTGGGCACTCCTATTTATTTATACTCATGCTTATCTCAATTAGGAGACACAACTTTGATGTGTCTTTGTGGCAGACTGACCCGAGCTGCACCGTGTTGACGACGCGCTATATTTACCCACATCAAACTTTCACAAAGAAACACGACTCAAAGGAAAAGGTCAGGTACGCGTTTGCTTTCTTCATCGAACCGCAGTCATTAGGACAAATTAACTCTGAGCTGCGAGTCCAGATGGTTTTAATCAGTGCAAGGTTAATGGATCTAAAGAAAAAGGAAAGTTTGGTGCTTTGATTTCATTATTTATAATTCAAAGACACTTTATTCGTGACATGGCGCTGTGTTTGAATAGAAAATGTTAGTCTTAGAAGAGACCAAGGTAATGATTTGAACCAGGACAAAGAATATATTTGGTATGAAAAGAAATAAGTTTCTGAGGGAAAGTTTATAATTGCATGAACCCTTAGGCCATTGAAACTATGTGCACACTGATAATAATCAAAAGTCTTATTTGGATTCCAGTTTTCAGCTTCTTTTCAATTAAAATCTGGAATATCTCAATTAAATTAAACTTTTTCCAACATTTTGCTTAACCTCCAACGTGAGGGAATTGTATTTACTCTCATAGTTTGACTTGTTAAGCTAAATCCAGCTAGTTTAACACACTGTTGGTGTGATTTTACCAGTGCCATACCCACAAATTCATATACGTTTTTTTTTTTTTTTCAATGTTAGTGTTAATTATCCACAGGCTCATGATTAGCAGCACCTGGATGACACTTAATGTGTTAGTTCAGTATTGTAAAAGTGGTATAAATGCATTTGGATGGATATCTTACAGTAGATAAATGTCAGTGTGGAGAAGCAGACAGGAGCAAGAGACTAAACCATGTGCTGCTTTAAATAATGCAAATAAAACTACTTATTTTAGTGTTTGCTCCATAGATATTTCCACAATATACTGTATTTTTGCCAAAAAGTAACTAATTTGGTTCAGGTTCAGGCCACACTGAGGAGTTTGTGTTTAAGAGTAGCAACTAAAAAATGAGGAACAAAATAAAAACAAGTTACTTATCAAAATAAAAGCATGTAAACACTGTCTATGCTCACAAACTTGCACTAGTTTTAGAAGTCTTAACTGGCCTTATTTCCAGATATACATACCTTAAAACCTGTGTCATTGCTCCTGTCTGCTTCTCCAAAACTGAGGATGTGCTGAGAATAAGACCCTCTTTTTACAAAATACTGGACTATTTCTTGAAAGCGTATGGAAGCTGTAAAGGGATATTTACTTTTTGCATTTCATTTCTTTTAAATGATAACAACAGAGTGAAATAATTATCCTGAGGTTGTATTTATATTGCACTAAAACAAACTACAATCTGATAATTTAGTTTACAACACAAATAGAGTACTCACTTTTGCATTTTTTTCATTTTTCTGCTGTTTTTTCTTGACAACAAAAGCAAAAATACACAGGTAAAAGTGGCAGTTACCTGGATTCACAGCAGCATCCCAACACCGTAAATTACAGCTCTCACGGTCTGAATTAGAAACATACCTGTCACAGTCGGGTAATTATGAAGATTTGTGTTTTTTTTCTCCACCGTCACTTACAGTAACTGCGCCTCTGTCGCTGACACTGAGCAGAACACGGCTCTGTTGCGTCTTATTAATCATTTACAGTAGATTACCGTCGCTCGGATAATTTCATAGTGAGACCGAATCACAGGAAGCGTTCGGGTCCTGGCGCTCTGACTAATGTCGGTGAGGCTGGGTGTCATTGATATTCACGGGACGGCGCGTCTGCTCGTGAACGCTCCGCTGTCTCCCGATAATCATGACGCTAAATTACAAGAAATGAGGCGACTGCATTCTCACCGCAGCCAGGTTTATGACTCATACAAATCCAGATTTAGAGCCCGGTCCGATTTTCATTGATGGCTTCGTCTTTCTCTCATTTGTAACAGACAAAGCACCCGTCGCAATTTACAGCCAACATTTCAGCTTAAAAATGATTTCCCATTTAGTCCACATTAACTCTCTTTGTAAATGTCATTAACAAAACAAACATAATTCTTGTAAATGGAAATTTTATGCTTTCTAATTAATCATAATTACAAAATGTAGTTATTGTCCGTCTGTATTTAATTTAATTCAGAATCCAGACAAAACAAAAGCTACATTTTCATAACCAGGGCTACATATCAATGATGCAAAAAAACAATTTCAGCATCTTTACCGTCTTTTATTTGATTATAAGTTAGCTTAAATGTACTTTATAACAGTTAGTTTTATTATTTCCTGTTTCTCTTTCTACAAATGCCCAGAGAGGACAAACTAAGCACTGCTGGAGGAGAAGCACACAATGTTGCATGAAGTTTTACGGCAATAAACTGGTGTCTCAAATTCAAAGAGAGATCCCAATCAGACTTATGTCCAATCTTTTCTTCATATACAGCAGTATCGTAGCTGTTCATACGCCCAAAAAGGAGTGGGAAGTATGGAAATGCAATATAGACTTTTGCCACCTCATAGCACCAAAAATTACACACCTCATTTTCTTATATCTTCTATCTTCTATCTTGTCAAAGTTATAGGGATCTCCTTGAGAGCTGCTTGTTCTCCACATCACAATTTTCCAATTCCCCATTTTATATTTTATTTTCATTAATTTAATTTAATTTAATTTAATTTTATTTTATTTTATTTTATTTTATTTTATTTTATTTTATTTTATTTTATTTTATTTTATTTTATTTTATTTTATTTTATTTCATTTCATTTACAGTGCTCAATATGTTATGCATGGGGATATTCAATGCATAGAAAATTTCCCAAAACTATGAAGTATCAAAGTAAGTGCATTATTTGAATTTCTTCAGGATGAAGTGTCATAAAAAGTTTCTATTTAGTCGTAAAACAAAGCCTAGAAATGCACAAATATGTATTATTCTCCAAAGACCCACTAAACTCATTCTCAATCCACTCATTGCAGCTCCTTTTTCTGCAGAACTGGGCCAATCCTTAAACTTTCTTATCTGTAAAAAAAAAAAATGGTGCTGAGTCAGTTTCTCTCGCAGTAAAACCACCAACCATCAATCAGCTCCGGTTTAGACACTGAAAAACAATACTGAGCGACTGTATCACTGGAAGAAAGAGGAAGAACCCCAAGGAGCTGCTGAGATTGACTTTGTGAGACAGACTTTGTTCTCTACAGAGTTTGTGTTTGTCGTCGGAAGGTGAATGAGCGCTCCGTTCGGCCCAGGTGGCGTTTTCATTCCTCTTCTGTCGTGTGATAATTGCAGTCATCTGTTGCAATGAGCTCAGAAATCATTATTGTATTAAGCCACAGAAGAAACAATTAGCGCAACAGTTCATTTGTGAATAGAGGAGGCGCTCTTTGTGTAATCAGTTTAGGTGGAGTCCTTGAAAGATCGCGGGGAGTTATCGACCTCAAACTTTCGCAGACGATACAAAAAGACGGAGAGTTATTGTATTGATTATGAATGCCGTCCAAATTTGTTTTTATCCCATCGTTCTCCCCCAAATCTTGTCATTGTTATTAGCAAAGAGTGAGCAACAAACAAAACAAAACAGCATGAAATTAGACAGCAAAGAACAAGACAAGATAAAACAAACTAAAATGTGAAATAACCCCAGAAACTATAAAATGAGAAGAAGGTCAAGGTATTCTCTCTTGTTGAGCACATGGCCTCCATTGTGCTCCATATTCCTTGGAAAAACACTGTCTCTTGTACCTATTGTGAGTTATATTTCAATTAAAGCAGCAAAAATGTGACCATAAACAGTTCCAGATGCCTGGAGTTAACAGTTAAAGTTCATTTCTTTTATGCAAATAATCGACTCGAATGTCTTTTCACAAACATCGCCAGCAACAAATGTACTGCCGCACAACAGCCCTGCATAAAAATGACAATTAAAAGTGAAAACGGTGATTTCTCAAAAGGCGGAGGACGTATAAATGCAGTGAAAGGAGTCGTTAAAGCCTGATGAAAACGCTTGTAAACAGGCAGCAGCAGTAGGACAGATACAAGCGCTGTCTGTGTGGGAGACTGTTCTGACCACCTGAGGCTAAACGCTGGCTCTGAAGTGGCTGATCTGGGTTCTGATGCCTTCCCAGCGCTTTCAAGATTAAAGAGCTGCAAATAAAGCGTGCACAGGATGAATCGAGGGTTCGGCGGCGCTCCCGGCGTCAGACAACACTTACGTGGAGATATGAAGCCGACACAGAAGTCCATTTTATGTAAAACGTGTGATGTCTTAATGTGACTTGACTGGTATTGACAGCGTGTTAGGCTCTGACATGATAAAAGATGTCTGGAAATACGTCTGGAGTTTAAACGCTTGGGTTTTTGGTCGTGACGAATGAAAAAGAAGAATCTCTCACATTGTGTTTAGGGTAGATTTGACCAAACATTTTCTTTAAATTAATATTATATCAAGAAGCTACTGTAAGAAACTTGAGCTTAACAGGTCTTTATGTTTAGCATTGCACTTGTTGTAGTCTTTGGTTTGGATTGTTATGCTTTGGTTTGGTCGCTGATGTGGAAATTTATCATAATTTATTTAAACAATAAGAAATGCAGTAGAACATTAGCTTTAATGGTTTAATTTTTAAGTTAATTGTGTTTGTGAGTGACTTTGCAAATATATTGTGTTTCGTTCTGTGTCTTATTTTACAAGATATTACAAAAATAACCAGATTAAGACTATCAATAGTACACTTGTACACTGGTATTAGTAGTTAGTTGTGTTGATTGTGTTTGTTTTCTGTGGATTTATTTGTAAGTTTGTAAGTATATGTGCACAGATAATATTCTCTGTAAGCAAGCCGACATTTATATTTGACCGAAAGAGAAAAAACAAACAAAAAGACAAGTAAAATAGTAAACAACAGTCACTTAACGGCTGTATCTCTGAAAGCTATTGGCTGCTGGCAACACACAGCGAGTAGAAAAACAATGGCGAAAACCGATGTTATAAAGTTTAAAAGCACTGCTCCAGAAAACCTCAGAATTAAACAAATTGTATTTTTAAGAGCAGTGCGGAGCTAATGCTACTTTTGTGTGTAATGACTGTAGCTGTGGGGTTAGCAGCACCATCTACTGGCCTGGAGACATACTGCAGAGTTCTAAAAAGCTGAGTTTAACTGTGTGGAAGCAGATTGTTTTGATTACACTACAGTTTTGGTCATAACCTGGTGCTTTGGGTTACATTTAAAGATATGCACAAATGTTCATTCACACTTGTTCCAGGTTCTACTAAGGCTTTATGAATTGCAGTATTGTACTATGTTTGCAACTTTGTGAATGCCAAACTTTTAATTTCTCCAAATATGGCTCCAACATTGCGTCAAAAGTTTTTAAAAAGAGTCTTTGTTTCATACAATTGGTAACAACACATTTTGTCAGTCTTTTTTACTGTCAGTGCCCTAAATGTTTAAAAAAACTCATCTGTCATATCCGTTTCCTTGGTTTACTCACGGATTCGAGTAGCTTTACTGTTTGTGTGGGCCTTTTCCTCTTGGAACTTGAGTCTAATTTATTCAGTCCCTTTTGGCTCCGAGAGATGAGTTCGGAGAAAGTAAAGCTCTTAATGTTGTGGGCGCAGAGAAGAAAAGGGCAAAAGAGGAGGAGGAATCGCAGCGAATAAAAAACACAAACCTAAAAGTAAAACAGTGAGGAAGCAGAGAGAGAGAAGAGTCGAATGATTCACAGGAACTTGTGCTGATCAATAGTTCGTCTGATAAACAGGAAGAGAGACCAAAGGCGAACAAGCCATTGATTGGTTCCCTGTAAGTGGCTCTTGGCGTGTTATTGGTCCCGCTGTGAAAAGAGACGTCCCTTTTACCTCTGCAGGAGAGCGCCGGGCGTAAAAACCAGAGGCATGTGAGGCTGCAAACACTTCTCGGTGCCGTCGGGCCGATAGCGACGCAGGCTCGATAAGCACCCGACGAAGCAGAGCGATTATTGGAAATGACTCAAAGGCGAGACGGGAATGGTCAGAAAGAAAAGGAGCACGACGGGGAAGGTTCACAGAGAAATACAGAACAGAAATATATTTTAAATGGACAAAAAAGTGAAATTCTGCATAAATAAGATGAGTTTAGCAAAAGGCAACTACATATGTGCTGTTAGTGGATGGATAGAGAACATAAGTGGCTTAATATTCACCTTAACTTCATTTTTAGGAGTATTTAGGCTCCGTCAGCTAAAGGCTACAAGCTACAAGACAGAGGAAGAGTTTTACAGATGGTTTTAGGAGTCATGCGTTATCATCAAAGACTGATTCACTGACATCTTCCTCTTGAGATTAGCATACACATCGCAACAGAAGAAATGTTGTGATGTAAAATGCAGCTCCAGGTTATGAGACAAATGCACATGAGGTAAAGTAACACACACAGCTTCAGGGTTATGGGAAAAAAAGGAAACAACTGCCTCTTAAGGTGACTTCATACACTTTAATGGCATGAGCTCACTTTTCAATTTCTATTTAATTTCAATAATGGACCTGGTAGGACACACTAAACCAACGACTCGTTTTATTTCAAGCACACACTCAATTTAATAAATGGCTTTTCACAAACATGTCTGAAATTTATAACTCACATAAAGTAGACAGTTAAACAGTAAGAGCAGCCACTCAAACCGAGGTCTAATGGAAAACTGACAGAGCATCAACAAAAAGCTTCAAAATATCTTGATCTTTTAATCTTAAAATGATTCTGTTTTTCAAATAATGGTCCGTTTTTATTTGGGTCAGTTAATAACAAACAGGAAACATTTCACTTAAACTTTCTTTCAGGGTAATTTATACAAATACTACATGAAATATTAACTACATCAGGAGAAAAAGTGCAAAATCTTGACGTCTGATCCATCCACCACCCCAACTATTCTCCTTCCTGTTGAAGGTTGATTGCGAATTTTTTTTTTTATACATTTGCTAAAAAGAACTGTAATAATCACCTAATATCATATTGTAATAGGAGTCATCTGTGAAAAACAATACCTATTCTTTATTATCAAGGATTTTAATAGAAAGTCCAATTTGTTTTTGGCCAATCACAGCTTTCTTCTGGAAAAAGGAGAGCTGCCTTTAGTCGACACTGATGTAAATAAGGAAGTAATGGCTGTCAAGTGTATTTTTATTGCTTAATTTAAATTTTGCAAAGAGAAACGGAAGCAATGTGAAAAATATTGTCAATTCAATCATGCAATGTTGGATGTTTCGGTTGGGCGCTAAAGTTTGTGCTAAACTTCAGTTTGGTGAACTGTATTAGTATTTTGTGGAGGAAAAATGTATTTTATTTATTTTTTAATAAAAAGCGGTAGAGGTTCCTGCCTCTTTTGGTGGCGAGAAGTGTTTAAGACGGGGACAAAAAAAGAAATAAGGCAAAAGTATAAAATATAAAAAAGGATGGTTGTTCCTTTTATAGTGCATTAGTTGGAAATAAAGGGGAAAAAAAGCTTAATATTCCAGATGATGAGGATGCCAAGGTTTGTTTTGAGCGGTACAGGACAAAAGCTGGAAGTAAAACCAACTCAAAGTAACGGGTTGAAAATAGATGCGTTAGTGTCAGCTGAAAGATAACCTCCGCCCATTGTCGTCTGTTCCTAGGCCTCCCTCGGTCTTTGATTCACCTCGTCTCGCCTTCCTTCGTCCTGCTGCGTGTTTTCTTCACTATAATCATCAGTGTCGTCCCTACTCTCCGGTCTGTCAGCCCCCCCGATAGGAAAGGCCAATCAGACCGTGAAGAAGCCGCTCGATTCTTCCTCCAGTCCAACACTTCAGGGATGAAACTCCGTACTTTACTTGTATTTCCCAAATTAAAAGTGCCAGGATCGAATGTGTCAGAGGGTTGTTTGAGGAAAGGCTGGATATTTCATTACGGCCGTGATGTCTCCTGTCAGATCCACTTCTCACGACTAAAGACAACCATCAGCAGAGCCTCCACTGGAAGTGTTTTAACAGGGCTCTGCTTTTTGATGCGCTGTCACGGTTAATAAGTAACTATCTGGGAGTTTAAGACTTCACTGAACACTTTGATGTTCGAGTTAAATTTTGTCTGAAATCATTAAGTTATCCAAAGAAGTTCACCCAATGGACTAAATGAACAACTCAACTTTTAGAAGTTATGGAAGGGCTGTGTCACGTTTTAGTTCACAGCAAAACAGAAAACAACCTCTCCTGCTTCTTTTATTAAAAAATAAAACCAGTCCAATTTTTCCTCCAAAATACTAATACATTTCACCAAACTGAAGTTTAACGTTAGCTTAGTGTCAGGACGACAATTATCTCCTCCTCGTTAAACATTACGTGATTGAATTGACAGTATTTATCTGTGTTTTAAACCATTTTCCCAACTAGAAGAAAAAAATATAATGTAGAGTCTGTTTATTTTTTGAATCGACAGCCATCCTCTCTTCCTTAGTTCCTCTTGCTCAGGGAGTTTTGTTGTTTATCCGTCCACTTTCTTGAAAACTTTTGCCTTTGGAAGTTCCTCCAGCTTTTAAGTTCACCTTATGTTAGACCAAAATACCCTCAAGGACTTCACATTTCAAAATATTTTGGATTATTTGACCAAATGTGTGTTTATGTTTGAGGAGGGTTTTTTTGTCCAAGCACAGATCGAACCTCTCAACACCCAATGTAACTATGCACAGAGGCTTTGTACCTTACCTTTCTTGATTTTTTCGTAACCTTTTCCTGCTCTGTCTGAATGCTGCAGCCTGTTCCCTAAAACCTGCTCACTCCTATCTGTTTCCAGCACTGTTCCTGTCATCTCTGCCTAGTTTCTGTTCATTCGCTCTCACTGCAGACGACAGAATATGCACCAAATGAAAAGATGCTGTCTCCTTTTAGCCAATTCATTTTCTTTATCTGCACTCATCTGGCATGAACTGGCTGTCCTTGTTTCACCCAACTTCTTCCCTTTTGTATTTTTCAGCTTTGTAAGATCCACACTGGAGTCTAGTAATGTCCTTTATTGAAAACACTACTCTGCAAATGCCAAAATATAAAGGCCACGCTATGTCAGCTTTGTACACAATGTGTTTCCTTGTTGAATAAACCAGACTATGACATTATAATTTCATGTTATAATGTCAATGTGTCCAGTGCTAGCATCTCTTTATTGATTTACAAGCTGCACAGCACAACAGTATGTAACATGAAGGGAGCCTGTGCTTCATTCACTTAAACCATGAACAAATCTATGGCATTGTATCTTTTGTATTGTGACTTTTAAGGGCTGTAATCTGCATTTAACCCAATTACTCAATCTGATACTAAATGCCAAGACTGATTAGTTACTTGTATAATTAGGAACCAGCCATGCACTAAAAACGAGGTACAGTTTTATAGAGATGGACCTCACACGACTGTAACTGATGTCTTTCTTCCAAAAATGGTTGAAACCCCAAGTATTGTTTTGTAAAAGCAATTATTTGTGAAAAACAGGCTTCACGATGCCATCTTCTGTTTATTATAAGGGATTGTAATAGATGAGAACCTCTATTCAGGAACAGAAAACCTCCCATTGGTCGACACTTGTCACATGACGTTCCAGGAAGTTTAATAGCTGCAGATAAAGTGTATTTTCAGCTGAATATGTCTTTTAACAGAGAAACAGCTGAAAAAAGAAAAGCATCAACAGAGAAAAGGGAGGCAACGTAAAACACAGATAAATACTGTCAATTCAATCACGTAATGTTTAACGAGGAGGAGATAATTGTCGTCCTGACGCTGAAGTCACAGCTAAGCTAACGCTAAACTCTAAACTTCAGTTTGGTCAAATGGATTAGTATTTAGTGGTTTTATTTTTTAAATAAAAGAGAAGCAGGAGAGGTCTCTCGGCTGCTGAGGGGCTCAAGTTTTTCGTGTCTTTAGTTTTGTAGACATTGGAGAAGCTAGTTGTTGTGCAACAGACTCAAGCTAAAGCCAAAACAAAGCATTTTTCCTACTGTAGCTCTGCTGTACTCATCATTTCAGACTAAGTAACAAGCTCTCTTCTTCAAGGCTTCAGGAAGACCGTCCAACAAGTGTTTGATCATTCATTTGCTTTGATGATTTTTTACCGATACAAATACTGATTCTTCTTTGGGAAACTCACATTCAGATAAAGGCTTCTTCAGGATGTGGTCCCAGCTTCGAGGCGTCCGTCATTAGAAATCAGAACAGTGTTGGCGGATCCTGTCGCCACTTAACCGCACCTTAAAACTTTAAAATAGAGCTTTTCATTCATATTTCATCATCTTCCCAGAGGCTCGAGGCTGGGTTAGTGTCACTTAATGAGACATGGGGACGGGAGAGGCCGAGAATGAATATGTAATAAGCTCTGTCACACTTTTGACCTTAAAAGCATCGAATCGCGCTGGAGTCTGTGGGAAAAGAGGAAAAGTAAGTTCAAGTGAAAGGCAGCGATCTCTGTCTCTGTGATTACAGTGTGCTCTTCAGAAATGCCCAGTGTGTGAATCACAGGAAACAAAACAAATCGTCAAGTGAGTACGATTCTGTTTTTAAGACGTTTCCGAAGTCAAAAAGGGTACAAAGTATTATAAATATTCCCTAGAGAGTGTCTGTCATCAGTAGAAGTACAAATAGTGGATTAATTGTATTTTTTTTATGTATTTTTTGGAATTTAGGAATCATTTGCACAGGATCTAAAATCTTCTAAATCTTCTCTTACACCTGCTTTACTTCACACCGTCATCTCACGCCACTTTTTTTTACAAAAAAATGGGTAAACGTGGGTAAAAAAATGTGTAACACAGACTTTTAAACTCACACTATTAAGCATTAGTTGAGTATTTTATTAGTTCATCATTTACAAAGAATTAATCCAACATTAACAAGCACTATTATGTTACATAGTCTTAACAATAAATCCATCATATTTCAGTGTCTGACATTATTTAATCTGTTTTATTGTGTTATTATAAATTGTTACTAAAAAAAAGTTCTCCCGAGCCAGTATTTTACCATTTTTTTCCGTGCTTGTTGTTCAGAAACTTACCCAAAAACGCACAAACCGATAATGAGCTGCTCCTCTCGACATCACCAGTTTCTGTAGTTAATTATGTGTAACGTATTATCTTTTGGCATTTGAAAAGATATAATAAGGTTGTACAAATGAATAAGCTTTGTTATCTTGGGATCACAAATTAATTAGCTCATGATCTTGAGGAGTTGGTGTAAAAACCCACTGCTCCATTTACTCAATGCCACTTTTGTGCCTCAAATAAATGAGCTCTTCTAATTCTGATTTATGGGCCTGCCTCATTTGAAATGTGGCTACTCTCGATTTTCTGCCGTCGTATTGTTTACCTGCCGCTTTAGGGGACTTCTTTCACCGGAGAGAGACTTGAGGCAAAACCATAGATGCAGAACAAAGCCGTCTGGTTTTTGTGAAGCAGCCCAAAGTGCACAGTCGGAGCTGCTGAGTTTTTTGAGACTCCGTCGAGAAAAAAGAAAAATCTAGGGCAGTGCTTCTCGTCAAAGATTGTATCTCGAAGATTGACCCAAGAAAACAGTTCATCAAGCGTCGCTCTTTCACTCATGTTAAATGTGGAACAGAAGTAATTGTATTTATGATACAAACAAAGAAAGGCTCTTTTACATTTCCATAATATTAGAAATATATTGTTTGGAGGAAGAAAATATGACTAAAAATAGGACGTATGAGGCACAAAAAATGGTCAAAATGTCATTCACTGGGACTGAATCCAGGGATTTTTGAAATGCGATGTTAAATTATCCAATGATCCTGATCCTGAGTCACTGAAATAAAATGACATTTCAACACATTTCTCTGAAGGACACAGCTGAGGCGACGGTGACAAAGTGTAATTGGTATTCACTGTGAAAACTGGATAACGGGATAAAAACCCAACCGTGAGGTCGAGACAAAAGCTGTTTCCAGGAATGTGTCGTTTCATCTTGTCTCCGTCCGTCGTAATGTGTGTTTACGATGGTGTCTGTTCGCCATTTTATCTTTACGCTGAGTGGATTGAACATTAACCTGGAGTGACATTGTGGAAGCCCTGAGTCATGTTTTTCAGTTTCCCTCATGACATATACCAACAAGCTCCTTAGGAATAAGACTTTTCCACATTAACCCCATTTACACCAGGATTTAATGGTGTAGTCTGCTGTTTGAGGTTCATTTTGATGGATAATTGACATTTACATACTGTTTTTGTCACTTGCTAACGTGGATATAAGCTATATTTGCATATTATGCCTTGCTCATTGATTTCCTGCATTAGGACTTTAAAGAATTAACTAGAGGTGATTGGATTTATCATCTATGAGCGACTTTGGAGCAAGTTTTATCCAATCAGAGCAATGCCCTTTACTTTGGAAAGTGCCACATCATTGGCCGAATTGTTGTCGGTCGGGTTGAGGAGTGGTACAAGATGGATATTTGTGAGTTTGTGAACAAATCTTGCAAGAATCCAGCTGCTGCTTATAGTATTTTCCACCATCTTTGTACTCAACAAAAGATTAGCAAAAGTGGGACGTAATAATATGCTCATTTTGTGACCCTTTGTCTCCCTTTTGACGATAAAAGCGCAGACTGACGATGAGTACTCGCCCATTGCAAGAAATATTGAGTGCTCCTCCATTTAAACTTGGTGTGTAACTCAAAAATAAGTTGTAATTCTACCCTTGAATACCCAACAGTATGCTTGTTAAACTATTGGACTATCAAGTTTCTCTATTGCAGCAGGGCTATTACACTGGGCTCAAAGTTGGGGTCATTTACTGCTAATTTAAACTTCTCAGCATAAACTGCTTTGAAAGAAGAGTATTGAGTGAAACCATTATGCTGGACATTGATTAGACGAGTTGTTATAGAAATCCAAGGGTGAGTGAGGATTATTCTCTGAAGAGTTGGAATAAAGGCTGATAACAGTGACAGGCGCCGTCGGCTGAAAAGAGGTAATTTGTCATTGTCCGAGACACAGAGAGGAGCGTTATTAGCGCCAGGACGGGCAACGGCTTTTGAATTCTGAGCACATGGAAACCTGGAGCCCAGACTCAAATTAAAATTCAGTGGTGATCATTAGGGCTCCACGCAGACAACTTCTCTCACTCTTCAAAACAACGTGTCGATCGATTATCAGTAAACAGAGAAGCCTCATGAATCTAAAACACAACCAACCTCTGGTGTTGACATTCTTCTCTTACATTATCGCTCTAAATGCGCCACTTTGTCTTGCGTTTGTAGAGTTTTCAGTCTCTTTCACCAGTTTTCTGACCAAATGGAAAGGATTCTGCCAGTTGCCGAGTTTACTAATTCTTTTCCAAACCGAGCTAGTGCCAGATCTAATGGGCTCCAAACTCCAAAATGAACTAAAAATGACAAACAGAAACTTGAAAATTACAGGGTAAGATTAGACATTTCTAGTGTGATGACAAGTGTGGAACAAATGACTGTAATCAGTGAATTTTTAAAGCAACTGTAGCCTATAATTGTAGTGTTACCTGCTGCTGCTGATGCTAATGACCACAGAAGTACCACAGAAGTTCATGAAGCATTAGTGGAACTAGTTAAACCAAACATTTACAGAGAAGTACTTCTTAAATATAATCACTGTTATGCTTTAAAATAATACACTTTGTCTCAAATAGCAGCAGGCAGTGAGCAGTGCTGGGTAATAGATGATTGAGCGTTATTTAATCCAAAAAAATCATGTGTAATGCAGCAATAAACCTGAAAGAAAAGTGAAAACATTTAAATGTGAGAGTTATGTTACTGATATGAACAGAACAGAATGAAATGGTGACTTGGTAGTTCTTTTAAATGTGTTTTTTTTTGCAGGATCCCTCACTGTTTCACCACATGATCGAGAGACCCGGGTTCAGTTCCAGCTCAGGTCATTCATACCCCTCTCTCAGCCTGTTTCATGTCTGTCTAATATCAAATAAAGGCAAAAAGGACAACAAATAAAAATCTAAACCTAGTCTTTTTAGCAGTTTTTATTGGTTTTATTCCACACCTCATACTCCTGATGTGAAAAGCTACGGTGGCCCTGCAGAGACATACTGTTAACTATGAACAAACCCAGTAGAGATAGATCTGTTTGTACTGTTTGTCAAAATTCGAACACCAATAAAGTTTGGGAAAGGCCCTTCTTAATGGCTCCTTCCATTGGGTTCTTGGGAGCTTTACGTGTCTTTTTGTATGTTAGACAAATGCGATGTGTTGTTTTGACGAAATGTACCTCAAAGTCACAAATACGTAATGCTCAAAGAAATATTAAACAACCACAGAGCTGTATATTAGAGCCTCACTGATGAATGTTAGTCCATAAAACCTGCACAAGTGTGGTTTATGTGGAAAGGTAGAAGATGGAAGTACTGAAGGTGCTGTGAATAAAATACTTCTTTTAATCTGAGCCAGGTTTTTTTTTTGGTTTTTTTTGGAGCCAACTCTATTTTCCACATAATCTTCCTGAAGTCCACTTATATTTACAGTCAATACTAAACCCACTGCAGTCTGTCTTCACCTGTGGCTCTTTTTGGGCTGTTTGCCATGAGTTGACCCAAGCAGTTTCCGAGTCATTTATTATTGATTAACTGCCTCATTAGTCCATATATATCGATTCATTCATTTCCTGTTTTAAATCTACATTACGGCGGTCTTTAAATTCAGGCTTTTATGATCGGCAGAAACTGGGCCGTTTCCCTTTGGAGCTGCTCCGTGTTGGACGACGGCCACGGTCCAAACGCATCTCGACATTGTCTGAACTCGCTGTCATACACATTATTTCAGGTTGAATTTTACGGAAGATTTAACGCCGAGTCTTTTTATAAGGCAGTAAATGTTGGTAGTGTTTGTTTCGGGAGTGTTGAGTCAGCAGCTCGTCGCGCTCGACTGATTTTATTGAATTTCTCTTGTTGTTTGTTGGACGACTTGTTTGTTTCATTTCACTTCGCCCTCCTGTGCGCTCACTCGGTCTTATCTCCTTCGACTCTCTGCGGCACAACAACAACAACAACAACGGGATTCCCACAAAACACACACTATTTGTTTCTGCAGAGTCAGACCAATGCATATTTTCCTTTTTATTTGTGCTTTGAAAACAGGCCCAGATCACTTCAAGCCACACAAAACTGGCTCAAGAATACAACAAAGCACTTTATCCGGAAATCGTAATGATTTATTATTTACCATTTATTATTTATTAAACTTATTTTGCTAATGTTTGGATCAACTGTGAACACTCACTACTTTTGATGTTGGCAGCGGTGGAACTGTTGTTTCTGTGGATGATTTCTATGTTACTGTTTTGGATTTCTGCCATTTTGGGCAAGTGCTATGTTGTAGCCTATGTGTGCTATACTTGTGTATTTACTACGTTTGGCATTCACCTTTATGGACATTCAATACTATGGACGTTCAATACATAGAAGCTTGCTGGATTGGAGTTTATGGAGTGCAAAAACTAGCACAAAAACACCCAGTTGCTCAGAAAATGAACAGTTTGTATCTGCAGCTTCAACCAAAGCACTGTCTCTGTGTATTCTCTAAATGCTGCTCTGAAAACAGATCATGTCCAAGTCAAGAACAGGTTTTACAACAAAGATTTTTCGACAAGGCATCTGGAAGTAGGTTTGAGGTCCCTCGTCCAAGGGACTTTGTCAGTTCTGACAACTCTCTCAGATTTGAGTCCCTTGGATGAAACATCTTCACCTTCAAACCCACGTCCAGATGCTGTGTCAGAAATCCTTTTCTTAAATATGTCCTGGACAACCTTTTCTTAAATATGTCCTGGACAACCTTTTCTTAAATATGTCCTGGACTGTGAGAACTCCACAGACATCAGTCAAAGCCAGTATTGCTTGGTTTAGATGTTGATAAAGGTCAAGGTTTTCTGCACTAGTCGTCATCAGAATTTGAGGAAACCTTTTTGAACTGCTTTTTTAAGTTGTCATAACTATTTGGCAGCAAAGGATTTGGTTTTTAATTTCTCTCAGAAAGTACAAACAGATATTTAGCCATTAGTCAAACCAAAGAAAGAACCATGAACATGCTCAGTTTGTTCACTGGGCTCCTTTCATGAGGTTTAATGGAGCTTTGTCTGTTTTCCTAAAATGCAATAATACACTGTCAAAAGAATAGTTTTGACTCATTTTCCATTTTTTACACGATGCACTTTTAACTAAAACAATGCACTTTTAACCTCCAATATTTTCTCCAACAACGGCAGATTACTTTTTAATTTGCATTTATTTCCTGATGTTTTTGATTTCCATTTAATCTGTGCAGGTAATACATTTGTAAATATAAAATAGGAGGTGAATATGTGCATGTGTTTCATTTTTCCATGGGTCTGCTTCACAGTCCTAACATTGTGACTGGGTTCACTTAAAGGTAGTTGGCTCCATCCGTCTCAATCGTCTGTGCTGCCAGTCATTTACAATTTATGTGCATATTACCCCAACTATAAAGCTACTATTAAAAAGAGGGGACTGAGGCGTTATTATTACATCCCTGAAGCCTGTCAAAACCTGGCGTTATATTTTATTAAAGGAAACTCAAGCTCTACTGTGTTATTTGACTATTAAGTTTGATTTTCTGCTTGGTATTCAAACCAGGTGAAGAGGCCATTGGTAATTCACTGCATCGCTTTTCCATTTCCTGCAGAAACACTTGCCATAAATTGACAAACAGGTGCAAAAGCAAACACATTAAGTCCAGTCCTTCAACACTTTAATAAACAACAAAATAATGAGTTTAAATAATACGCCGTACTGCTTCTTTTCACTTTCAGATGACCTTTAGCCCTGAAGAAGTCTTTGACGCTGAATTCCTCTCGTCTCTGTAGGTAGATTAAACTCTGCAGATGTCTGGAGATGAACAACAGCGTTTCTAAAGTTTGCCAGATGTAAGCTATAAAAGGCTGCGGTCCCGCGTTCGGATCCAGAGAGCTGCCAACTCCGTCGTCGGTAAGTCAACTCAGCGTTCCCGTAAACCTATGACGGGTTCCGAGGAAAAGGCCGTTAAATATCTGAACGATGCAGTCATTGGAGATCAGAAAATATGAAAGATTAGGTCTAAACTCTGAGGTTGTGTCAGTCTTTACTCCATCTAAGGACCTGTTTTGACGTATTTAAGGGATACACTACGAAAAAAAGCTTCAACAAACTGAGAGAAATGAGCAGTGAAGCAAATTTGAAGCAGCTGTGATTAAATTTGGTCAATTCAGAACTTTGATGAATAAAAATCCAATTACCTCCAACTGGAAATAATACATGCTTGTATCTTTTATAGTGAATTTATCAGATATTTTTATAAAAACCTTCCATTTAAACTCAATTGGACATCAGTGTTGTCCATTTCTGTTCTTAATTGCTTTCGTTTGATAGTTTAAAAGACAAATGAAAAAACAGAAACACTACATTTGGGTTTCCTGAGGTCCTTTTAAAATAAATGGGTAAAATTGTGAGCCATTCTTTAAGTTATACTCTCTATGGTTAATATCTTTTAATAAATTTAGATTATTCAGGTACCACACAGTAAATAGGAAAAGCAAGGCAAGTTTTTAAGCACAGTTCATACACAGGGTACTTAAAGTGCTTTACAAAATATAAAAACAAATACATAATTATATCTTTTTGGAATTAGAGACATAATTAAAATAGTATTGAATGTCAATTTAAACATTGTCAGAGGTTCATCTAACAATATTTGGAGGTTATTACTTGTTAATTGGTGCAAGTGATCTTAAATTAACCAAATTAATGTAACGCTCTCTTACATTTGAACATGTATTCATTCATTTTGCTCATTTTTACCTTCAAAAGTCCTTCTCTCTTCCTCTTTTTCTTGACTTTTTTAGTTGCATAACAAGGCTAAAGATTGTAAGTCTCTGATACATTAAAATATACGACCCTAAAAACATTTAAGATGCAATTACGTGTTAGAAACCTGTACAAAATTCACCATTTCTTGCCTCATTTATGTTAAGCTACAGCTCAAAAACCCTCCTGTAAACCTCACTGACATCTGTGTTGTTACGGATTTCCCAGCATTCATAGCTCTCAGACTTCCCGCACCAACTATTCAATGTTGGGGGAAAAAAAAAAAACTGTCCGCAGATGGAAACGAGGACTATAGTGTCAGCCCGTTCCCACATAAACACAGGGGAAATGGTCCAGAGATGTCCATGTATGCGCTCTCCGTGTCGTGTCGGGTTTATTTATAGAATGGAAACAGAATCATGTGCAACATCTACAGCCCAAACTGTCTGTGAAAACAGGAGACTGTGGAGGGCAAAGGAAATGGAGTGTGAAGAATGAATGAAAAATAAGAACGGATACAGGTTTCTGGCTCGACCGTAGTTAATCCCAGCCTAAAATCATACACATTGTTTTCATAATTCATGTTTCAATTAATTGTTGTTTTTTTTTAGGTTTTTCAAATAACATCCAAGCACTTTACAGAAACCTGAGTCTTGCCGTAGTCTCTCGTAATGACTGTCTTTAAAGCTTACATTCACTGAGTCCATTATGTGACATAGAGCCATGTAACCTTGGCCCACCTGCCCCATCTGCCCCATCTGCCCCACCTGCTCTGAATGTCCAATCTGACACATCCTCTTCACCAGTCGACCTCGAACCAACCTTTGACTCGTGTTTTTTTCCATCGAAGGCTCTAAAGACCGAGAATGTCCAAAGGAATAAAAGCTACAACCCATTTATCTTACATTATGCACACACTAATGTATTTTCATTTTAAAATGGGTTAGAAGAGTACATTCTAAAAAAGCTGATTCTGAATTAATGTTGCGTTCGATAGACGTCAGAAAGTTTGGAAAATCGATGCAAACACATTCAAGCTGGAACAAAAGCCTCAGTTACATTAAAGTTGATGTTATGCACAGATTTTTTCATCGTTTATAAACCTTTACTAAAAACAGATTGTAATGTGTGATTAGTTTTCAACATGTAATTCAATATAAACATTAATATAACATTAATTTTCATTTTTACTAATTCAGTCTTAGAGGAATGTAGAAGATGGATAAGATCTTAAACTTAAAAAAGGTCAAAAATAATGGCACAAAAACAGTCACATTAGCTTCTGGTGTCGTAGTCAAGACCGAGACTAAGACTAAGACTAAGACCGAGACTAAGACCGAGATCAGGACATGTCCAAGAACGAGAATGAGACCAAGACCGAGACTAAGACCAAGACTGACGCCAAGACCAAGACCGAGACATGACCGAGATCAGGACATGTCCAAGAACGAGAATGAGACCAAGACATGACAAAGACCAAGATGAAGACCAAGATGAAGACCAAGATCAAGATCAAGACCAAGATCAAGGCATGTCTGAGACCGAGACTAACACATGACCGAGACTGAGGCCAAGACCAAGACCGAAACATGACCAAGACATGTCCGAGACCAAGACCTGTCCGAGATCAAGACTAAAACCAAGACATGTCTGAGACCAGGGAGTATCAAGACTATTAGCTTAAAAGACCGAGTCAAAACCAGATCCAGTGCATACACAGCAATCCGCTGTAATAGACACAAGGGAACAGTAAAAAATCTAAGTCCCAGAAGGCAGATTTAGAACAAGATTTTCAGTTAAATTTTAAATGATTGAGGTTTTCATCCATTTCCAAGAACAGATAAATGTGCCGTTTATGGTCTTGGTTGGTCTTGACGAGTAAGAAATGGGTAAAAATGAGTTCAAATCCAAGACCAGTCTGAATAACTCCATCACTCGTAGCTGCTCCACCTTCTTGAATTAAAGATACGTACTTAGTCATTTCATTCTGTCCCGGATCCTTCTCAAAACAACCCTCAGCGCTCCTGTATTTGTCTTTCATTCGCTTTAAATAAATCCACAGATCGGGTCAAGGTCGATCCACGGAAAACAAACCGATGAAGACGTCGGTGGAGCAGATTGAACGACGCGCCATAAACCTCACTTCGACGATGAACCGCGGCTCTAATAAACTCTGCCGGGGATGTTCTGGGACAAACAGTCACCTCTAATACAATGTGCCACATAAAAGTCATTAGCCACGCACCGCTGCATATCACTCATTACACACTTTACATTGAGCCTGTCATTTCTCCAAGGGTGAAACGCACCTCGCCGTCGCTATTATTACCGTAATTCCCGATGATACTATAACTCGTGTAAGCTGGCTCACTGCTCTGGTAATAAAACTCACTCGACTATTCATCACACCATACAACGCCCCTATATATCAGCCACGTCAATGGGCTTCCCGCCGTAAAACACCTGTGTCTATAAATGAGTGCGAGGGGAATGCGTTTTTACAGCTTGATAACAATGTGCTGAGAGTTGTTTTAGGAGCGTGGGCTATTGTAAAGTCAACACAATTCATTTTAACGTGTGTTTGAAGCAGAACAAAAGAAACAATGTCGGTTTAATGCAGTTGGAAAATCACAAAAAGAAAATTGAACGAACGGTTGAGAGTCGTAGCTTTAAAATGGACGTCATATGTGTCCAATGTGATGCTACAAACTATATTAAATTATCATTATTATTCTTTCTTAGTGTTTTTCCTGGATGACGATGTAAACAAACACATGCTAATGCTAACGTGACTTACCTAAAGGTCTTCCCAAACCACAAATTTCTCCAAATTCTATTCTTCTCTTGTTTTCTCCTTTCTCTGGCTCATAAAGCTGATGGTGCGTCATTAAACAGTGTTAAACTTAAATTGACAGGTCTCTCAGAGCAAAGTGTGGTAATAATATTCTGTAAAAGCGGCACTAATCACATCCATGACAGCGGCTTTATATTAAACAGACGCCATAGTTATCGTCAAATTATAAATGATCAGCTCGATGCAGGTTCGACCTTCAGTTCTGGAATAAACGGTGTCTCGGTAGGACTTTCCACTGCCATTGATTCAGTGTAGACCAGTCAATGCAAACATATATTTTGTATGCTGGCAATAAAACCTAGATGATGAGAAGTTGATGCTAGTTTAATCAAGACTCAGTGGAAGTTAGCTCATGCGCTAAAAGAGTTCCAGGCTTTCAATCTCACTGTGGTCTCTGCTCATGTATCACACAAAACTCATTTTTGTGACCATTAAGAACTGTTCAAAGATCTCTGTTAAGAAAGAATCTGCAATAACACCAATAATATCCTCCATTTTACCCTGTCAGCAAGAGTTTAAGTGTGTATTAGGGGCTGGTACCCTACAATAGCTGTAAGGATTAGTGCATACTTGAAATATAATGAGCAGAAACTGACTTTTTACCTTTTATCTGTAGAAGAAATGTAAATTAAACCTCGTAAAAGCTGCAACAAAGCATATGTTTTAGTTGTAGCTTATGGATTCTCAGCCTAAACTGAAGCTTCAGAGAGAAAGCCACCTCATGCCTCCACATTATTCCTCTGATCTGTGTGTTTGTGTGTGTTCATTCAACAAAACACTTCTAGAGAATTGGACTCCATTGATTTTCCACGTCTTGTTATTTTCCGTGGATAAACAGAGCGGCAGATCTGAGCTGGAACTAGACCCGGAGTCGTCTGGAACGGCAGCCCCTGACCTCACGCAGTAAAAACCTCTGCAAACCACATGTTTAAACAGCTCTGGGTCGTTTTAAACACTTCTTTTACAGCTTGTTGAGGTTTAAACTGTGAATTGACAAGAAGACGGTTTTTTCTGCAGGGTTTAAACACGGCAGCAGAGAGTTATATCAGGTGAAAGTCGTGGAAGTTCCACCACAAAATGCCGCCAAAAATAAAACGCTGCATCCTTAAAAGTACAATGTGCAGCTTGTCAACTTTGAATCAATAGTGAAAAATAAAAAAAAGACAAAAATAAAAGTAAAATGTGCATAAATATTGGCAATTCACATGATGATCAATAAGATAAGGTTTGAAATGGCATCGGTCTGACGTTAAACTTACACTTTCATGAAATATCTTTGTAGCTAATGGTTCGCTTTGACTTTATTAAACAAAGCAGGAAAAGTAGTTGTGTTCTTATAAAAAGTGGGGAATGGAAGCTTGAGGAAAGAGTTTTTGGTTACAGCAGCTTTGTTTTGGAGGTTTTTTATTCGTCTGGAGCTGGGACCAAGTTCATTTAATAGATATTTAGCTTTATTCATCAAAGTTACAATAGTTTTACGTCCTAATTAAGTTCGTTTTCATGGTTTGGTTAAAAAAGATGGTTGCTCTGACTCAAACTGATTTCTTTGCTAACAAACTCTGGTCCAGTTTATTTACTCTTTATTTTTTATACTTGTGAGTGCTAGTTCTGTTCAAATTGTGGACTAATTAAGTACAAAAAAAAAAAAAAAAAACACGAGTAAAGGTGTTGTATTTACTCCAGAAACTAAGACACACACATTGCCCTTTTGCATTGCTTTATTCTGCTTGAAAATATGCTTTATTTAACAATTTGTGGTTCAAAAACATACATCAAAACATTGCGATATAAACTATTTGTGTAAAAATTAAACATTTAAAATAAATCCTGTGTTTAAGTTGTAAGTGTTAAGGTGTATTTTATTTATTCATGTTGTCAGGTCTTAATAAAAGCTCGTCAAGTCTAAGTTTTCTTTTAATTTGTTGCTGTTGCACCTTCAGCCTCTGTCTGGAGAGCTCTGGGGAGGGCTTCAGCGCCGGGTGAATGGACTGATGGGAAATCATCCATCTTCTTTGGCTGACACTTGTGTTCCATCTCATCGTTTTCTTCTTCTTCTTCCCTAAAACTCAGGCTTTTTACGACTGGACCCAGACCCAACAATCACTGTTTATGTCCCTCTCAAGTGAAATGAATGATTTTAAATTGACGTAAATGCTCATTTCTGTGCTTTTTTATTATCGTAGTGAAGTAGAAGCAGCCAGTTGAATTTCGATTCTAACAGATCAATCATTACAGCTTGATACTTTGTGCTGAAAGTGCAGAAAACTCCGATAAAGATTTCCAGTCAAATCTTACACTTGTTTCGTTGCCTTTTCCTCCAGCTTCAGTCTGAATAGATCCGACTCTTCCAGCTTTAGCTCCAAGTCTCCAGTGGATTTTCTCGCTGAACAAAGCCAACATTTTCCTTCCTAAAAAGCGGAGGCTTGTTGGGTTACATCCAGACGCTGGATTACTTTAAAACTCACTCGATGCTTTTACCTGAACCCCAACTTTTCAAAGCAGTTCGGACTTGGACCAGCATCAAACAGACTTTCACTGTGTCTGCCTTTGGCTTTAGTTTTCTTTCCAAATATGTTATGTGCCCATTTGAGTGAGAATGGTTTAGGAATAGTATGAACAGATGTAATGGATGGATTAGAGCTAAATTTTGATAGATGAGAATCTTGCTCATTTCACTCCCATTGGTTGATACCAGCTTGTACCAGGAAGTTTAATAGTTGCCGATAAAACAGAAAAAGTGCAGTTTTTTTTAGTATTTAATATGTCTTTTAACAGAGAAATAGTTCAAAAAAGAAAAGCATCAACAGAGAAAAGGGAGACAACGTAAAACACAGATAAATACTGTCAATTCAATCACGTAATGTTTAACGAGGAGGAGATAATTGTCGTCCTGACGCTGAAGTCACAGCTAAGCTAACGCTAAACTCTAAACTTCAGTTTGGTCAAATGGATTAGTATTTTGGAGGAAAAACTGGTCTGGTTTTATTTTTTTAATAAAAGAGAATCTGCTTTTGGAGGAGAGTGGAGTCTGAGACAGGGATTTAAAAAAGAAAATCAGGAAGTGGAGCTTTAATGATGTTGATTTAGTCAAAAAGAAAGGAAAAAGTAGAATTATAAATATAACATTGATGTATAAGAACATGTTTAAAGTGATATTCCTGCTTAAAAAAGAACTGGACTCCATACCTGACCTGTTCATGGGCAATAGTATGTCCCTGTAGGGCTTCCGTAGGTACCACCAGGCTGTAGAAAGGAGGCTGAGATGTGTGGAAAGCCAGTAAAGCCGATTTGAACTTTTTACTCAGAACGTGGAGTATCGGCGGCCAAATAAGTTCATTTTAGTTTCAGAAAGTTTGACTTGTTTCTAACTCTTTCTCTGATCAGAGGCTGGTTAGTTGAGGTTAGTCTCAGCCTCAGATCAAACCTTTAATGATGTGTTGTTTTCAAAGTTTTACAATCAACATTTGACCTTTACTCAAAGAAAAAAAAAAGTTTATTCTTCATTAAAACCCTTTGGGCGACTGATATAAATAAAACTCCACGTCAGATTTGTAAATACCACCTGTTCTAAGTTTACCTTTGCTTTGTCATTTTCATTATTCTTTCTAAAAATAACAGCGAGATTTATTTAGTTTTATTTCTGTCTGACAAGTCTGCATCAGTGACCTTTGAGAGTTTATTCAAGCCTCATTAGATGCACTTTTTTGAGTCATCTCCAATGACTTTTGCCGCACACCAATGATCTTTTTGTGGATTCGGTTTCCATTTTTGTCCCACCTGTTTCACTGTGTCTCTTTTTGTTCCAGATAAACATGAAGTATTCAGAGCCTTGAGCCAGTCTGAAGCCATGTACAGTTCAGGGACGGTTCAATGGTCCGTTTCTGCCCCAGAGGCTCCGTGGACGGATTTATATCTCCACAGTCTTTCCTTTAAAATAGAAAAGATGCCGTTAGCGCTGATGATCTCCAACTGTTCACACTTTTATGATTTAAATGTGAATGACTCGGCCTCATACGATTAATAGAAGCAGGAAAATACTGCAGTACAAGAGGATTTATAGGATTCTTTGCTCTCCATCAATCAATCATCATTCGTTTTTATGGTGACGTGATAAATGTTGTCAGATATGGTAATTTATGTTAATGTACGCATCATTTTAATCAAAGTATATTCTATAAAGACGGGGCTCTTATGAAATATACGTGTGTAGTCCTGAAGCTTGTGTATTACCAAACGCAAAGAGTTCATAACAGCGTAGGCTTGAAAATAAAATGAAAGCCATTCAGTGCATCTTTAGAGTAAAACTGCTCTATTATTGAGAGACTAATCTTTTTATCATACATCCTACAGATTCCTCACACCTCTCGCCTGCGGTTCCTTTTATTCTCTTTTAATGAGGTTTTACAAATCAAAAAATCAGTGTCTTATTGCGAAGCTCAAGCGTAAAGACGTCATCAAACTTTTTCTTGCTTCTCCAAAAACCTCTGGCAAAATCAATCAATCAAACAAACTTTATTTATATAGTTCTTTTCATACAGCTTAATGTAACTCAAGGTGCTTCACAAAATAAATCATTAAATACAACATTCGTTTAAAAAACAATGGTGGCTTTGTTCCATTGTTTTTTCCTCAGTAAAAAAGAATAGAGTAAAACAAAATTAAATAAATAAATAAATTAATTACTTAAATAAAAAACACTAAAATGTCCCGATTTTATCCTATGTATGTCCCTAAAGTCTCGATTTTTTTTTTTTTGTGTGCGTGTCAATCACAGGGTTACTATGGCAACACAATATTAACCAATGGAAAAAGATAAACAGTGTTCCTCAGGTTTTTCGCTCAATAATGATTGGTTCTTAAGCGTTCACAGTTTGAATTTTTGAAGTTTTATTTATTTAAAATGAAATAATTAAGAAAAAAATGTTTACACTAATCAATGCAAACTGTTTTTTTTTTACATCTACTGGTGTTGTATTGATTTCTAGTGATTATTTTTTATTTGTTAATGTACTGTCCTTGGATTTAATTAAAGTTTCATGATTTTTTTGGTTTGAAAACATGGTCTTGAGCCTTGAGTCACTTTATAAACTCTTTCTTAATGCAGTCAAAATTAAATCGGTGCAAAATCATTGAAGGAAATAAAAGCAAGCAAATAATTTAAAACCTTAAACTTGTTAAAGGCAGGTTTACCTTGGAAATGTGTCTGAATGAACCTGTGACACTGAAGAAACTGAATGAAACCGTGAAGAAAAGCCTTCAAACTACTCCCACACTGGTTTGCTACACTGCATTCGGAGGATTTAATCAAACGTCGAAGCGAAAGAGGAAGACGTTTTCACATTAACGACACTCGAGGTGACAGTCTCTTTAATTTTTCATCCGTTCCCTTCCTCTTTGGAGCAACTTTAACTCCGGGACCCTGACGTGAACCTGCTGACGGCTCCGTTTGTACAGACACGCTCCGACATCGGCCCATTTTGTCAAACGAGCCACGCGTGACGGAGCGGCTCAGCTGACCCGTGCTGCCTCCGAGCCCCACGCACCTGAGCCGTGGGTGGGTTTGTGCCAAAGCATTTGTACCGGAGCTGGAAGAAATGGTACATCGTGAACAGCTGGTCACAAATGAGTTCACATTCATGGTTTCTGTCCAATTTCTCATTCTCAAGTTATATATACAGCACATTTCTATTCTACACCAGGTTCAGGTTGCAATATCCGCAGCGTATGCATTAAATCTGACCTAGTTTCCCATTTGAAGGTTACCAAGAAGCTGGATGTTTGACTTGATTCAGAAGACGATATGAAATTAAAGAATACCCAGATATGATTGACTTTTATCCCATTATTGAAGGTTTGGTCTATTGTCTCCTCTGACAGGTTAATGATGGGGCAATTAGAAAGGTCTGTGCCCAAAGAAACACTTAAATTTTACAATAAACAATCTTAGTTACAGTCAAAACTTTAACCAACCAGTTTTAAATGACAATGATAAAGTAATGGGAGGTTTGACAGTGGTTTTTAAAGAAAGTGCAAAGGAGGATCCGTGGTTTGACTCAAGACAAGCGTAAACTGTGTGATTTTTGGCTAAATTTCTGGACCATTTTTGAGTCGGGCTGATTGTCAGGTTCCTTGTGCGTCCTCGTCTTGCTGTGTACAGTTTTTATTGTTGTATTTAGTTTGACAGTTGAAAACCTGAAGCTTATTGTAACAGGAATCATCTGTGAAAAAATGAGACCTTAAGGCGTGATCTAGTCTTTATAATTAAGGATGTTAATAGATTTTAATAGTTTTTGTCCAATCACAGCTCACTTCAGGTAAAAAGGAGCGCTCCCATTGGTCGACACTGACGTCAACAACGAAGGAACAAGGAAATAAACCAAGGAAATGGGTTATTCTGTTGGAAATACGTCTTATTTTTCAGAGAAACAGCTCAAAAAAGATAAAAATAGATCAACAGCAGCAAATGAAACATGAATAAATGATGGCAATGCTTCGAAATCGTTGGCTTTCAGTGTGAGTTAGGGTCCTCTCTAAACACTCTAAAGTCCCAGTGTACGGCCGGTTTTAGAGGCAACAGTGTAGTTTTTATGAGCTGTTACTATTGGCTCTGACAAACTTACCTGTTATATCTACCACTAGTATTTCTATTTGACTTATAATACATTTTCTCTATTTTAGATGCAGCACTCGTCGCTGAAGTCCTGCCTTGAGCCTCTGTCTCTAATGGACAAGCAGGGGTATTAACTTTATCATGCAGAGAATTTATTAGCGTCCTGTCTTTAATGTTTAAGTAATGTGGCCGGCACTTCATCAAAATGTGTGAAGCAATCTCCCGCTCAGACGTTGACTCCAGGCAACTCAAAAAGAACCTCAAAAGTACAATATGGATGGAGAGTTTACAGTTTTTTCATTGAGTCCTGGGTTAGTCTTAATACTACGGGGGCTGTACGTTGGGCAATATTTTTCTCTCTTGATACTTTTACCAGCAGCGCTAAAGGAAATCTCAGCCATTACACAATCTGCCGTCGCTTCGAACAAAAGAAAACCTTGGAGAAAGCGAGTGAAGGTCAGTTTTTCTTCATAAAGTCAACAAAGCCGCACACATTATTCTTTTATGTAACGCAACAGAACATTTGACGCTTGTGTAAAATGTGCTGAGAGCTTTGTGCCGCTCAAAAACAAAACGGCGTTGTATAAGCGACTCTTTGTTCTGTATGAAGCAGATTGCCTCCTGGTGTTCTTCTTTTTTACAGTTTGTTGGGTTTATCAGATCTCCTCGTCTCACTTCGGTGGCAGCCTTTGTTTGGATTCTCTTCTGCTTTTGTTTCAGAGTTTCTTTCTTCACTTTTCTTATAAATATATGTTATAGTATGTTCACCAAAAGGCTCCATGTTTTGAATATAAACCTTCTTAAACTACTTTTTGAAAAAATGATCCGTCTGGTCCAGGATTTCTGGCAAACACATCATCACGACTTCCTCAATTTGAAGCAGGAAAGATTTTTAGTTAATATCTGGTTTGACAATGCTACAAGTTTAATGCAAAGTTACTAAAGTTAGTTTGCTTTAAAAGTGAGTCCGAGCAAAAGCTGAGACGACCATCACCGACTCTTTATTATCAGGAATTTGTAAAACCATAACCAAAGACAAAAAATGCTGAATATAAATCCGAGCAGAAATCATGAAGTAAAAACTGCTGTAAAGAACAAAAAAAAAAAACACTAGAAAAAAGACCTTGAATGTTAAATCATTACAGTATTCTGTGTCAAATTTAAAAAAAAAGTTTAAGAAATTGGGTTTTGTTTTAGATAAACAAAAGTATTAAACATTGATTGAAGTTTTGAGGCAGTGACCTTCAGGTTCAAAGCCACAGTGTTCATCTCTGGTTAACAATTTTATTTACATTTTTTAATAAATGAACCTAAGTGAAAACATTATGCACCAAGACTTTAACTCCGTTCACATTGACGTCTCAGTGGATTCAAACCAACAACCTTCAGTCACTAGAACTCGGTAGAATAGTCTTACTTTAAAATAAGAACAGAGAGAAATAAAAGTGGCCAACAAAATTCTATCTAGAGCTGGATTAACAAAGTATTCAGTGAAAAGACAATTCAAAGGTGTGTTATACTTCATTTTTTGGACAAATAAGTTAATCTAACTCTTTTACCACTTCGCCCTGACTGGGGATCGAACCCCGGACCTCGCCGCTTCATTTCTATTTATGTTCACTTGCAGATACGATGTTGAAATGTAATCTAAATAGACAAAGCCTTTCGTCTTGTTCAGCTTTTGTTCCCTCTGCCTTCTACCTGAAGCATTCCCACACTGTGAAATCCTCTAAAGCTATTCCCTGGATCAAGAAGTCCAACCTGGGTTTGCAGAGGGACTTTGCTGCTCTTCGTGTATATTTTTTTCCACCAGAGAAATTCAGAATTCCCCCGGGGCTGACTTCTCCGAGGAGCTCTCCCGGACCTCGCTGTCGTTCTCGTAAGTCGGCTGCTAATGTTTTTTTAATGCTGCGGTTCCAGGTTGGATACAAAACCCGTCGTGAAAATCAGATTCTCTTCACGTGTCTGGCTCCGCGCTGGCCTCTATTTCGCGTTGTTTACCCAAACTAATCACCCCACCTTCGAAAAAAATGCCTACTTCTGATTCATAGAGTAGAGAGCGGTGCATTTTGACTGTGTTAAAGTATTCCTCTCTTGTGTTCGGACTCAAATAGATGACGCTAATAAAAAAGGATGGGACATTTCTTATAAAATGTGACCTTGTGACACTGATCCAATCCTAATATTGCTTTCTTCCTCCTCTTTTCTAGATGGAAAAAAAGGAATCACATTAGAAACCATGCTTATTACAGGTGTGAGCGGTCCCCTAGCTCAAGGAGAAACCGTTATTAGAATAAAAGTAGGAACAGCTCGTGGGGATATATTGTTTTTTTTTCCCCCAAAGACACGACTGATTTAATGAGGGCTGGAAGGAAAATGTCAGAGTTTTGGGTCGAAGCCCTTAAACATGTTACACACTCAGGAATCTGAATGAATACTGCAAACTGGAACGGCTCCTGTATGTTCCACGTTAAATATATTCGCTTTAGCTGCTCTTTCTTTGAATTTATGTCAGAAATGTCGGGAACGGGGCTATATTTGAAACGTTTGTGATGTTTTTGAGAGCGTCGGCCTGATGTTTTTAGCAGGAATCAGTGCTTCTTTGGATTAACGAGACAAACTTCAAATAATATAATAATACAGACTGTGCCTGATTTTTTTGGGGAAAATAATTTATTGTAAAAGCAATTTGTGAGTTATTATAGAGGATGTTTATCAGTGAGAATTTATTCTTTATTTAGCTTTATTCTAAACTATTGAACACAGTATACTACTTTGTCTGATGCACCATCAAATGCAAACTTTTTGTGTCCTCAGACTGTATTTTGTCTTTTATTTCCAGGTCAGTGATGTCTGGATTTGAGTATTTTTAAAGTCAATATGAAAAAGTAGAGTCCGCTCTATTCTGGTTTGTAAATGAGGACAGACAGATGTTTAGTGTTAGGTCACATTTTGGCCAACTTCATGCTTCACGGGGAACTTCACTGAAAACGTAAAGTAAATTTCTCTGAATTAGGAATGACACAAGCCGCTGTTACAAATCCAGTCCTGTAATATTTTCATAGAGGATTGTATAACCTTCCTGGCAGAGTTGTTGTATAGGACTCTGACCATAAAAGACCTTGCAGTCTTATAAAAGTCAGATGGAACGATTACAGCGTGACAACCTCACATCTGCTGCGGAAAATAGTCGACTTATTCCAAGAAAACAGACTTTTTTAGAAATGACAAGTTTAGAAATGACTCACTTCTATCTCTTTACTGTTAGAAATGTACTTTAAAATCAATACATAAGATAATATAGTCAATACATAAGGGTTTACATTTAGAGATATACATATTTTATTGTGTAGTCTACATTTAACAAGTGACTGTATGCACAATTCATCCCAAAAAAGGGTATTGTACTGTATCTCTTGGCTTTGATTTGTGGCAAAGACCCTAAACGTTAGAATTAAACACTGCAGTTTGTTGTTTGGTGAAAATGAAAAATGAAGAGCTGGAGGGAGTTCTCTTTGGGAATAAACAGATCAGAGGAGCAGCTCAGGTCTGATATTTAAAAGATAAAGTTAAAGAGGCCAGACTGAGATGGTTTCAGGGGAAAGATGGTGAATATATCCGTCTGAGGATGATGAAGCCTGGAGAAAGACCAAAGAGGAGGTTTATGGACGTGGTGAAGGACACTTAAAGCTGGTCGGTCTGAGAGAAAAGGATGAGATGTGGAGACCTTTGAAGAGAACAGACAAATATAAAGAAGAAGGTGAGAAGGAGATTTGAAACAGAAAAACAGAAGGACAAAGAATGCCTTAAATGAAGCTTGTCATCTCAGGTGCAACTCTTCCTTTGTGAATTAGAAACATGGGATTTACTTTATTAATGACATGAAACACGAGCTTGTGTCAATCAGTCTTTAAAACTGGAGAAAATTGGTGCAGCTCTTTGATTTAAAATTCTTAAAACTGGGAATAAACCGGACATTATGTTATTTTTCTGTTTTGTTTTGTTTTGGGTTTTTTTGCAGCATTCTACGACTATAGCTTCAGCCTCTTGGATTTTCTCTCTTTTTAATCCAGTTAATAACACATGTCAACTTTAAATTGCTTCAAATATAACTGATTTCACCAAAGATAACGTTTGTAGTAAATGTATCGTGTCACAATCCAAGCCTCTTTAGGAATAATGTGCATAAAACAACCTGGAAACAGCTTTTTTTCTGCAGTAATTAGTCTAAAAAACCTAGAAACATTAGGTTCTTGAGTCATTCGAGGTCTTCTCAAGCGTTTAATGTTAAATGAAAGCTCAGACTAGGAGTTTATATTCTATAGAAAAGGCATTGATGTATTGGTAAATTACGTCCTGTTGCATTTTTAATTGGCATCTCCACATTTGTTGTTGCACTGGGAACATTTACTGAGGTTTACTCGAGGTTAACGCTCCCATTGGTGCCATAAATCCAGACCTTTCCCAGATTAATGGACACTTACAATCCTGGCTCCGTCAATATCTTAAATCAAGACTTATGCTTCTATTTTTTATTTCCATCTGTATAAACAACCGTAAACACTATTGCGACCCTTTTTTTGGTCGAACAATTACACTCTGTTAATGTCAACGTCTCTGATTGGATTAAATCTTTGGGGAAATCAACCTTGTGCTACACAAGATAATAAGATGTGCTGTTATCAAGGTCAAACGGAGACAATGTGCTGATTAATTACATTTTTACAAGGTTATAAAACATGAGACGAAGGTAAAATACACGCAGCAAAAAAGGCTTTTAGCTAATGACGCTATTTGCATCGTCTTCATTATTATTATATCTGTGGTTCTCTAAAGCAGGCTGGATTTTTATGGAAAACAGCAATAACATGAGCAGATTTATTTATGTTGTGATTCTGAAAGCCTCAGAGTTAAATCATAAATTGTCTTGAATTGAAAAGTGAAAAGTGGAAGCATGTATTTAGAGATTGGAACAGATTAATTCATACTGATGACTGATTCATTAGTGGACATTTTGCATAAAAGAAATCAGCTGCTGCACCAACCAATCACTTTAAAAGTTTTGATTAAACTGTTTCTATTACACATTGTTGTGGCAATATTGAATAAATCCTTTTGTGTTTGTTAAATTGAAGTCTGGAAGTGGGGCTGGAGATTATAACAAACTAAATGTAAGACAAGACGGTTTATGTGGGGCTTTACTGAGCTGTGGTATTCAACATTTTATTATAATTTAAATAAACAGTGTGAAATAAAGGATTCTCTTTGACGTACTTCACAAAAAACGGTAAAAAGAATAGTCTTTTCCAGTCCTTTTTGTAGCAGCAGCTTCTTCTTTAATCATAGTTTCATTCAAAATAAGATAAATTCTGTTTAGTTGGACACAAAACAGAGCCAGATCCTTCTCGAATTATCAAACTTCAGTCTCATTTTGCAGGACGTGTCATTTATGTCACACAAAGACAGTTTTCTCGAACATCGGATAAAAGTAAATCAGACAACGTTAGAAGTGTTGTGTGTTAATTGTGTCCTCCCAAGAGACCATTACCTCCCACGTCTATATTTACACCTGTATAATCTGTCACAAATGTTCATCAGTCCCTATTCAATATTTCAATATATTCATAAATAAAAATCATCATTTATTGTCATGATGATGATAGACGAGCCTAAACTCGTTAAAAACGCTCCTGTTTTTCTCTGCCTACATTTATCTGTGATTAAAATAAAAGTTTTATCTGCACTTTTCCTGATTTAATGATTATTCTCACTCCTTCAACTTTGTGTTTAAAATTACTTTGAATATCTATAAATTATGCTTTAAAAATACTCTTGCCTACATTTATACTTTAGCTCCATTTTTTTAACCTTAACATGTTAGATCTCTTTTTTTTGTCAATAATGAGTACAGATACAAGGACTTATTATTCATAAACTGCTATTTTCAAAGCCTTATTGATTTTTCAGATGTTTTATCAATGACCTGTTTTGAAGTTTTTGTGCCTTTTGATTTAACAGAGCATCGTTTCTCTTTACTTTTATCATCTTTATTCACAGAAAAACAGTGCTTTAGATAGAAAGGTATATATGTGTCTGGTTTCCTTATTTATTCTTTCACATATTCATGCATTTATTTATTTATTTTTATAAATGCATACCTTTCTCTGCGTTTGTGTCTCTCGTTTACATGTAAATTTAGTTTTTACGCTGCATTTTTTAAAAACTCCTGATGCATTAGAGACTAACAAAATGCGCTGACGTTACAGTTGTTGAACCGAGTTTTATATTTTGCATGGCTCTATTCGAACTACAACCATCACAAAACATTAATCATAGATGAACTTATCGTTATTAGATCCCTTCTGTCTGCTGCAGTCATTAACCTACTGCACCACTTTCTACTTTTATGATAAAGAAACATTTTAAAATTCCATCTGTGACTCAAATCAATCACTTTTTGTCACCAGACTCAGGATCGCTGATACTTTTTAAGAGTTTTTCGCTGCTGGCGCAAAACACACTCAGGTAGAAAAAGAATCCATTTATATAAATATCTGTGTATGTGTGTAGCCTGGGCCTGAACCTAAACTTATCTCAAAAGAAAAACAAACAAAACAATGCAAAACATGGCGTTGCATTCTGAATTGTTCAAATGAAAACTGAGAAAATGGTGCTCCACAAATCTGCTGTTGGCAAAAAGTTGGTCTGAACTGGGAACGTGTTGTAAATATGTATAAAACTTGCAGTGTTGAGGATATTTTTATGAATTTCAACCTATTTTTCGATGAATCCAAACAAAACAAGCTGGAACCGAGCTGTGTTTCTGTGTTTGTTTGTTTCTCTGGAGCAGGCTGCACACTGTAATGAATGATATACTGTCTGTCTAATGGCTGCAGGGATAAAGCCCATGTGGAAAATGGTTTTATGGCTCGTTTTGTTGTAATGATGTGGTTCTCAATGCTCGGTGCTGTGTGCGACGTATTGTAAGTTAACAGGATAAGGACTGGAGCAGAGCGGCGTGACGGAGGAAGAACTCCAGAGCTCAGAGGAAGAAGTGTTGAGAAATCCTCAAGCTTCATTAAAGTTCTTCCACAGATTAGACGGGTTCAAGTTAATGTAGGTCTGGTGTAGGTTTTGTTTTTACTTTAAAGTAATGTGTCTAAATTTCTCACTTTTTTGTTATGTCCAGTAAGTATTTCCCCAAATCTGTATCTTTTGGCAATTTTTCCACAAAAAAATTGGATTAAATCATGAAAAATCCTGTATTCAAATAAACAGACATAGATTTTAAACCAAAATACAGGACTTTTCCCTTAATCTACACAGCAAACTAATATTTATATTCTTAATATAATTCCTTCCTTTACTTAATCACTCTTAAAGTGCATTGTGTAAATGTTTGTAGTTCACAGTTGAACCAAAAAAAGCTTATAATTACCTGAAAATACTACATTTCATAAGTCTATTCTGGAAAAAAGACAAAATAACATCTAAAAATACTAATGCTATATGTTTATTTTGTAAAACAAACAAAAAAAAAAACAAAAAAAAAAGAGAAAAGGATAAAATCATCTCAAAATAGTCATTTCATGCGCCTATTAAAAAAAAAAAAAAAAAAAAAAAAAAGGAAAAAAAGAAGACATTTTGAGCCCCCTGGAACTGGGTTTATACGTTTTAAGTTGGCATGTCCCAGCAGGGCTACCGTAGGTGCTCACAGGCAGCAGAAAGGAGGAGTCTGACGTTAATTTTATTCTGCAGTGTCACCAACAGATGTCGCCAAACACCGCACACCTTTATTATTAAGTCCTGGATTCATGTTGTATTCTCAAACATCTATAAAAGCTAATAACCACCATCATTTACAGAATATGTTACGTCCTGTGTATTTTTTTACATTAATCTGATATTTGACAAAATATGATGAAAACTGGCCAATGTGTGTCTTAATCTTTTGAGTTTAAAGTGAATTCTGTCTAAACCTGTTATCACTGCTATAATACTTGAATCAAGCATCATTATCATCATTATAATACTTTTATTCATATTTGAACGTGTTGTATTCAAACGTCCATCACATTCTGTATATTCCACTGAGTTCATGTATTTGTTGTAGATGGGACGCCGTATTATTGAGTATTAATGGAAAAACAGCCCTTAAGTGCAACAATAAATATCAGAAAAACTGAAATGTAAAATAGATGTAATGTCATGGGGAAAAAAATCCCAAATTATTTAATGCAGTTTGTTTGTTTGGCAGCAGTTCTCAGTTTAGTTACTCACTGATAAACACTCCCAGAACAACACAGCAATTTCATAATTTACTCTGAAACAAAAGACTCCTTCCTGCTCCTAACGCTGGGATCTGAAGTGCACCAACTCGTAGCGTCGACAAAAGTCCGTGGTACACCGCAGACAGACAGTTACTGATTAGTGAACGCACCGCAGCTGAACCGAACACGTTCACCTGGAGCTGAGACGACACACGTTCACCTGGAGCTGAGCTAACACACGTTCACCTGGAGCTGAGCTAACACACGTTCACCTGGAGCTGAGCTAACACGTTCACCTGGAGCTGAGCTAACACGTTCACCTGGAGCTGAGCTAACACGTTCACCTGGAGCTGAGACAAACACACGTTCACCTGGAGCTGAGACAAACACATTCACCTGGAGCTGAGACAAACACATTCACCTGGAGCTGAGACAAACACACTTATTGGAATTATTGGAAAGTGACACAGGTCGAATGTTTCCAGAAGAATCGTGAGGCCGGACATCATCAAATCAAGACGGTTCTGTGTAAAACCGTGGATGGTCTGCTCCGGGAGTCCTCAGAGCCTTCATTAGCTGCAGGTCTGTGAAGAAATAATGCAGTATATTCAAAAATAGATGCAGATTCAACTTTAATATGAAGAAAAATCAGATACTTCTACTTCAACAGACATTATTTCTGTACTTTGGCTTGTTTTTGACGATGTTACACCAATTACTTAGACTTTGAACGCAACATTTTATTACATCCTTCGCTATTGTGTCCTTTTCCAACAACATTTTTGATTTTTTTTTCCACCAGATGTGTATTTTTTAAAGCCTACATTCAAAACATGTCTAACGTTTTTGTGCCAAGATGTGCCGTGTCAATTTCAGTGACTTTTGTTGCAATGAAATGAACATCTTCACATTTAAGAAGAGAAACAAATACCAAGTAAAGTAGAAATGGCCATTTTAAGTGTCATATTGAAGAGAATCGGCCAAAATAAGGTGGTTGTAGCTGAGGAGTTGAACAAAACCAGTCTAAATGAAGCTGCTTAAAACAAATCAAAGAAAAGCAGCTGCAGTTTGACATGTGCCACATCTCTATCTGTTGTTGTTGACTTGAAACAGACACAGCCCAGTCCTTGAAGCTGTAGACTGTTGTAGACTGTTGCAGACTGAATGAGTCTCTCTCTCCTCCGCTGCGTCTCTCCTCAGCTCCACTCACTCCGCTCTTTTCTCTCTCTCTCTTCGCTTCTCTTCCTTTTCTCTGCGCTCGTCGCAGCTTCAACTTTTCCTTCTCCGGACTCTGGGGCTTTTTACGCACCTCATTCAACACTCCAGCACGTGTTAGTTTATTTCTTTCCATTTCAATCTCCATCGAACTTGGATTTATTTCCCGTTTGGTCTGTGTGTGTTGGTGCAGGACGCGTCTTGGCGCGCAGCGAACCGAGACATGAACCGCAGAACGTGTCCTGCGCGTCCGCCCTGGCGCTTCTCTGCTGCTCACTGTGGAACAAACTGAGACACAGCCAGACTGGAAACGACCTGAAGCCTCGCGTTTGTCGCTTTGTCTTCGTCTCACCAGAAGAGGCAAGTTTATCTGCTTTCCTCTCAGACCTCCCATCGAGTCCGGAGTGAGGACGGGCGAATCGAGAAGGAAAAAAAGAGGATGTAGCCGTGACAGAGGCATGACAACGCGCAGGGACGCCGCGGAGACATCCACGAGCATCACGGGTGAGTGGCACGTTCTTTTATTCCACGCTGTGTTGTCTCAGAGCAGAACCTGAAGCTTTCTGCGCACCTTGCGTTTGTTTGTTTGTCGCTGCTGGAGGTCAGAGCTGCTTTGGAGCTCTTTTTGGCAACGTGTCCCGAATAAATAAACGCTAAAAGTTGTTCGATTTGGTAACTTTGTAATGATATCCAGCCTTGTGTTTGATTAAATTTAGTGGAAAATGAGTCTAAATGAGAAAGAGGAGGTGACGACGCGCGGACGTGACAAAGAGGTGGGTATTTAAACGTGGACAAGTGCGTTTAACCTTATGTTGATGTATTTGAATGAGGAACGCTCCACAATGTGTCATTAAGAGTCAGAAAAACGTGAAAAGACGACGCATATTTACCTTTGATGCTAGAAACATTTTACGCGTGAAATTCAACGCGTTTTATTCATCAATTTTGCACATTTTTACGCAAAAGTGCTTCATTCAAACAACAAATAGCAGGTTTTACACTAGAAACACCACGTTTGCTTTAAGATAGCAAGACTTTCTGATGTTAACATGTGGAATATTTGCATTAAAGGCTATGGAATATATCTGTGACGTTACTGAGGATGTTTTATGCGTAAATATTTGCCGTTGTCAAATTCTCACAGCGTTGTTCTGGATGAATTTGCGTCTGTGTGGTTGGTTTGCATCGAGAGGGCGTGGCTGTCCATCGTTTTTTTTCCCCTCATCTATGATTCAGCAGTGAAATACCTGCATCCAGCTCCCTGTAGGTGTGTGTGTGTGTGTGTTCTTTCTACAAACGTCCCACTAATCCACCTGCCTCCGGGAGGATTACAGCAGCTCTGGGACATTTTGGTCTTGTTTTTTTTGTGTGTTTTTTTTTCCCACCCTCTGTCTCTGTGTTATAATCTGTGAGGAAAAACAGTTGGTTCCTTCATTCGAGGCTGCCACAAGTGGATTTTAGCTCCGGGGTGTTTGTCCAAAGTGTCCGACGGTGCCGTTTTTTGTGCCCAAGGCTCAGTGTCGGTGTGTGTTGGAGAAGTGTGTCAGTGTGTTAAATCTGAGAGAAGTCTCATCAGTATTCAGAGTGACAAACCAAACAAGTGCCTTATTAGATGCATGACAAGACTTTCCCCATTCATCTTTTATGCCCAGTCGATCCTTCTCTCTTCCACTCTCTGCCTCCAATATGCTTCCAATTCAACATGCTTTAGCGGCATGGAAATAGGGAAAAAAAAAAAGACAAATTGACGCTCTGACCCGTTTCCCAGCATGCCTTTGTCCAAGCATCTTTTCTGCCTCGGGTTTGTGTTCGTGGTTATCTCACCGCTCAAGGTTAAAAGGTCGGTTTGTGATTTTTAAAGGAAGATTTGTTTCTTTTAGTGCTCTACATATCAGATAATTCAGGTTTACTCTAGCTTTTGCGATGATCTGTGATTGTCCAAAAGAAGAACACAAAAACAAAGCACAAATAACACAAAATAAATGCAGATAGACAGTAGAAGAACCCCTTATAGATGTTTTTAGGCCTGCCTTCTTATTTTTCTCAATGGGACAAATCAAAAATCAACTTAAAAGCATTCCTTCAAACATCTTCCTTTGTATCCAAGCTCTCATTCGTCTCATATGTTTCCCTTTTTGGCCACAATAAGGTTGTAGAAGCTTAACAAAACCACTCCAACTGATGCTTCAGTAAAATCAAAGAAAACCTGCATCGTTTACACAGATTCAGACGTCAAGTCCTGCTTAGTGTGCCTTTAAAACCTGTTTCTGAGAGATACTTCTGGTCTGGAAGCAGCTGATAGTTGGAGGAGCAGACAGGAGCACTCACACAGAAGCTTGGATTCTTAAAGGCACAGTATCCATTTTTTCTCTTGTAATGCTTCTCTCTCAGTAAATGTCAAATCCTTTTTACTCTGGATTTGAATAATCTCTTTACATATGGCTTTTGGAAGCAATTGTCTGAGGGATACACACTCAAACATCTAAACAAATGAGGAAAATATACAGAAATATACAGTATACAGACAGAGGGCAGTGGGTTACGTTTACATTCAGCTCCATTTTGTGTCAGATGGACGTAAGAGTGGAAGAAAAGGGACAGAGAATAACATGTTTCATTAAATACCCTCATGTTACTGACACACAGTGAAGCACGGCATCGTCTTGAACTCCTTATTTCTCTACTTTAAGCTAAATAGAAGCTGTTTGGCCTTCAGATCTTTCATGTGACTTCAACACGTGATGGAGAAACAGCCATTGTTTGACACAGATCCTCAAACGTAGACAGAGATGCTCCTCTTTGGTCGAGTCGCCCGAGGAAACCCCTTTTGAAAATGCCACATCCATCCATCCTTCAGTGAAATTAATCATCAGACTTGACACGTCGCCGCTAACTGTTATTCCTCCGACGCTTAGTCTATAGAGAAGCCTGGTTTAATGCCCACAGAGAGAACAATAACTCTGGGACTGCACGCCACAATCCAGGAGATAGATCCAGACGCTTTAATTCAGGGAATAAATCGAAAACCGATTGTGCAGAAGGCTCCGAGGCGTCGTGAACCCACACAGTTCTTCGTTTTTACTCGTCGCCGTCCTCGTGAGTGTCGCTCTGACCTTGATCTTCTCGCTGCTTTCTTCTCTGTTTGTCACATTTCAGGCGGCCATGATGGATATTGACTCATCGCTTACCTTTTATTGGCTCATCTACTAATTGTGTGGCGACATCTGGCTCTTTAGCGGCTAAGTGCTGAGTGTTGGAGATGAAAGCCTGAAAGCTGCGCCTCAAACCAAACAATTAGGACAGATTGTGGTTTATCGGAAGCAACGCGTTCACTCTAAAATAAAACGACTGCTCGGTGTAACCTGAACCTGTCTGAATGATGCTTTTGTTACATGTGGACTAAGTAGAATCAAAAGTAGTGGATGGTTAATTGGGGACTTTGTGTTTTTACTGAATCTAATTTTAACCTGTGTTCTGTACTACAAAGCCAGTCTAATAACAACTTAATAGAATATCACTTTATTAATGCCCCAAAAAAGAGGAAATTCACTCTGCAGCAGCATAAAAAGATTAACGATAGAGTAAAAATAAAACCAGCCAGACACTGAATAAATAAATCAATTCTACGTATTTTTAAAAGTAAACACAATCAATCAGTTCAAGATATAAAAAGTTAATGTGAGCTCTTGTAGTTCAGTCTAAAATGCTCAGTCTTATCCAAAATCCTGTAAATCTTGTCCATTATCCTTTAACATCATTAAATAACGGTCGTCACTAGCCACGTATCACAAAACGAAGAAGACAAAACTACACTAAACTCAACTGGTAAAAACGTCTTGATAGAATTACTCTTTAAAGCTACTATTTCCCACCAATTGTCTTTATTGCTTACTTTATCCACAAAGTTACAGCACTAACCTCTTTTATCCTGTGTTTTTGCTTTTAGTTTTGGTTCCACATGCTTTTAAACTTCTCCAATATGCTTTCTCTGATCAAAACTATAAATCAGACGTTTACCAAACAAACTGAACAGATGCATCTTTGAGGAATGACTTTGTTTGTGGCTTCTGACAAAGTCTTTTATATAAAATTGATGATCTTTCACTCCTTTCAGCACATCTCAAAATATTCCTGTTTGAAAATAGAACATTTTTACTAGTATTATTAATGGCAGCGTAAAACCATCATCTCTTGAATTTCAAGCCAACTTTTTATTTTGTTTTTCTCGCTCTACAGACGAAATAAACCCTCAGTGGACCATGAACCATGCCATCTATTATTTTATTTCTTCTTCCTTCATTTGGGTTTAAAGCCTGGACATAAATATACAGCATCACTTATATTTGGATGAATATGGACCAATGACATCAGGATAAATGACTTCCTTCTGAGTAGATATAAAAGTAGTCTCCTTCAACACCCTCTACCTTTCGTGATTACGCTCCAACAGTAATGTTTTTTAAGCTTCAAAACCCTTTTCGTTGATTTGTGAGACGTCTGTGTTGATCAGACTCAAGCCGGATCCGTCGGTTTTGTTTACGGCGGCCGTGACGAGGGTCAGCTCATCATCAGCCGCCGTCTAATTGCCGTCTCTCGTCTTGATTGCGTGGAAGCGCTCCTATTTACTCCTCATGTAAATTGGATTGGCTCCTTGACGTTTCTTTAAGCGTAGAAGCCCCGTGTTTGTGTTGAGCTCCGATTGCGCCTCTTGATTCAGTCGTTCGGCAGAAGAGGATTTCATTTGGCTGGACTGCCGTCGTCTGTCAGACCCAGACCGAGCAGATTAAAGTGACGATCAGACATGTGAAACTACACCAACAACAGCCGCCGCCGCCGCCTTCACCGAGCCTCTTTGTCCAAAATGTCAGAAGACAACACATTTTACAAATTGGTGGCAGTAGACACACTTCCAAACCCTTTTAAACGTTACAGGTGCCTTATCTCAGACGCTGTAGTGTTCACAAGGAATCACTCAAGACTTTTTCACTTCTGCTTCATTAAATCCAAATCACACCTGTTTTGTTTTCACAATTTCAAAAAAGACATTTAAAGCTCCGTAAAATAAAACCCCAAGGAGCCATTACTTCTTGTGTTTGTACCAACAGTTTCCCAAAAAGACAGAACATCTTGTGCATAATTATCTCGTGCAGAAGCTGTGGATATTCAAGAACGAAACGTTTAAAAGTGAACTCAGTATCTTTCCCTTTTCTACAGGATTTGTTCACCACAGCTTCATGTTCCTGCAGGGAGAATGATTAGAAATAATAGGCGTATTTCCTTTAGAAGATAAGCACATTTTTGATTGTAACATGTTGACTGATTATCATATTTTGCTGTTTTTTTTAAAGAATTCTATCTCAACTCATCACCACTTACACTTTTTGTCCAAATCTAACCCAAAACCCTTTCATCACCTGAGTTTTTTTCCCACAAAACAACCAAAACATGCCAACACATCATGTTAAATGTTAATATTTCCCAGTTTTTCCTCTAAAACATTTCTATTTTTCTCGTCCATGTTTACAGAAGCGCTGCATTGATTACAGACACAGTTGCATTGTCTGGTTACATCCAGTGAGATAATATGTGCTAATTGCTATTCCCCAGGCTTGGATCAATACCACTGACTGTAAATCCAAAAAGAACCAAATAGGCCTCTCGGCGGGAATAATTAGAATAAAATCTATAGCAGTTGGTGGTAGAAGGTATTTCAGAAGAGAAAAGTCATTTGTTCCTAAAATATCCAGCAGCTCTGTGTGTGTTTACGGCGGTGTTCGTCTGAAAACACACACATTATTGATTTCATTCGAAGTACTTTGTGAGTCAGCAGAAGAAAATCATTGCCTGGAGTAAATAAGAACCGCAGTGAAAGCACTACTTAGGAGAATTTCCTTTTTAAACAATTTGTGTTGAACATTCAGAAAAGCCCCGCAGTGAAGACACAAGTGGCTCCTGGAGTGGATTTGACGCATTTCATTGATGGACTCGTCTCTTTTGAGCTGAATCATTCAGAGGAGCTTCTGTTTCGACCGTGAAATCATTATAATAAGATCTTTTTACCACAATCAGGATGCAATATGAAAGAAAATGTCACTGTGGTCATCATAATACGCTACATGCTAACATTGTAGCATAGCATTGAAGAATATGGACCACTTCAGGGCACCATCGCTGTTCACATGCTCAAATGTGCAATCTGAATCTGCACTTTCACCTCCAGATGTTTCTATAAAAGAAACTACACCCAACACCTTTTAAAGTCTTCCACATTGGAGTGTAGCGTCGTAGCTAACCGAGCTAGCCGCTGTCGGCTACATGAATATATCCCAATTTAGTTTTTCTGGCATTTAAACACCAACATAAAAAATACATACTGTTAAATGCAAACATAAGTACTGTGCTTTAACTAATTATTATTATATTTTAATGCACTAATGTCACTTTTAGATCCGTCTGTAAACTTAGCTTAACTTTTCTATCATTTTCTATCATGTGATTATGGGTTTTATCAAAATGTGTCACTTTCTCTCTGTTTTTTTCTTGCATTTTATTTATTTTATTGATATTGTCTCTAATGAAGTGAGTGTCTTGCTGGGCTTTTGCAAATTATTTCCAATGTAGTATTTAATAAAGTGAATAGGATCTGAATCTGAAACATGTAGCATCAGAATGTGCCACGTGCTAACGGTCTGCCATCTTAGGTTTGGCAACACCACTTGGATTAAACTGTTTGCTTTTGATTAATGCTAGTTCTTGAATACAGAATAGAGCTAAACCTGTTTGTATTTGGTTAATATTATCCGTCTGACGCTGGATTCACACATCGCCAGCTCTCGTCCAACTCTCTTCGGGGCGTGAGAGTTTCCAGCTGCTCACTTTTTCCTCTCGGGAGACAATCAAATCTTGGCTTTCACTTCTTGTCACTTGTTGTGCTTCGAAATGAAAGACGTCCGGTTGCTGTTGTTGCTCGTATCACGTTCGGTGTGAATCCAGAGTAAGACACAAACTGAGGACAGACAACTACTTAAAGAAAATTCAAACGGCTCAGATTCGTGTCGTAATGTTAGATGTTTTTTGAAAGTTTTCTTGAGTTCTTATCCAGACCTTTCTCGATCTGGGCTCTGACTTGTTGCTGCACTCGCCAGAAATAGTCTCTAAATATGTTCCTTCTGTCATCGATGGAGTCCAGGTTATATTTGAGACCTTAATGGCTGCTGATCCTGTGCTCATATATGGAAAGAGACCAAAAATAACTTCTTACCTAAACAGGAGAGAAAACTGAATTGTATAAAGGGCTAAACAACTGTGTAATCACTACATCACTTTTTATTTAAATCCACAATCGTCAGAACGTCCTCGGAACATAAAACAGGTTCATATAAAAGGTGGGGTCATTTTTGGCCTCTTCAGCTCCTTATTTTTAGAAAAGGTGAAAAGCTACAGTGGCCCAGCAGGGACATCCTGTTGGAAAGTGGGTCTTCAAGCAGTGCTTTGTTGGTTCTTTGAGAGAGTCGATGGAAAAGGAAGTAACAAAACTAAAGTGGCTCTTTCCACTGGGGTCTATTCAGCTTTAAGTGTTTATCTTTTTGCGACGGACACAGTGTTAAAAAATAAAACGGTCAAAGTTAGAAAAGTGACAAATACAGTTGGCCTTTTAATGCAGTTGTAGGTGAAAATCAAGCGTGTTCTTGTTCTAACATGTTTTTTAGGTCATGTTTGTAAATGACTGGTTCTTAAACATTTTACCTGGATAAATAAAGATTAAATAAAATAAAATATGTCAATATGGAAATAAAAAGGAAAATGTTATGCAGAAGTTGTTATTGTAATGTAATGTTTTGCTTCTGTAAATTTAAATTTAATGAATACAATATTGATAGAGTAATCACTACTAGTATTACAGTAATGTTGTATTATCTATTATAATAATGCATTTATGGTTTTATTGTGTTTTTTTTTTTTTACATAATCTCTATAAATCAAGTCCTCATTGTTTTTATTTTTAAAGTAATTTATTGTATTTACTACAGTAATACAACATTTTGGATATTTTTGGGTATTTACTTTGGGTATTTAGGTGTTTGGGTATTTACTGTTGCCATTGGACAGTATTTCACTGTAAATATTTGCACCTTTTTAACAGTACAGTGTTATTTTGACTCAAACACATTGCTGCTGTTGGCTGATCTGTTCCATTTTGTTCAGCTTTATACAACTACATCTTACACAGTGCACCTTTAACTCTTTATTGGTGTCTGTTTGTTGTTTTTTAATATTAATCAAAAGCAGTAAGAAAGCGTAACTACCTTTTACACTTGAGGGAGTGAAGGAGCTGGTATTGAATCAATCCAATGGCAGCACAGCACAAAATTGCTTTCTGGCAGTGAAAGCTATTAAAGTTTGTTTTGGAGAGCGATGGGATGGAGGGATAGAACTGGGGCAAATGTAATATGTCCAGACTGTGGACTGATGGACGGAAACATGGATACGACATGGAGTTATTGAATTAAAATTTAATAAATAAAAGCTGTGCTCTGACGCTTGGAGAGCTGCTGAATCAGCCTTTTTTTTTTTTTTCATCCAAGGCTTAGTTAAAGTCCTTGAGTCGGTGGTCGTCTGCATTTTTCAGTCCCTCTGGAGATATGCTAATCAGAAATGGATTGTGTTGGAACTAATCATTGCCTTACATTGTTTTGTGTCATGTCGGCTGCTTTCTGAAGCTTAGATTTGCTGCTAAATATTCATCACAGAAATGCTTTCATTGTGCCATTGATTTGCTCTTTTGTCATTCAGGCCATTTAGTGAAAGAAGTCTGTATAATTGCTCACATGGGAGATATTAGCCTTGTTTGCATGTGTTATCCTACATGTTTTACATATATTAAAGGGCCTTCAGTATTCAACATAGGTTTATTTTGTGTTTCTCTGATACAATACTTCTACATTTGTACAGAATAAACCAGAAAAAAGCAGCATTGAAATAAACCCACCTCAGAAACAAAGCCATTATTACACTTGATTCAACCTCTTCATTTTCACAGTAATTTGACCAAATAACTGCACGAGCTCAACAGAACTAATGACAGCCCTCTGTGCTGTTGTCTCAGCGCTGAATTACTTTAAATGCTCCAATCTTACATTGATTGGCCTGTTGCTATTTGGCTAATTGTACGCTCTTGTTAATTTAGCTCCGTGCACCTCAGTCTACAGCACTGTTCAGAGACTGACGCAATGGGATGTGTTTTTGGATTTTAAATGCTGTATTTGAATGTCGCCGTTGATATTGAGGGCATTTGAATGAAACACAGACAGATTTCAGCGCCGTCTTTTAAAAAATGTTTACGTTTGTCATCTTTATTCACAGTATAATACATCAAAACAATGTTATTTCCAAAAAACATGGTGCAAAAAGTCACAATGTTCACTCTTAAGGCAATATTGGTCGAATTAGCTGTAGTACTTGTGATTACTATTACTACTCTTATACTTTATTTCAAATCCCATTGATCAGAGCCACCTTTTCATCATCCTTTTACATCAGCGCAGTATTCAAGAGTTTGGAGAAGACTCTGAAAGAAAAACCAGACTTTTCTACTGTACTTTTATCACTTTATGGCCTTGAAGAATCTCTAAATCTTTTTTTCTCACAGTGGCAAGATTAAAAATGATTAAAAAATCCATATAAAAGGATTAAGGTGCATATTTCTGTTGTCTCTTGTGTGTTCTGGATGAACTACAGATGTGTCTCAATCCGGCAATTAAAACCACAAGGTCAACAGGAGCACACGTAATCCATATAATCCCAAATTTAATCTCTAGGCATCGTTTTAAATACTCCAGAGTTTAAAGCCTCCTGCGTTTGGTTGATGTACAATGGAAAATCCCAAAGCCCAACAGAGACAAAGGCATTATTTTATTTTAAAGGATTATTGCTTCTTTCTGTGGACAGTACAGATAAATGCAGAAAGGTATTAAATGAAACAGAGTGCACCAAAACAAACCTGAACGATATTATATAATTTATATAATGGGAACTGACATCAAAAGTACAAAAACTCACACAACTATACATTGCTGTGTAGTCTAATCCATTAAATAACCTCCCAGTCCAGACTCTGAACAGTATAACTCACAATTTCAGGATCAAACATGACTTTATAATCATGTAATGGCCTGAGCTGGTCGTTCCCTGTTATTCTCTTGGACTCGACCTGGTTTTAGTCTCTAAACTTCACTTTATTTCAGTTCATGTGGACCACAACTCCAGCTGCAAGCTTCTAAGACAAACTTTTTGAAATTCTATATCATTATATTGAAGATTGACCCTTTACCCTTTACCGTCCTGCCCTCTGGAAGGCAAGACAAATAGACACAAAAACAGTTTTTATCCATGGACTGTAAGGACAATACTACTTTAATGTCCAATATATCTAACATGCACAGTGTAACTATTTTTAAATGTAGTATTTATTGTTTTTATTATGTGTTTTTTGTGACTGTGATCTGTTTTTTAGTTTTCTCTGCAAGGATCAGATGTGGCACTTCATTCAGTTTCATTGAATGGCTGTGCGGTAACAAAGTCCGTCCATCCATCCATCCATCCATCCCAGTTTCCATCCATCCATCCATCCATCCCAGTTTCCATCCATCCATCCATCCATCCCAGTTTCCATCCATCCATCCATCCCAGTTTCCATCCATCCATCCATCCATCCCAGTTTCCATCCATCCATCCATCCATCCCAGTTTCCATCCATCCATCCATCCATCCATCCCAGTTTCCATCCATCCATCCATCCATCCCAGCTTCCATCCATCCATCCATCCCAGTTTCCATCCATCCATCCATCCCAGTTTCCATCCATCCATCCATCCATCGCAGTTTCCATCCATCCATCCATCCATCCCAGTTTCCATCCATCCATCCCAGTTTCCATCCATCCATCCATCTATCCATCCATCCATCCCAGTTTCCATCCATCCATCCCAGTTTCCATCCATCCATCCATCTATCCATCCATCCATCCCAGTTTCCATCCATCCATCCATCCATCCATCCCAGTTTCCATCCATCCATCCATCCATCCATCCATCCCAGTTTCCATTCATAGTATTTTCATAAGTACTTTCAGCTAGCATCATTAGCTGCTGTCGATAGCTAACAGCTAACTCTCAGACCACCATTTCTTCTCTTTTTTTCCATATTTGGTCATCACTTCTGGCTCCATAGGCTTTATAGGTTCAATGGAATTTTATACAGGTTACACACACAGTCCCTTGGTTCATTGTTGTATATAGTCCATTGCATTTTACAGTTTTCTCAGTCAAGGTTATGGATGTAGCTTGTTGGTGTGTGACATAGAGCTTCTGCTGTAATAGTTACCAGCCCGGTCCCTTTGTGGTTGCTGTACGATCATAAAAGACGCTAAACAATGAAGAATATTTTCACAATGGGCCACATTAATTGAAAACACAGCTACCCCCGCACTGCTAAACGCGTTTGTGGCGCATATATCCTTGGAAAAACTAATGTAATCTCACAGTAATACAACAATCCTTACATTTTATTGCAATTTAATGGCAGCAAATCAAACTGCACTCCTCTGGGCAAAAATAAGCCTCCTATTGGTTTTCTTTATTCAATGTTTAACTTGCTAATTTACTGAATTTATACGATAATGGCACTCCCACACTTCAGTCTCAGAACAACTCAATTATGGAGAAAGACTGAGCAAACAAGAGCGGCTCATTGAAATTCCACCGTTATCCCGAGCCTTGCATTTTTCAGTCCTTGTACAGCTCTTATCACACGTATCACATCAGTGGGAACAACGCTGAGAGAAAGTCTGGGTGTGATTGTTGTGCTGAATGAATTAGATTTGATCAAGCAACAAAAAGAGTAAAACAGATTAAAGACTTATGGAAAAAAGGCTGAAAAGGCTTAAAGTGACTGTCAACTCAAGAGAATCCAATATTGTTTATTCAATGAGATGATGGCAACGTGCTCAATGGATGAAAATGATGTTTACCTTATCTTATTGCAGCGATGGAACAGTAGTGGCACGTTTGGCTGGTGTAGATTCATAAAAATAGAAATAAGAATGAGCTTTAAGGCTGTTTTTCTTGATGGCAACTTCTCAAAAAAAATCTTTGTGGTCAGCAAGAATATACAGTCTTTATTTTGAAGCGGTTTTGTGAAAAAGAAAAGGCTTGACGGCTTTGATGCTAATGCTATTTTGCTAGCAGTCAGGAAGCTAAATTTCACTGCTGCATCAGTAAAAACAGACTGTTGTTTCCTCAGACCGGCTAACAGTTCATTTATCTTCTCTCTTCTCAGTTGTCCTGCATCATAGTGGAGCTGAATATTATATTCCTTGAGCACTAAAACCAAACAGACAGGTTAGGAATAGAAAGTCTTGGAAAGTAAGGATAAGGAATAAGGAAAAATCACCATTTATGGAACCAGATTTCACACTGCTGCCATCTGCTGTATAGTTGGTGGTTAGCTGGTGAAATTAGGTTAAATAATCACTCTTATGTCTGCTTCTCTTACTAAAACAGTGTGCCCCCAGTAGACGATTGAGGAATAGCAGTTACTTTTACTGAAAATTGCAGTTAATACCTTCTCCAGATTCATCACATGGGCCAGTTTTGCCCCAGAGACCAATGGGCCTGTCTAAGAAATGCCTTGGTCTATTTTAACTTATCCTGTCTCTATTATAACAGAATACCGACAGATTAGAACCCCATTTTTATTAGAAACTGCATTTCTGTCCGATTGTGCTCTGACACTTGCACAAGATACCGTCGGAAATGTGAGAAATTATTCAGATTTAGTGTGAGCCTCTTTTCTTTGACTTCATTTGATCATCCTACTCTACTATTGTCATGTAAAATCCAAACTCCCGACTCACGGAAACACCAGGTTTTACTGCCGTGGCGTCGCTACCACTCTCCGACACGTCCTTTAGAAAGCACACGTCTACACGAGGTAAAGTGTGAATGACGTCCCATATGGCTCAGTGTAGATTTCCCTTGACGCTGACTGACGCTCCTTCTCTCTGCTCTCATTCATATTCAATTCACAGACTGCTCTTTTTTTTATATTTTACCAGTTTCTTTTCCATTTGATCTGTCTTCACTGTCAGATTGCCACTCGAGACTGTCGTAGTGGCGCTGAGGAAGTGAACAAGGAACGGTTCTGGAGGAAAAAAGACGGTATCCAGTTGAAATATAGACATTAAAAGAGGTTTGGAGTAATTGGAGCCATGGGCAGGATTACAGACATCGACGCATCAGAGACTGTGATCATATAATGTCTTTTGGTGACGGTGTGTGCTTAAAAAAGAGCTTCAGCTGCAAATACATCCGGGTAAGAAAAGTCTCCAGTTAAATCCTGTAAAACAGTAACAGGAAATGCTAGTAAAAGCTAAATTGGAAGATTTTATTAAAGCGTCATATTGTCACAAACAAGAAATTATTGTAAAAATTTCTTTAAGTCCACTTAAGGAAAACTAGGGTTATAAAGTGAATCTACTGTAATGTCTTTATATTGTCACTGTATTTTTTACTGTAAGTTTTTACTGTAAATTTGACAGTTTACATAGTGTATACATAAAAAAAATTAAAAAGATTTGGTAAAATAAACCCCCAACAGAGGCTTAAAGACACAAACTAACAGCAGTCTTAAATACTACACTGTAAAAAAGTGTCACATTCACGGTAAATATATGGCAGCTGTGTTTGCCAGTTTTTCACTGTAAAAAAAAACAAAAACAAGGACTTACATGTGACTTACCAAAGGACATACAAGACATTACAGTACATGCATGTGGCAAACTGTGAATAACATACTTAAAATATATTAATACAAGATATTTTTGTTAATTACACTGATTTATTGATAATTAAATACAATTAAACTTCTTATATCTGCGGTTTAGATTGTATCTGTCCATTTTACAATTAAAAACTACCATTATGCAACATTGTGGTAATTCATTTTACCAAAATGGTGCCTTTTCTACAGATTGTATACATAAAATATACTGGATTTGGATTGAACTGTTGCTATTTCATTGTATTTTACATTAAATATGAGTGTAATATGACCCACTAATATTGTCTCCAACCTTTTTGTTTGAGATAAATGTCGTATTTTGACCCTAAATAAAATGATCAGCTGTAGACTTTAAAGTTGCACTGGTAAAGGTCATTATATACTTCTATAAAATGTCGTGATTGTTTTTGTGGCGTCGTCCGAGCCAGTACCACTTAGCATTTTCCTAGAATTTCCTTCATTTATATGCATGAATTTGCACCTATTGATTTAAAAAATGTATGGAAACCAGCCATTAGCCCAGAGTTGTACAAGATGTCATAAATCCATTAGCACTTTGAGAAAAGAGGCCAACCTTCAACGTATAGCCTCATTTAAATGCCATCTTCAGTGTTTGTCAAAGTATGTCCAAGATGCACATTTTTAAACACAACTCTGTTTTGACTTTGCTGTCTTCTCTTATCTATTCACATAAAACATAACGTTCAAAAACATTTTAATCATTTATGTTTAGTTCTCCTGAGCGTTAAGTCGACGATTGAATGAAAATAAAATGACTTGACGGTTATGTTTTGGAAGGAAAACCCCAACATTTGTTCTGGCCTAACCTCAACATTCAAACCCCAGTTATTTTTCATTTAATTCTCTCTAAATCTAACCTAAAATGCTTTATACCTCAACTTAACCACTTTAGGTGAATTAAAAATGACTCCTTTGGGATCCCAATTCAATATTTGTTTCTCCAGAATCGTTTCTTGCCTCTCTTTATCAAATGTACAGGTTTATTCCATGTTCTGGATGCTTACTCTGTTCGGATTGGATGAAAGTTGAGCAAATAAACCGTATTTACCCAACTCTGTAACCATAGCAACTGCATATATACTATACATAAGGTACGCAGCGGTAGGTGGACAAAACAAACACAATCACTACCATTATTTATTGTCAGGGTAAAAAGAAATCATGTAATCTAATAAATGGTTTATTTACACTCTCGATTAATACATTTATTTTAGACAAGACTAGACTAGAACTTTATCGTCCACTATCATTTTCCCTTGGCTCTCCAATACATAAGACACATAAAACAGACACAAATCACAGTCATAAACACATAAATACATAAATACGTACTAAAAACACAGTCCATAAAACAACTCTGTCCATTTTTGAGGCATTGCATGTTTCAAGTTCATTTAAATATCACCTGCACGAGACAAACTGCTTTTTAAAGACGGCTTTAGAGCGTTTTTTGTAAATATACTCAGAGAGTCTAAAGTGGTGCCAGGGTTTTTAAAACTGTGATGAAGACGGATATTGTTATTAAATGACCATGACAGGGGCACCTCACCGATTATATTAATACCTAATTCAAACAAAACAGAATTTCACATAATATGCTTCAAGTTTGTAGACATTAGTTTGCAGAAATGTTTAAGTGTTGTTTATCTGAAGTACGGCTGACACGAAGAAGCCTTTTTTTTTTTTGCTTTTTGTGCCGTAGAAGGTCGATAAAGCAGAACATTGCCGTGACAGTCGAGCAGCGGAAACCCAGATGCTTCTTGTTAATCTCCGCGATGCACCGGCCTCCGTAATAAACCACGCGCTCGCTCCGTCACGAGGGAAATCTCACCGTGGGACTGTCGCTAAACGAGGCAGCCATGACACCAGACTTCATGCACTTTTGCACAAACGTTAATAAACATTCCTCCCGCTGTTCAGCTCACTAACGATTGTGGAAAAACGTATTTTTACACCATACTTTTCCACAAGAAGCCTTCCCACGTGTTTTCTGGATACGATGCATTAGTCCCTCTTGTCATTTGTCAGTTGTTGAAATCTAAACGAGAGAAAAGACTGTAAACATCAAACGGGGCTGGACGACGTAGCAAAACTCACTTATTTTTACCCCATTATGTAATCTGATTAAGCAGCATTCAGATTAGATATTGATTAGATTTGGCTAGGGTTTAATGACGCCTGAAGACAAAAGAAAGCAGAGTTTATTCATTTAACCCTAAGGACATGTATCGTATTAAAAAAAAATAAGCAAAAATGACAAGACCTTCCAGCTTGTTGTCTTTTCCATTTGTCACAGGAACATTTGCCTTCGAGTCTTCGTGTCTCGCACAGAAGCCTTCCTACAGCTCTCCGAAGCTCTCTGTTGTGACAAATTCATAACATATGTGAAAATAATCCAACGTTCTGTACGTTTTTGTCGCTGTTACTCATGTTTCTTCGAATTAGCTCTGAGCTCTGATCAAGTTTCTTCTTTTAAACCCTCAGTGTGTGCTCTTTGGCTTAAACTGACGTATCTAAAGCGTATATTTTAGCCTGAATGCTCAAACCTTATATATTTAAAGACGTCTCTACACCTAATAATAGCAGTTATTCAGGGCCTGGTGATTAGCAGCACCTGGCTACAACTTACACTTATAGAAGCAGTGGATTACATATTTTTTTCGTAATGATTCTCTTTAGTTTTGGCTTGATTTCTGTCAAATCTATAATGGCATAATGAAATAAATGTTGATTATATGAGGTTCTATTTACTTCCTGTCTGACAAAAAATCCCGCAACTCAAACTAAAAGCTGTGTTGACCATTTTATATTATTTTGGTTCAGATGTTTTTTCAGAATGAAAGAAAGATGGATGAGAAAAGCTCTGATTTCATGATCATTTTCCTTGTGGACTTCCTTCACCGTATTTTAACAAATATTGTTTTTCATTTTTCTTTAATCCAGTTGTCTACAGCATTACTCACTTGTTTCCTGTCTTCCGTATCACGTAAAAGCCTGTCATTGACAATTCGAGATATTTATTCATCGTCTTGTCTTTTATCAAATCTTTCACGACTCTTGTGTCTGATTCCAGTCGATGA